>AP025072.1:11456919-11594502 GCA_036186865.1 Eustoma russellianum | reverse complement strand
CAGTCTGGGCCATTTTTCTAGAGAGGTTTATATATATATGGTGAAGGTTTAAATGAACTGAGATGTTCTCGTAAAACCTGTATTTTCACTGTGGAGAAGATGAGTAATTTCTCTCAATTTGTTGTTACTTGTCGTCTCTCTCTTGCTGTTCGGCCTTTTTACATGGCGGCTTGGGCCAATGCATGGGCAGAGCTTTGATATTGTGACAGGTAAGGAGGTCAGTCGGATGACACTTGCTCTTGCATGCTCGCCACGTGACTCGGTGCTGAGCTGAATAAGCTAGTCTGGGACATCTGGCTGGGAGTTTTGCCTGGTAGGTTAGACCTGGGGTAAACTCCTAGAACCGAGATGAAGTATTTTGCATAGAAGCACTTTAGAGTTGCCCGAGATGTCCGATGATGGGTCATGATGTGGGCGGGTCAGCATTGCCGAGGAATGAAAGTGGGCCGACTCCACAAAGAGCAATGGGAGGCCTTTCGTGATGCTCCGTCGTTGACGCCAGTAGTAAGGGTAGGTAAGGGTGGTATGTGACCAGTGAGTAGTATCAGATCTTTGGCCGGTTTCAACTCTTTGGCCGAGATGGGACTGCAGGCCGAGATGAGACTTGGAACCAAAGATGATTTAGGCCTTTTAACCGAGGTGAATTCCTTACACCCTCCCCCCCCCCCCCTGAGGGTACGGAGATCGTATGGCCGAGCTAACCATAAGGTTCAAGTGGGCGAGATGATGATGGGGCCCCTATGGCCGAGATGGGTTGCCTGGTCAACCTCCGGGACCGACCACGCCATACTTCGCCATTTCTTACACTCTACTTAAGTGTTTGCCGTTACTTGACTAACGGGGAGGAACACTTTTTGGCTCAATCAATTGCCCCCCCAGATTAGTCTGGCCGAGAGGAGCTAAAAGGGCAGGCTAATCTGTTCAAAACTCTCTCGAGTTGTCTTTCCTCCAATGACGTGTCAAGTCTTAATTGGCCGCTTGACGTATTCATTGGAAGCACAATGTTCGATGCAGTAATGATATGATAACTTTTTGGCCGAGCCGACCGGCTAGTTCTGGCCAGATTCCTTGTCACGCCGTCTATTCTGGCACGTGTCTGGTTCTGGTTGGTTCAGCCTGCGCATTTACTGTTTGCACAGAGCACGAAGAGTGTCAATTGAACAACTTTCTGTATCCCGCCGTTTCGTGGTCCAACAACCATTTATTTCAGGCGACGCTTGGATTGCCGAGATGATGCCCTATAAATAGGTATTCTGCAAGTTACTTTCACTCTTTATTCGCTCTCATTCCTTTATTCCGGCTTATCTTTTCTTCTCCGACGAACTCTGCAATTTCCGGCGAATTCCCGTCTCCGTCAGCCTTCGTTCCTCCTTCGCGTCCTTTTTCCTTCAAAATTCTGTAAGTTCTTCTTTCGTCTTTCATAATGTCTGCCTCCTCCCGCGATTCTCAAGACCTTTCTGAGGGCGGTTTTTTATTGCCGCCGGGAGTGGAGAAGACACTGCTTCTCCGACTCCCTCCGGCAGATCTTCTTCCGTCGATGAGTTGCCCATCGGCACTCTTGTTCAGTCCACCGGAGACTCTGCCCAATCCAGCAGAGCTCTGACTGTGATTAGCTCTTCACCGGATCCTGTGAGGGTTGCCCTCACTCCGGCGTCTGTAAACCCTCCGGCCCCAACAAGGAACCCTTCTCATTTTTCTGGGGTTATTGAGAGAGGTCGGCCCTCTCCCATGGTTCAGGAAACTGAATCAACTTTGACCGGGGCCGACCTGGAGAGGATCTGCAAAAATTACAAAATTGATAGAGCTCGGTTCCAACCTCTTCTTCCTTTACCGGGTCAGACGGCTTATGACCCGCCGAGAAACTACGAAGCAATCTATGAAGATTATTTTAAGTCGGGTTTCAATCTTCCCGTTCCTGAGCCCGTAACTCGCATTATGCGAGCTTATAGGCTTAGACTGTTACACCCCGTGACTTTTAAGCACGACTTTCAACACTCTAGGTCAACCTTAAGTGCAACTTAATTAATTATGTAGTTTACGAGACTTAGTTGCACAAAACATAGAAGAACAAAAGAAAGGGGTTAAAAGTAGAATTAAAAGAAACTAAGGGTAATTACTTAAAGGTCCCTACTAGGAGTTAAGGGAGTTACACCACACTTTGGTATAACTCCCCATTGGCCATAAGGGGGGGGACGGTTTTTAACATCACAGAGAGAAGGAGAGAAAAAAAAAATCTGCAGGAGGAAAAGAGAAAGAGAAAGGAGAGGAAGAAGAAAGAAAGAGAGAAGAAGGAAAAGGAAGGGAGAAGACCAAACTAGGTGCAATCTTCACCGAAATTCTGCAGTAAAACCGTAAGAATAACTAGAAACCAAGGCAAGTAATCTTTCTATACGCTTTATGCAAATTTTATACCTTTGGCCCTATGTTCTTACAAAGAGAAAATATGAATCACACATTAGTATTCTTGTCTTGTCTATCATACATGCTTGTTATATGTAAGTCTTGTTGCTAATTGCGTAAAGAAGACTTGTTCTTTGGGCCAAATTTCTGGAAAAGTTGTGCAGTACTTGTTGTTAGTCAACCATGCCCATGATAGTATATATGTTGATGTGTTTCTTGCCTTGCTCTACTCTTGTGTTGATTGTATACACTTAGATGTCGAGAGTAAGTGCAGGAAATTGAGGGATGAGTGATGATATTGTTGTAGTCTTGTTGGTTGGGTATTGTTGATGATAACTCTTGAAGGTGGTGAATGAATGAAGATTTAGTGTGGATCTTGTTAGACATTCAATAAGTGTCAATTCATGATTAGATGTATGTTAAGTGTGATGAATCTAGTTGTTAAGATGGATCTTTAAGTGTTGAATCTGGAAGGGTTGAAGAAGAAAGGAGTTGGGTGGAAGTTACTGCAGAAAAACTGCAGTTTGGCATCGTCAGAACACTTCGAACGCCTACATGAGGCGCTTCATGTCACTATAGGCGCTTCATGTAGCGTTCCAAGTGTCCTGGAGCTTTCCCGTACAGAAAAACTGCAATTTGGAACCGTCAGAACACTTCGAACGCCTACATGAGGCGCTTCATGTCACATTAGGCGCTTCATGTGGTGTTCAATGTGTCCTGAATCATCCCCGAACACTTCGAACGCCTACATGAGGCGCTTCATGTCCCCATTAGGCGCTTCAAGTGGTGTTCCAAGTGTTCTGGAAGTCTTTTTGACCCTTTAAGCGCCCTATGTAAGTGTAGTAACTTTATACACTTCTTTTGAACATAAAATGCAAGGGTATTTGAGGTATATTTGAGGTGTGGATGGTAAGTTGATCAAGTTAGAATAAGATTGAATCTTGAGTGAGTTTGTGACAAGAATGGGCTTGGAATAACACGACCATAGAGTGTGTGAGGTGCAAGGCCGTATGCTTGATAGGCATGATGTATGTGTGTGTGTTACATGTTGATATGAAGCTATTGTGCATCCTGCATCATGACATGGGCACTTGCATTTGATTTGAGATATGTTTTGCAAAGGAACAAGAAAGGTTTAAAGTTTTCGAAAGACAAAATGGCTGCTGGTTGATCACAGGGTATAAAGAGTCACGTCTGCGAAAGCAGGGTATAAAGAGCGTGATCTGTGAATCAACAGCAGGGTATAAAGTATGTTATGGGGCCGTGGACCTATCAGCACGGAAAATGAAGTATTTTATGGGGCCGTGGACCTATCAGCACGGATATATGATATATGTAATGGGGCCGTGGACCTTTCAGCACGGATATATGTTATATGTAATGGGGCCGTGGACCTTTCAGCACGGATATATGTTATATGTAATGGGGCCGTGGACCTTTCAGCACGGATATATGATGGCTGTGGGCTGATCACCCACAGGGTATAAAGTTCTGCTACGCGAAGAATATGATATGTAAAGTGATGAAATGTTTTGTGAAATGGCATGCATGACATGTTTATGAAAGAAGACATATGCATGGGTGTTGTGTGTGATTTTAAAGAAGTACATGCATCATGGTACACGAAGCATAAGACTTGACATGCAAGAAACGTGATTAGTTTATGACTTGCTTATGTGATACGTTGTTTTAATGCATGTTGGTTCTCGTATCTGTGTTCACATATGTGCTTTATCTGCTTTGAGAAGTTCTTATTAAGATGCCATTTGCTAACCCGAGCACCTTATTTTGGGCAATGTTTTATTCACTGGTGACTCGACGTGTGTGATTCCGTAAGGTGTATAGACGGGTTACTTGCTGGCGAAGTTTTCGCTAAGAACAATCATTCTGTTCCTTTTCAGGTGAGCCTGAATATGAGTTGATATTTATCGAAGATGACGGCGAGCGGGCTCAATGGGACGATGGACAAGGGAATAGATAGATGCTGGATTATTCTGTTTAAGTTTGGAGACTCATTGTTATTATGTTGTTCTAAACTTCTGTTGGCTAGATGAACAAACAGTTTGTTTTATTTCCGCTGCAGTTTTCTGGTTGTAATATTGACAACGAAGGTTTAGATTTTATGACGTTTCCGCTGGTTTTAGTATCTTACCTTATGAGGAATGTACGCATGATCTGCTTGACGCTTCGTAGTTCTCGTAGTAGGCTACGGCGGGTGCACTGGTTCCGATAACGGTATCGGGCTGGGGCGCTACAGGTGGTATCAGAGCCCAGGCTTTAGATCTATCTCGGAAACTTAGGCTCATGATTTTTAGACACTTAAGCTATGATTCTCCTTTAAGGTTGATCCTTAGTTATAAGTACTGATCTCTTTAGTGGTTAAGTATGATATGGGTTGGGTGTGTGCGAGCGCGTCTTGTTACCTAACTTTGTATTAATAGTTGTACTACCCACCTTACCTATTAGCACGCGTTCAAGCTTTTAGTAATCCTTGTATTTACTAAATGCCAATGTAAGGTTGACCTTTTCAGAGAAAAATGCCTCCCAGGAGAGATAACACAGGCAACTCTGGCAATGGACAGGAGAACCAGCCACCACAAGTGGTTTTACCCCAAGTACTCACTGATGCGCTGACGGTCATTGCACAAGGGTATGTGCAGCAGCATCAACCTCCGCCTCCACCACCGCCGCAGCATAACATCAGGTTCTTTTATGGAGAGATGAGGAAGATGAGGGTGCCGGAGTTCGGTGGATGTACGGATCCGGAAGAGGCTCAGCATTGGTTGGCTGAGGTTGAGAAATGTTTCCGGCTGGTGCAAGTTCCGAATGAGATAAAAGTTGAGGTAGCCACACCCCTTTTAAGTGGCAAGGCTGGCGAATGGTGGGAAGGAATGGTGTTAAGAATGACCCCACCAATCTCATGGACTCAGTTCTGTGATGTGTTCCTTAAGTACTATGTACCGGAGACTGCGATATTGGACAAGATAAGAGCATTTGACAGATTGGAGCAGGGAAGGATGACGGTGTCGGAATATGCGGATCGTTTTCATGCCTTAGGTAAGTTTGCCCCTGCGATTATGTCTGATAATCGTCTTAAGATGACAAAGTTTGAGAGGGGTTTGGATTCGAGGATACAATCGGCGATAGTGAATGCAGGGATGAAAACTTATGAGGATATGCTAGATGCGTGTTACCGTGTTGAAAGTGATTTTCGCCGAGTGGCGGCGAGAGCAGCTAGTGTTGGAGGGTCTGATAGAGGCAAGAGACCAAGGGAGGATGTGAGAGTGGGTGGAAGACCCGGACGTTGGGTCAAGATTCCGAAGAGAGGGCCAGTTGGGAATTTTCAGAGACTGCCACCCCAGAATCAAGTAGCTCAGCAGGTTATAGGAGTTTGTCCACATTGCGGCAGGAACCATGTTGGAGAGTGTAGGAAAGTAGTCGGAGCATGTTTCCGATGTGGCCAAGTGGGTCACTTGATTAAAGACTGTCCGGAGATGAAGAAGAATAACCCTGGAGAGGCGGCTCAGCAGCCGAGAGGGAAGCCTCGAGCAAATGCCCGTGTACATCTAATGACGGACACAGATGTGCAGGAGGCTACCGATGTAGTAGCAGGTATCCTCTAAACTAAGTTTGAATTCATATTGAGTTAAGTGTCTATGTGCGTAACGTTTGTGTGCAAAACTTTATGTGGCTTTAGGTGCGGTTTTAGTAAATAAGATGCCTGCCAATGTACTTTTCGATAGCGGCGCAAGCCATTCCTTTGTAGCGAAGAGATTCACTAAGCACTTGGGTAGTTTGCCTGAATGGTTAGAGACTCCGTATCGCGTACAAGCGGCCGGAGATCAGATTATGGTTTCATACCAGCAGTATCGAGATTGCGAATTGGAGTTTGAAGGACAAGCATTCTCTGCCACACTGATCCCTATCCAGATGTATGACTTCGACGTTATATTAGGAATGGACTGGTTGGCTAAGAATCACGCCAATATTGATTGTCGGTTGAAGCAAGTGACAATCAAGAATGATAAGATGGAGGAGGTAATATTTCAGGGAGATGCAGAACGAAAGAAAGTCCCCAAGAAGGTATATGTGTCTGTCGCACAAGCACGCAAAGCATTGAGGAAGGGTGCTGAGGGATTCTTAGTGTATGCCATGGATGTTACTCAGGAGGTGTCGTCTATGGAGAAAATTCGAGTGGTCAATGAATTTCCTGACGTGTTTCCGGAAGATTTACCAGGAGTGCCACCTCCGAGAGAAGTTGAGTTTGAGATTAACTTGATCCCCGGTACTGAACCTATTTCTAAAGCTCCTTATAGAATGGCTCCGGCGGAATTGAGAGAGTTGAAGGAACAACTGCAGGAGTTACTAGACAAGAAGTTTATCCGACCTAGTGTGTCGCCTTGGGGAGCACCTGTGTTGTTTGTAAAGAAGAAAGATGGTAGCATGAGGCTGTGTATTGATTATAGAGAGCTGAACAAAGTTACTATCAAGAATAAGTATCCCCTTCCACGAATCGAGGATTTATTTGATCAGCTCAAAGGTGCCAAGATCTTTTCGAAAATTGACCTTCGATCAGGATATCATCAGCTACGAGTGAAGGCCGAGGACATCGCAAAGACAGCCTTCCGCACAAGGTATGGCCACTATGAGTTTTTGGTGATGCTATTTGGATTAACCAATGCCCCCGCAGCTTTTATGGATCTTATGAATACCGTCTTTCGAGAGCAGTTGGATAAGTTTGTAGTGGTATTCATAGATGATATCCTTGTGTATTCTCCTGACGAGCAAACTCACACTGAGCATTTGAGAACTGTACTAGGCATTTTGAGGCAGAAACAACTTTATGCAAAGTTTAGCAAGTGTGAGTTTTGGTTAAGAAGTGTGGCGTTCCTAGGCCACGTGATATCAGAAGAGGGGATTGCTGTGGACCCGAAGAAGGTGGAAGCTATAACTGAATGGCCTAGACCTACAAATGTCACCGAAGTGCGAAGTTTCTTGGGTCTAGCGGGTTATTACAGAAAATTTGTTGAGGGATTCTCAAGAGTTGCCGTACCTCTCAGTCGCCTTACACAGAAGAAGTCCAAGTTTGAGTGGACGGCGGAATGCGAGCAGAGTTTCACGGAGCTTAAAAAGAGATTAACGACAGCTCCAGTATTAGCTCAACCCTCTGGAACGGATGGATTTGTGATTTATAGTGATGCGTCAAAGAACGGGTTAGGTACGTAAATTATAGTATAAGGTTATGATCTTATATACTCACTAAGTTTAGACTAACACCTTGTTTGTAGGTTGTGTTTTAATGCAAAACGAACGAGTCATCGCGTATGCCTCAAGACAGCTAAAGCCTTATGAACAAAACTATCCCACACATGATCTTGAACTTGCCGCGGTTGTGTTCGCCTTGAAGATTTGGCGGCATTATTTGTATGGAGAGAAGTGCGCGGTATTCACGGACCATAAGAGTCTAAAGTATTTGTTCTCACAAAAGGAATTGAATATGAGGCAGCGGAGATGGTTGGAATTGCTAAAGGACTATGACCTAACGATTCATTATCACCCGGGAAAGGCTAACAAGGTAGCCGACGCCTTAAGTAGGAAGTCCAGCCATGCACGACAATCACCACTGGAAAGAGAGATGGAGGAGTTTGGTTTAGATTTGATTGAATCCACGGTGAATGTTTTGACAGCCTTGACTATCACCCCGAGTTTGATTGATTGGATAAAGGAGGCACAGAAGAGAGATAAGGCTTTAAGTGAGATAATGGAAAGGGTGAAACATAGTCCAGTTGAAGGATTTCGGACTAAGGATGATGGGAGCTTATGGTTTAGGGAAAGATTATGCGTGCCGGATGTTGACGAACTTAGGAAAGAAGTTTTGCAAGAAGCTCATAATTCAAGGTTATCGATACACCCCGGTAGCACCAAGATATATAGAGATCTCAAGCGATACTATTGGTGGTTCGGGATGAAAAGACATATTGCGGAATTCATAGAGAGGTGTTTAGTGTGTCAACAAGTCAAAGCGGAACACCAGCGGCCCGGTGGATTGTTGATGCCGTTGGAAATTCCGGAATGGAAATGGGAACATGTCACAATGGATTTTGTAGCCGGATTACCAAAGACAAGAAGTGGATGTGACATGATTTGGGTTATCGTGGACCGTTTAACAAAGTCTGCCCATTTCCTACCCGTTTCAAGTGAGACACCTCTCGACAAACTAGTGAATGTGTATATGGAGAACATAGTGAGCTTACATGGTGTTCCGGTAAGTATAGTATCCGACCGAGACTCACGGTTCACATCTAAGTTTTGGACAGCATTTCAAGAAGCCATGGGTACAGAATTAAGGTTGAGTACGGCATATCATCCCCAAACTGATGGACAGTCCGAGCGGACAATTCAAACCTTGGAAGATATGCTAAGAGCTTGCGTGCTGGATTTCAAAGGGAGTTGGGATGGAATGGTAAAGCTGATGGAGTTTTCTTATAACAATAGTTACCACAGCGCAATTGATATGGCTCCTTTTGAGGCTTTGTATGGAAGGAAATGTAGGTCCCCGGTTTATTGGGACGAAGTGGGCGTGAGGACCATCACGGGACCTGAGCTATTGGAGAAAACGTTAGAGAAGGTGAAGGTCATTCGGGAAAGACTCAAGACGGCTCAGGACCGTAGCAAGAGTTGGGCAGATTCCAAACGACGACCATTGGATTTTGATGTGGGTGATAAAGTTTATTTGAAGGTATCACCTACGAAGGGCGTCATGAGGTTTGGAGTAAAAGGCAAGCTAAGCCCTCGTTTCATTGGTCCCTATGAAATACTTGAGAAGGTAGGAGCCTTGGCATATAGGTTGGCATTACCTCCGGTGTTGGCGCAAGTTCACAATGTATTCCATGTGTCACAATTGAGAAAGTACGTGGCGGATCCGAGTCATGTACTTGAAGCTCAACCTTTGGAACTCAAGGACGATGTTACATATGAGGAAGTACCCGTGAAAATTGTGGATCGAAAGGATCAAGTGTTGAGGAAGCGAGTGATCCCGTATGTAAAGGTTCAATGGAGCAATCACACGGAACGTGAAGCCACTTGGGAGCTCGAAGAACAAATGCGGGAGAAGTATCCTCAGCTCTTCAACTAAGGTACGTAAGTTTCGAGGACGAAACTTTTTGTAAGGGGGGTGGAATGTTACACCCCGTGACTTTTAAGCACGACTTTCAACACTCTAGGTCAACCTTAAGTGCAACTTAATTAATTATGTAGTTTACGAGACTTAGTTGCACAAAACATAGAAGAACAAAAGAAAGGGGTTAAAAGTAGAATTAAAAGAAACTAAGGGTAATTACTTAAAAGGTCCCTACTAGAAGTTAAGGGAGTTACACCACACTTTGGTATAACTCCCCATTGGCCATAAGGGGGGGGACGGTTTTAACATCACAGAGAGAAGGAGAGAAAAAAAAAATCTGCAGGAGGAAAAGAGAAAGAGAAAGGAGAGGAAGAAGAAAGAGAGAAGAAGGAAAAGGAAGGGAGAAGACCAAACTAGGTGCAATCTTCACCGAAATTCTGCAGTAAAACCGTAAGAATAACTAGAAACCAAGGCAAGTAATCTTTCTATACGCTTTATGCAAATTTTATACCTTTGGCCCTATGTTCTTACAAAGAGAAAATATGAATCACACATTAGTATTCTTGTCTTGTCTATCATACATGCTTGTTATATGTAAGTCTTGTTGCTAATTGCGTAAAGAAGACTTGTTCTTTGGGCCAAATTTCTGGAAAAGTTGTGCAGTACTTGTTGTTAGTCAACCATGCCCATGATAGTATATATGTTGATGTGTTTCTTGCCTTGCTCTACTCTTGTGTTGATTGTATACACTTAGATGTCGAGAGTAAGTGCAGGAAATTGAGGGATGAGTGATGATATTGTTGTAGTCTTGTTGGTTGGGTATTGTTGATGATAACTCTTGAAGGTGGTGAATGAATGAAGATTTAGTGTGGATCTTGTTAGACATTCAATAAGTGTCAATTCATGATTAGATGTATGTTAAGTGTGATGAATCTAGTTGTTAAGATGGATCTTTAAGTGTTGAATCTGGAAGGGTTGAAGAAGAAAGGAGTTGGGTGGAAGTTACTGCAGAAAAACTGCAGTTTGGCATCGTCAGAACACTTCGAACGCCTACATGAGGCGCTTCATGTCACTATAGGCGCTTCATGTAGCGTTCCAAGTGTCCTGGAGCTTTCCCGTACAGAAAAACTGCAATTTGGAACCGTCAGAACACTTCGAACGCCTACATGAGGCGCTTCATGTCACATTAGGCACTTCATGTGGTGTTCAATGTGTCCTGAATCATCCCCGAACACTTCGAACGCCTACATGAGGCGCTTCATGTCCCCATTAGGCGCTTCAAGTGGTGTTCCAAGTGTTCTGGAAGTCTTTTTGACCCTTTAAGCGCCCTATGTAAGTGTAGTAACTTTATACACTTCTTTTGAACATAAAATGCAAGGGTATTTGAGGTATATTTGAGGTGTGGATGGTAAGTTGATCAAGTTAGAATAAGATTGAATCTTGAGTGAGTTTGTGACAAGAATGGGCTTGGAATAACACGACCATAGAGTGTGTGAGGTGCAAGGCCGTATGCTTGATAGGCATGATGTATGTGTGTGTGTTACATGTTGATATGAAGCTATTTGTGCATCCTGCATCATGACATGGGCACTTGCATTTGATTTGAGATATGTTTTGCAAAGGAACAAGAAAGGTTTAAAGTTTTCGAAAGACAAAATGGCTGCTGGTTGATCACAGGGTATAAAGAGTCACGTCTGCGAAAGCAGGGTATAAAGAGCGTGATCTGTGAATCAACAGCAGGGTATAAAGTATGTTATGGGGCCGTGGACCTATCAGCACGGAAAATGAAGTATTTTATGGGGCCGTGGACCTATCAGCACGGATATATGATATATGTAATGGGGCCGTGGACCTTTCAGCACGGATATATGTTATATGTAATGGGGCCGTGGACCTTTCAGCACGGATATATGTTATATGTAATGGGGCCGTGGACCTTTCAGCACGGATATATGATGGCTGTGGGCTGATCACCCACAGGGTATAAAGTTATGCTACGCGAAGAATATGATATGTAAAGTGATGAAATGTTTTGTGAAATGGCATGCATGACATGTTTATGAAAGAAGACATATGCATGGGTGTTGTGTGTGATTTTAAAGAAGTACATGCATCATGGTACACGAAGCATAAGACTTGACATGCAAGAAACGTGATTAGTTTATGACTTGCTTATGTGATACGTTGTTTTAATGCATGTTGGTTCTCGTATCTGTGTTCACATATGTGCTTTATCTGCTTTGAGAAGTTCTTATTAAGATGCCATTTGCTAACCCGAGCACCTTATTTTGGGCAATGTTTTATTCACTGGTGACTCGACGTGTGTGATTCCGTAAGGTGTATAGACGGGTTACTTGCTGGCGAAGTTTTCGCTAAGAACAATCATTCTGTTCCTTTTCAGGTGAGCCTGAATATGAGTTGATATTTATCGAAGATGACGGCGAGCGGGCTCAATGGGACGATGGACAAGGGAATAGATAGATGCTGGATTATTCTGTTTAAGTTTGGAGACTCATTGTTATTATGTTGTTCTAAAACTTCTGTTGGCTAGATGAACAAACAGTTTGTTTTATTTCCGCTGCAGTTTTCTGGTTGTAATATTGACAACGAAGGTTTAGATTTTATGACGTTTCCGCTGGTTTTAGTATCTTACCTTATGAGGAATGTACGCATGATCTGCTTGACGCTTCGTAGTTCTCATAGTAGGCTACGGCGGGTGCACTGGTTCCGATAACGGTATCGGGCTGGGGCGCTACATAGACTTCCCCAGATTCAGCCAAATGGCCTTAAACTTATTTTTTGTTACATTCTTCTCCTCAGACTTATTGACTTTCCTTTCAACACTACTATCTTCCGAGCTCTCTTTGCCTATCGGTCTTCGCATAGCTGGTATTATTTCAGCAAGCGAAGAACCGATATTGACTTCCCCTTTGCCATCAATATTCCTTCTTCCAACAAAAGGTGGAAGGAGAAATTCTTTTACATTCTTCATTCTGAGCTGCCAAGCGAGACTATCTGGAAGCATGGCCGAATTCACAAAAAATGGCCGGGCCAGGAGTACCGCGATGAAGCAGACAGAATTCGGTCTGTTCCAATCATCATTGATTGGCGCAAAGTAGATTCTGAGATCTGGGCTGCTGCTGATGTGCCCCACTCAGCTGTTGGTGACAATTTTCGGCCTCCTTCTCCAGACCAGATAACTACCATCCGAGGTGGTCATTGGAGTCCTTTGAATTTGTATTATTTTCAAACTTTTGTCAGTTTCTAAGTTTTTACTCTGGATGCAGGTGCAATGGTTGGCTCCAGATCCCGAGCCGAGATAATGTCGGAGAACCAAGCCAGGAAGAGGCTTCGGAGGGAGAGGCGACTGGCAACCCTTACCTCTGGGGGAGCTTCTACTTCGGCTATGCCCCCGGCCCCTAGTGCCGAGGTTGAAGCGGAACCTGTACTGGGAGAGCCTGAACCAGGTAATGTCCTTTATGTAATGTTTTTTCAAGTGTTGCAACTCTAGTTCACTCTTTGACTTATCCTTCTTTTCTTTTGTAGCTCTGCCCATTGTAATTGTTGATGAAGAACCTGAGGCTGAGATCCAGCCTCAAATTTCAGTTACTTCCGACATCCCTGAAGGGATTGAGGATGATACCAGCCTCCGCCCCCGGAAAAGACAACGGGGTGAAGGCTCCAGTAGCCGTGATCCAGGGCCTTCTCAGCCCTCGGAAGCGGTTGCTGCTGATCCGGTTGAGGAAAGCTTGCCTCAACCAGGAAATACCCAGGACCCCATTCTGATCGGATTCAGGGAAGGGGATACAGCTCAGGATCCCGCTATTGCTGAGAAGCTAAACAAAGTAGCCATTCTTCCCGCGGATGCTGAGCTGTGCAGGTCGGTCACATTCCCAACCTTAATCGATTCCTTCATGTCCAACATGGCTCTGGTAAGTAATTTTTCGCGAATACTTAGTTTTTTCCCAGGCAACAAGTTTGTTTATTTAACTTTATCCTTTTAACAGATTCGCAGTCAGGAGATGGAAGTGGTGACCCGCTGTAAGCATTTTCTTGAAGAGTCGGTGGCTGCTCGGAGACAACTCGAGGAATCTGAGAGGAAACGAGCCGAACTGATTCAGAAGACCACTGACCTGGAAGCGGGGATGAGCCAACTCCGGCAAAAGGCTGAGGATGCGGAGATCAGGCTGGCCACCTCCAACTCCAAGGTAGACGAGTTGGAGACTAAGGTGGCTAACTTAGAGCTGGCCTCCACTCAATCAATTAACGAGACTGAGTTTTTGAAGAAGAGCATGGCTGAGATGACGCAGAAGTTCGAGTCTGAACAGAAAATGAACAATTTACTGCGCCAAAAACTGATCGACGCTGAGATCAAAGCGATTCAAGACTTCAGGAAGTCCAGCTTTTTTGAGGAGAATCTGCTTCTGATTCAAGGCTCAGCCATGGAGGTCGGCCAGAAGAACGCCATTGAGGCCTATGCCCAAGTTCATCCTGATCTGAACAGAGAAGATCATCGCATAGCCGAACTTTTCAACCCTCAAGCAGCTCAAGACTTTGAAGAATTATTTCAGAGATTCGTAGACGGAGCTGACTTGAGAGATGATGATAAAGACGAGTAGGCTCTAGGACTCTTCTTTGTTTCTTTTTCTAGACCAGGCATTAATGTGTGCTCCAGTGCTCATATCAGTGAAAAATCTTCAACTTTTTGGCTCAGCTATCTTCTTTGTCTAACGTCTTTACCAAGTTTGTTTTTCAATGCCATTAATGTTAACTTTTTAAGTCAGGCTTAACAAACTTGATAAACTTTATTAGAAAGTAACTGAGTCTTCAGATAATGAACCTGTCATCTGGGCTGAACCCAAAATCTTGGCAAATTGGACATAAGCTTCATCTCGTTAAGACCAGGCTTTGCCTTGCTTAACTTTTCTTCAACAAATTTTGCCTCAGGCACGCCAAGGTCTTGTTTTTCATTTAAGCAAGTACCTCTGTCTTACCTAGGTCTTACACTTGTTATTAACAAGTTTCTGCCTCACATTTGTTGAGGTCTTGATTTGCCTTGTAATGGTATTTCATCTCGGACTTGCCGAGGCTTTAATATTCCCTTTAGCGGGCATTTGCCCCAAACCTACGAGGTCTTTTGCCTCGGACCTGCTGAGGTCTTTATGTACCCTTTAGCGGGCATTTGCCTCGAACCTGCGAGGTCTTTTGCCTCGGACCTGCCGAGGTCTTTATGTACCCTTTAGCGGGCATTTGCCTCGAACCTGCGAGGTCTTTTGCCTCGGACCTGCCGAGGTATTTATGTACCCTTTAGCGGGCATTTGCCTCGAACCTGCGAGGTCTTTTGCCTCGGACCTGCCGAGGTCTTAATGTACCCTTTAGCGGGCATTTGCCTCGAACCTACGAGGTCTTTTGCCTCGGACCTGCCGAGGTCTTAAAAAGCTTTTCGCTCTACTCAAATCGTGTTCAGACACTTGACTCTTGAAAGTTGTATCACAAAGAACTTGTATTTATATACAAAGCAGCTGCAGTTTACATCATTGATGTAGAAGTCTGAGATGGGAAACATGCCAGGTCCGTGGAAGAGTTCGCCCTTCCAAAGTTTGTAACTTGTAAGCTCCTGTTGGAAATACTTCAACAATGCGATAAGGGCCTTCCCATTTGGAATTAAAGGTTCCTACTGACACAGCATGACTGACTTCGTTGTCTCGCATCACTAAGTCTCCCACTCGAAAAGATCTCGGTCGTACCCGGGAGTTGTAATGCTGAGAGATCAGATTCTTGTACTGGGCCATGCGAATGTGAGCTCGGTCCCTCTTCTGTTCAAGTTCATCTAGATTTATCCGCAATTCTTGACTGTTATCTGCAGCAGAGTAACAATCGACTCGTGTCGAGGTGGAGCCTATCTCTGAAGGAATGATAGCTTCTGTGCCGTACACTAGTGAAAAAGGTGTTTCTTTCGTTGAAGCTGAGGGAGTTGTCCGGTATGCCCATAGGACGCTGGGTAATTCTTCAACCCAACTTGTGCCCACTTTGTCTAATCGCTTCTTAAGCCCGTCCTTAATAATTCTGTTCGCAAGTTCAACTTGGCCATTTGACTGATGATGTGCCACTGAGGTAAAGCGTTGCTTAATGTGCAGATCAAGACACCAAGTCTTTACCGGATCCTCGGCAAATTGGCGTCCGTTGTCTGAGATCAAGATCTGGGGTAAGCCAAATCGGCAAATAATGTTCTTCCATAGGAACTTTTTGACTTGAGCCCCAGTTATGGTGGCCAGTGGTTCAGCCTCTATCCATTTAGTAAAGTAGTCAATTGCTACCAGCAAGAATCTGACCGAGCCAGGAGCTCGAGGTAGAGGCCCCACCAAGTCCATACCCCACTGCACAAACGGCCAAGGACTAGAAATACTGGTCATTTCATGGCTCGGCAAATTAAAAGATGGAGCATGAGCCTGGCATGATGAGCACTTTTTGACCAGCTCCTCCGCATCTTTGTGAATTGTGGGCCAGTAATACCCTGCCAAGTAGCACTTACGGGCCAATGAACGCGCTCCAGAATGACTTCCACATATGCCCAAGTGCATTTCTCGGAGAATGTAATCTCCTTCGTCCTCAGGCACGCAGCGCAACCACGGTTGGGAGAATGATTTCCTATATAAGTGGTCATTAAAGAGTGCGTACCTGGATGCCGTCCATCGGAGTCGCCGAGCTCGCGACTTATCCTCAGGTTGAATCTGATGTTGTAGGTAAGTGATTATCTCGTCCATCCAGGTGTTACGATAGTCTTGTTGTAAGACCTCATTTCCATCAAAAGCGCAATGTCTCACCAATTCTACAACAATCCTTTTTCCAATGGTGGCCGAGGTAGATGAAGCTAACCGTGATAGTGCATCAGCTCGCTTGTTTGCCGACCTAAGGATATGCTCAATATTAAAATGCTCAAACATTCCTTTTAGATGCTGAACTCTGGCCAGATACCGCTTCATACTGCCTTCCTTTGCCTCATAGTCTCCATTAATCTGTGACACTATGAGCTACGAATCACTTCGGGCGGTTATCTGCTGTGCCCCCAGTTTTCGAGCTAAGCTCAACCCAGCGATCAGTGCTTCATACTCAGCCTCATTGTTAGTAGCCTCGAAATCAAAACGTAAGGCATACTCGGTCTCTTCCTCGTGAGGATTAACTATTAAGAGACCAGCACCACTTCCTTCCCTTGAAGAGGATCCATCTACATACAAAGTCCAACCCTGCGCTGAGGGAGGATCTTCCTCAACTGATATGCCCTCAGCCAGAAAATCAGCCAAGGCCTGAGCTTTAATCGAGGAACGTGATTTGTAACTGATGTCATACTCGGCAAGTTCCATTGCCCACTTGGCAGCTCGACCTGATGTGTCCGGCCGAGATAGAATCTGCCTTAGGGGCTGATCCGTCACTACAACTATAGGATGAGCTTGAAGGTAGGGACGAAACTTCCTAGCCGCCACCACTAATGCCAGAATGACTTTTCAGTATTCGGGTATCGCACCTCGGCCCCATACAAGACTTTACTTGCAAAGTAAATTGGCTTCTGAATTGCATCCTGCTCCCTGAGCAGAACTGCACTCACCGCTTCACGGCAGGTGGACAAATATATGTACAATGTTTCTCCTGGAACAGGAGAAGTCAACATGGGCACCTCAGCCAAGTGTGCCTTTAAGCCATCGAATGCCTCTTGGCACTGTTCATCCCAGAGAAAAGCTGTTCTTTTCTTCAAAATTTGGAAGAAAGGCAACGATCTCTCAGCTGACTTGGAAAGAAACCTGCTCAAGGCTGCAATTCGTCCCGTCAACCTCTGAACTTCTTTAACGTTCCGAGGTGGGTGCATGTTTTCCAAAGCTTCGATTTTAGCTGGGTTGGCCTGCACTCCTTCTTTAGAGACCATGTACCCCAGAAACTTTCCTGTTCGCACCCCAAAGGTACACTTCTTTGGGTTCAGCCTCATGCAAGACTCTCTTAGGATGACAAATACTTCGCGCAAATTTGAGATATACTGATCAAGGACCTTGCTTTTAATCAGCATATCGTCGATGTAGACTTCCATAATTCGGCCTATTTGGTTTTTGAACAACAAGTTAACCAAACGTTGATAAGTCGCCCCAGCATTCTTTAAGCCGAAAGGCATACTGATGTAACAATAAGTGCCCACCTCGGTTATGAAGGAGGTTTTTTCTCGGTCCTCTTTTGCCATCATGATCTGATGGTAACTCTTAAAGGCATCCAAGAAATCAAAGACCTCATACCCCAAAGTAGAGTCTACCAATCTGTCAATCTTCGGTAGGGGGTAACAATCTTTTGGGCAAGCTTTGTTCAAGTCGATATAATCAACGCACATTCTCCAGCTTTTGTCCGGCTTAGGGACCACAACCGGGTTGGCCAACCAAATTGGATACAAGACTTCTTCGATGAACTTCGCCACCAAGAGTTTCTCAACCTCCCCTGCAATCACTTTGTTCCTCTCTGGTGCAAAGTTTCTTTTTTTCTGCTTAATGGGCCTGACCTGAGGATCCACATTAAGATGATGTTCTGTTAAAGTGGTCGGGATTCCAGGCATATCTTCTGCCGTCCAAGCAAAAATTTCTGCAAAATCCCTTAGCAGATTCTGAAGCTGAGCCAAAGTCTCAGATGGCATCCAGGTCCCAATTTTGATTGTATTCTCTGGCCGACCTGGATCCTGGATGAAGTCCTGAACCGCGTCATCGGTTTGTAAGCATTCATCTGTTGGGGGAATGAGATCATCCAGAACAACCTGCTGGGCGATCCCACTCCCTTGGGTGGCCACTGCGTAACAATTTTGAGCAATAGGAATATCTCCTTGCAAAGTCACTACTCCGCCTGGGGTAGGAAACTTCATGCTAACATGCAAGGGAGATATTACAGCCTCCAACGCTACCAACGCGGGTCGGCCTAAAAGAATGTTGTAAGCCGACCTCTCCTTAACCACCACGAAATCCATCCATAAGCAACGGTAAGCTGGGGGTTTGCCAAAGCTGACGCTAAGAGTAATCAGGCCAGCTGGTCGAACGGGCATGCCAGTGAATCCAAACAAAGGGGAAGCTACTGGGGTCATTTGAGAATCCGCCAAACCCAATTGCTTATACACATGATAATACATTACATTCACGGCACTCCCAGTATCCACTTACACTCTCCGTACCTCTACGATTCTATCCAGCGCCATATGAATACATAATCCAATGACTAACCCCGTATTATTAGAATCAAGCGGGACTAAATCCTCTGGTCCGTATACCAACTCTCGAGCTAACCTCTGTTTTTTCGGGGAAGGCCCAGTGGACGTACCTGACGAACTGGGACCACCGGGATTTGGCTGTGACGGACCACCCGAGATGGTGTAAATTATGGAGTTGATTTGAGGCTGAACTGCAGCCTCTTGCTGGTCTCGATCCCCATCATCATCTGACCTGGGATGTGTTGGGGGTGCCTCAGGTCGGCACTTATCCTTCTGCTCATTCTTTCGGAAGCTTAAACGGTTATGAAGCCGAGAACGCGGGTCATAGAACTGTTTTAAGTGTCCCAACTCAATTAACTTCCGAATTGCTTGAGCTAACTGCCGACAATCTTCATTGTCATGGCCGACATCACGGTGATATCGGCAATACAATTTCGGATCCCTTTTGTCCCTGGGACCTGCCAAGGGCTTCGGGTCCGTTCTTAGGCCATCTTTTTCCATGACGGCCAGAATTCTATCTTTTGAAGCCAGAAGGGGTAATCCTTCTTGACCTCGCTTGCCTCGGACACCAAGGCGATCAAACGCACTGCGCCGTTCGCGTTGGTCTTCAGGTCGAATTGCTCGGGGGTTGGGCCGAGCCTCCCGCCGGGTACTCTGCTCGGCTTCTTTTTTCAATCGGTTTGCCTCCTCCCCTCGGGCAAAATGATGCGCCTTTTCCAGGCACTCTCTCAAGGTAGTAGGCCCCTCTTTGGCAAGCTGTGAAAAGAGGCGGCCTGCTCTGAGACCGTTAATAAACGCAGCGGCTTTCACTCCTTCGTTTCGGTCACTGACCTGCAGTGACTCGTCAGAAAAACGCCGCATATACTTCAGTATTGATTCCTCCGCACCTTGCTTCAGGGTCATAAGGTGCGAAAAATTCTTTATGAATGACGCACTTGACACAAATTGGGATTTAAATTTTTGTGCCAGCTGTCTGAAGGAATCCACCTACTGGGGTGGGAGCTCCTGAAACCACCTTCTTGCCTTCCCCCGCAAGTACATTGGGAAGGTCTTACAACAGAGTGGATCCGGTGCATTTTTTAAATTCATTGCCGTCTGGAACTGAAAGAGATGATCTGTCGGATCAGATGTGCCATCATATGTGTCCATCTTTGGCATCTTAAAACCATCCGGTGCCAAATATTCTGCGATATCCCAGGAAAATGGGCTTTCCTGGATTACCCTCAAATACTCCGGGTTAAGTTCTTCAGGTCGGCTCCTCGGCCTGCGAGGATCCGCCTCCTGTCGAACGCTTTTAAATGATCTGGGCTTTATACCTAGGCGCTGCCTAGGCATTGGCACCGACTCTACCGTAGTGGCTCTGTCATCGCTGCGCCTAGCGTCTGCCATAAACCCCTGGGGATGGCGAGAAGATTGCAACTGGGTCTTCTCCTTCGGATGAAAGGATGTAAAATCTTCCTCCCTATATCCCGTCTCTGGTCTCTTCCCTTTGAGCCGTTCCACCACGGCCTCGAATACGTCCAGGTTTTCGGCCACATACTTCATGGCCTTGTTTCTCTCATCCGCGGTTATACCCGGGACCTTCTTCCTCTCTGGCTCGGTCCTCCTGGAATCCTGTCCAGGATGAGCCGAGCGGGCCTCTTTACGTCGTTGTTGATTAGAGGACTCTCCTAATCCCTCACGGGCCTCTTTACCCATTTGCGCTGACTTGTTTAAATAAAACGGTGCAGTTGAACAAAATTAAGTGACGGAGGTTCACGCCCTTCCTCTAGCGCCAATATGATGATGTCTGAACTAATCACCAAGTAATCGTTGGATGCGGTGCCGTTAGAACTCCGTCAGTTGTCTGTAGTAGGTGAGTTGCTGACCTGCACAAAGAGAAAGGGTCAGAGGACCCGGGATTTATGGCCCCGGATAATACCCTCCGACGCTCAAGTCAGTCTGGGCCATTTTTCTAGAGAGGTTTATATATATATGGTGAAGGTTTAAATGAACTGAGATGTTCTCGTAAAACCTGTATTTTCACTGTGGAGAAGATGAGTAATTTCTCTCAATTTGTTGTTACTTGTCGTCTCTCTCTTGCTGTTCGGCCTTTTTATATGGCGGCTTGGGCCAATGCATGGGCAGAGCTTTGATATTGTGACAGGCAAGGAGGTCAGTCGGATGACACTTGCTCTTGCATGCTCGCCACGTGACTCGGTGCTGAGCTGAATAAGCTAGTCTGGGACATCTGGCTGGGAGTTTTGCCCGGTAGAATTACCTGGGGTAAACTCCTAGAACCGAGATGAAGTCTTCTAGAAGCACTTTAGAGTGCCCGAGATGTCCGATGATGTGGGGTCAGCATGCCGAGATGAAAGTGGCCGACTCCAAAGAGCAATGGGAGGCCTTTCGTGATGCTCGTAGCTGACGCCAGTAAGGGTGGTATGTGACCAGTGAGTAGATCAGATCTTTGGCCGAGTTCAACTCTTTGGCCGAGATGGGACTGCGGGCCGAGATGAGACCTTGGAACCAAAGATGATTTAGGCCTTTTAACCGAGGTGAATTCCTTAACCCCCTGAGGGTACTGAGATCGTATGGCCGAGATAACCATAAGGTCAAGTGGGCGAGATGATGATGGGGCCCTATGGCCGAGATGGGTTGCCTGGTCAACCTCCGGGCCGACCCGCCATACTTCGCCATTTCTTACACTCTACTTAAGTGTTGACCGTTATTGACTAACGGGAGAAACTTTTTGGCTCATCAGTTGTCATTTGAGTCTTGACAAGCCGCCCTCTCCATTTCGCTTTTTAAATATGTGGTCCAATCATTTGGATTTTCACGCATATGTAGCTTCAAAGTGGCATGAATATCCCACTGTAGGAGGTATGCTGGGTTTATATAATAAGCTACAACGGCTTAAGAAGGACCTTCGTCATTGGAATAAAGCAGTATTTAGAAATGTGTTTGATCGATCAAAGGAGGCGGAACAAGCATTCACTCATTAGGAGACACCTTTTGAAGCTACTCCGACAGAGGAAAGCCGTTAGGCATTCTCCAGGGCGCAAGCAAATTTACTCCAACGCAGAGCAAGCCATGTACTGGGCACAGAAATCCTGCCTTTGTTGGGAGATGGAGGGAGATGCAAACACTGTGTATTTTCACTCTATAGTGAATGATCGTTATCGACGTCAAAGAATACGACAAATCTCGGATAATGTGGGTACTACTTATACAAACTTGGATGACATAGGCCGAGTAAGTAGCAGTGGAGTTTTACACGCAACTGTTTGCACCTGAGACAGTCCAGCATGTTGAGGAATTCCTACAACATATTCCTGCCATAGTTTCTCAATCTGATAATGACAATTTATTCCTACCATAGTTTCTCAGTCTGATAATGACAATTTATTGCGAATTCCACAGTTGGAGGAGGTCAAAAACGCAGTTTGGAGTCTGAGTCTGACTAGTACAGCGGGGCCAGATAGGTATAATGGGTATTTTTTTCATACTTGTTGGGACATCTTAAAGATGGATCTTCTGTGCGCGGTGCAGGAATTTTTCTTAGGTATTCCACCTCCTCAAGGTATGCTTTCATTGATTATTACTTTGATACCTAAGACCTCACACCCTTGGACATTTGCGGATTTTAGGCCCATATGTCTTACGAACTTTGTCAGCAAAGTAGTAACCAAGTTGATTGCTAGTCGCTTGACAGATATCCTGCCAGATTTAATCTCTTCTGAACAAATTGGCTTCCTAAAAGGGCATGATAGAAGTGAGCATGTACTCATGGCAAATGAGATGATACATTATCTGAATAAGGAAAACCGAGGTGGTCATGTAATGATCAAGCTGGATATGACAAAAGCCTTTGATAGGGTTAATTGGCAGTACCTACATCATCTTTTGCGGAAGTTTTGTTTTGTTGGACCGTGCACCTGCAATAAACACCACTAGAGGGGGAGTGAATTGTGGTTAGCAGAAATTACACTACAACCCTTTGTAAAAATCCCCTTTGAAAACAGAATCTGAGACCACTTCAGATTCAGAACCTGTTTTTGAAAAATTCAAAAATAATTGTACACAACTCCAAAACTTATGAAACTTTCCAGAATTGAACTTCAATGTGTTAACAAGACTCTATCCAAATATCAGACAAAAATAAGATCGTTTGACCCTTCGAACAAATAAACAGATTCAGATGGACAATCTGGACAGAATTGGACAGAATGTTGCTGATTTTGAAAAACGTGTTTCTCTTTGAATGCTCAATCAAAAAGGTTGATCTTTATATCAAAACACTCCTTAGGATGTGTAGATGATGTTTTCAAATGGCCCTGGCCTTAAACAATTCTTGATAAAAACAGAATTTAAGTTTTCTAAAAGCTGGTTAGATTGCAGCCAGATTGGAGCAGTTATCTTGCAAAGACTTAAAGACTAACTTTCTCTTCCTCAAATCAAGTGGTTCTTATTGCAAATGAAAGCTAACAGTCTGAATTATAACTCCACCAAAAATCCTGAAATTTGAAAATGTTTAGCTATTTTTTCAAAACGTGAGAAGTTGTGTGAAATGTGCAGTAAAAACGGACAGAAAAAATAAATGAAGAAACAAGACAAGAACACCGAGAATTTATCCTGATTCGGTCAATGTGACCTACTTCAGTCCCAACGAACACATTTCCGTGGATTTCACTATCAAATGAATCACCTTACAACAAGAACCAAGCTTGATCCTTGGGTTATACACCAACCCTATTCAAGACTTGGATAATCACCTTCTAAGCAACACTTAGTTGCAACACCTCTACCACCTATTGATATAGCCTTATAAGAGTGGCTAATCAATCTTACAAATGAAGCTCAAGAGGCTTCAACATAAACAATAAGAACACCTTAGCTACAAAGAATGGAAGAAGAACAACAACAACAACAAGAAGATGATAGCTAGACAATTCAACAAATGCTTGTAAGCTTCAAGTGTGTTTCATCTTTTTCACCATTGCCTCTATTTATAGTGTAAGTTGAGCCTTGAAGATAAGAATGCACATGTGTCACCATCTTCATCATCAAATCCAAATGTCTTCACATCATTGGTTGGCCTTGTACACTTGACAAAATAAGACGAAATGATTGGTCCACCTTGGCAACTCCATTTGGCCAAAATTTTACACCTTGGATTGTCTTAGAATTATCTTGAAAATGTGAAGATAATACCCAAAGATAATAGACACAACAACTCCAATATCTTCTCATCTCTTTGGCACAAGAATAGGCATGTGGGCATTTACATTTTCAAACTTCAAAATTCAGCTCCAAGAATAAGTAGTAGTCGTTGGCTACCTTTTTCTTTTTCCAAAAATAACTTTGATTTTCCTTAATAAAATAAGAGAGGATAATACCACCAAAATATCCTCAACTTCAAGCATAATAATACGACATGTGAGAGCTCTATTTTAACTCAAAAAATCTGCCATGACCAGCCATAGCCGTTGGCTATATTTGAAAAAAATCCAGATTGGCAATTTTGCCAACTAGCTCCTTTTGGTTGGTCCACTTGTCTCCACCTCATAAAATGAATAATGTATCATCTCCACCTGCTCATACACGTTTTTGAGCATACAAATATGTGTAGCAACTCAGATTTTTGAAGAAGAAATTAATAGATAATAGTTGACAAGATTATGTCAACGTGTAACACCGAAATTCCTAATATTTCTTCTTATATGTCGTGATCCTTTGACACCTTTGATATCTCTGAATAATGATGATAAATGTGCTCTTGTAACATATATAAGATTGTCATGAAGAAAAAATAAAATGTGACATCTCAAATCGTCACATATCCCGCTATAGTTAATAATATCATCATGTGAGAGAATAAGATAAAGAATCACCATATTATCTTCAAGTTAATAATAAATCAGCTCCAGAATAAAGATAATAATATTCTCAAGAGATTCCTTGAGTGAAAATACCAAAAATATCCTCGGGGGTAAAATTACCAAAATACCCCTGGTATGAGAAAACTCCAGAAACGACCCGGATGGTCAGAAATAATCATGATATCACCTTTGTCATGATAAATAGTATAAGAATACATCCTTGAAATATTTTCACCATGTGATGTTCCTACAAAACTCAAAATACCAATTTTGCCCTTTTTGGTAAGTTGTAGAAACTTCCGAGGCACGTTAGTCACAATACATTTAAAATCATCAAAATCACATAAGATCATGTATAAATCATATACAAATGAAAACAACAACTTTAACATATTTTAGAAAGATATTTCTAAAAACCCTAAACATTCTGTGAGACATGGATCGATCAATGTGAGGGGCTGGCGTACGTCGATCGATACACGTGAGAGATCGACGTCTCAAAGTAAGTTTTTGTTCTTCTCAGTTCAACATGGATCAATCCACGTGAGGGGCTGATGTACATGGATCGATCCATATGTCTCTGCCTGAGAGATCCACGTAATTTTTCTTCATTTTTTCAACCTTTAATCACTTATAACACCGTATGTGACTTTCTAAGTATTCACCACTTAAAATCATGATTTTGAAAATTATCCAAACATATTTCTCAACATTCTCCCCCTTTTGGATGATTTTCAAAATAACTTAACATGATTTTAATGTCACAACTCATAACCATTTGTTTAACATCATAAATCTTACCAATTGTTTTCAAACTTTGTTTTCAACAAAATTTTAAATATTTATGCTCCCCTCAACTTATACTCTCCCCCTTAACCTATACTCAACTTATACCAATTGAAACTTATCATACCAAATCATGACTTACCAACTAAAATCATGTTCTTATTTTATCTCCCCTTTTATTTTGCAAATCATGCAAAAGATAGAACTATACAATGGTGTCGTAAGTCATCATACCTAACTTGGCTCGTAAGTTTTCAAACGTGGCTTGATTAATGGATTTGGTAAAGATATCAGCGATTTGGTGATCAATTCTTATATGGTTTATGACTATATCCTCATTTTGAACATGATTGCGAAGAAAGTGGTATCGCACCTCAATGTGTTTGGCCTTAGAATGAAGCATCGGATTCCGTGAAAGATTGATCGCACTTGTGCTATCGCAGAAAATTGGAATCTTTTTCATTTTAATGCCAAAATCACTAAGTTGTTGTTTAAGCCAAAGTATTTGGGTAGTACATAAACTTAAGGCAATATACTCGGCTTCAGTGGTAGAAAGAGCTACACTAGCTTGCTTTTTAGAAAACCAAGAGATCAAGTTGGTTCTTATGAATTGACATGTACCCCTAGTGGATTTTCTATCTAATTTGCAACCACCATAATCAGCATCACTATATGCGTACAATTCCAACTTAGCGTTTCTATCATACCAAAGTCCTAAGTGAGGTGTATGCTTAAGATATCTAAAGATCTTTTTCGCTGCATTGTAATGTGATACCTTGGGACAAGACTGAATCCTAGCACACATACATACACTAAACATGATGTCAGGTCTTGATGCAGTTAAGTATAACAGTGATCCAATCATAGACCTATAAAGTGTGTCATCAAAAGGTTTACCATTTTCATCCTTATCAAGTTTGGTGCTAACACTCATGGGGGGTAGTTTTAGGTTTCAACTCTTCAAAACCAAACTTCTTAATCATATCATTGACATACTTAAGTTGGCTAATGTAAATTCCTTGAGGGGTTTGTTTGATTTGAAGGCCTAAGAAGTAGTTCACAAAATTTGATTACATCTTTGTTTTTAAATTCTCCATCTCTATCACTTCTGATGAGGATCAAGGGTCCGATGAGGATCAAGGATCCCATCAAGAGGCCAAAGGTCCTATGACAAGAAGGAGGGCAAGAGAACTTTGTCATCAAGTTTCCACCTTCTTGTACAAGCATGTTCAAGATGAACCTAAGATTCCTGGGTTCATTTCATTGAACCTTCACCTTGAGCGTGTATAAGCATGCGTGTGTATGTTTGTTGTTTTTGAATTTTTTGTCTTGTTTCTTGTGATCTTTGTTTTATGTATTTGCTTTGTAGGTAAATTAGGTACATGAAATTTTCAAGCCAAATGGAAGCCCAACATGGCCTTATAGGCGTGTGCTACCAAAAGGGAGACAAAAGGAATGATTGTCCTGAAGAGAATGTTTGTCTCCACAAAGACAAATTCAAATATGTCCAAGATGGAATCTCTTGTTCAACTTGAAATCAAAAATCATCTCCAAAATACAACAAGGGGCCGGCCATTTTGAAGCAAAAGGATGATGATCAAATTGAACTTAAATTCAAAGCTAGACTTGAATTTAAATTCAACCATAATTTGAATTCAAGTCTCAACCAATTGGAAACTTAAATTCCAAGAAGTTCTCAACCTTATCCTAGCCCATCTGCACGCCATTCTTGAAGCAAGAAGAGATAAGATCACAATTCAAAGTGGAATCCAAGTTTGAATTCAAATTCAAGTTCAATTTAAATTCAATCTCCAACCAACATTTGAATTCAACATCTCAGCCACTTGGAGACCTTCTCACACGCCATTTCATCCCTTCCCACGCCAACTTGGAGATCAAAAGAGGTGAGATCAAAATTCGAAGATTGAATTCAAGTTTGAAAACAAGTTCAAATTCAATTTGAATTCAATCTTCAACCAACCTTTGAATTCAATTCCAACCACTTCATCTGCATCAAGATCAAGTCTCAAACGCCAACTTCATCATCATACACGGCCATATTCATTGAGGATAATGTCTTGCAAGATTTGAAGATTTTAGCTAGAATTTGTTTTAGCTTTGAATTCAAATAATTTTCAATTTTCAAACATTGCTAGCTAGCTTTATTTTGAATTAGTTCTAGACGTTTTAAGGCTCAATCTCAGCCTATAAATAGAGCCTTTTGGGGCGCCTAGGAGCACAACTTTGATCAATAACAATTCTTGATATTTCCTTCACTTTGTGTGAGACTTTGTTTTCTTGGTTTTGCATTAAAAACCTGAGTTAAGATCCTTCAAAGTTGAGCATTTTGAAGGTGTTGCCATTGCTAAAAGGTGTCGTCCATGAGGGCCATATTGGTTTGCCTGATCAACGACCATCTTGTAGTGTTGGTCTTGCTCGTTTGATCCACACATTTTTATCACTGAGGAAGCAAGGGGAAGTCTTCTTCCTTGTGCCTAACCCTTTGTGAAGGACGTTTGGAAGGTGGAATTGTTGGAGCCCACGCATTGCACGCATCAAATTGGTATCAGAGACCAGGTTACTCTATTCCACCATCTATTATTTCCTTTTCGATTTGAGTCTAGTCTTTTCAAGTTCAGTTGTGTCCTTTTTCTACCCCTCACTCTACACGCCATTTGTCCTGCATTTCATACAAAAAAACAAAACGTCCAGTTGTTTGAGTCATTTGCATTTTGTTGAGTCTTATTTGAGTCATTTGCATTTTGTCTAGCATCTTTTTTAATTCTTGTCTAGTGTCACGTTTATCCAACTTGTGCATCAAACATCTGAAATTTTATCATTCAAACTTGAACAATTAGGGTTTGAGCATTTAGAGTACATTCAGCTCTTTTAATTACTACAACCATCAGCCTATAAAGCTACCTCGGTTTCAAATCATCTTGTTGCTACCGAAGCTTTTAGTTGGTGATGATTGTATGCATCTTGTGATTCGCACTGTGATTGATTTCATGCTTTAAATCAAGTAGTCCTACGTGCGCTTGTCTTAACAACCCATTTTCAACATCAAACAAACCCTAAAACCACCCAATACCCCACGGCTCAACCAGCATCCACCCCTACCTAACCCTAAAACTCACCAACCTGATTCCAAACTACCTTATTTACACCCTTAACAACAAGCCCCAACCCAATTTTACCAAACAAAATCCGCACCCAAAGTTCCCAATTCATTCAAAACAAAACCCTAACCCTAGAATTTGAATTTTGGTTCACTTCTGTCCTACCCTTAGCCATTATCCAAATTCACCACACAAATCATCAACTACCAACACAAATAGCCCATTTACACCGCCCATTCAGTTCCCACAACCTCATTCCGCAAATTTCCAAAACGTTCAAAAAACCCTAAATTGAAAAACCTAACCCTAATCCCAATTCCGCCCTACCCCAATTTCCCTCACTTTCCAAGGTTATTTTGTTGCAATTCAAGGTTGCAAATTGCAATTTAAAGACATTGCACTATTCTGTCCGAAAACGAAAGTGCTCAGAGCAAAACGCATGAAATTTCAATCCTGCCCCTAGTAAAAAAAAGGAGAGAATCTGAACCTTGCTCAATTCAAATAGCAAGGAAGAAAAAGGAAAAAAAATAACAAGAGACAAGAAAAAGGGCAAAACGTTTGTGCATTACGTGGAAATTGTTTTGGTGTAAGTTGAGAACCTTGGATACCATATTTCCTTTTTGCTCCATACTGCCGTCCTCCTATATCCTATTCTCCATCTCCTGATCTTCTTGAACCAATCACACACTTGGTTGCTCAATTGTTGCATGACTTGAACCATTTTGTGGATAGTAAGTGCATAGAATCAAACTTAACTAAAGATTGCCCACGGCAACCCTTAGTTCATCTTTGGTTCAGCCTTATATATCAATTTTGGTTGCTTATTTTCTTTGAATCTTAGTAGAAAGTTCAAGTTTGTTCCCATTTTGCTTGATCCTACTTTGATACTAATTGGTGCAACTTGAAAGCAAAAAGGAGAAACAAGTGGAGATCGTTATAATTTGGAGAAGCATTGGCAACACACTTTCTTAATTGATCACTTTGAGCCTTCTTAACTTCAGGTTATCTAAGAAGCAAAGTGGTAAGAGAGTGAAAAGAAGCGCAAGAGGAGTGTTCGTAGTTTGTTTTTACTATCACTTAACGTTTGTTCTCTTTGTGTTAGTTTGTTTCTTTCCTTTTCTTTTTTGTTTTTCGTTTCAATTCCCTAGGTAAAATGTAGAGCAGCACTCATTCCGCTTCTAGCAAATCAAAGGAAGCCGAAACCTTGGACAACATGCAACAACAAATGCTGGAGATGCTTAAGAAACTCATGCATGACAATGAGGTAATCAAACATCGATTGGAGGATGTTGAACGGAGCTACAAGACGAGTGATGGCCAAGGCACAAGCAGAGCCGTTCCCCTACCACAACCTAGGCGTCACCCCCCCAGAAGAAGTTGAGGATGACAACCTTAGGCCACCACACATCGAGGCAAGAAGGTTTGTTCCTCCAACACAACCAAGAAGGTACGCTCCAAGAAGGTACAATGATGATTACATTCCATATGAGCATGATGATTATGACTTTGATGACCACCCTCCCCGAGGTTATCAAAGACGCCAAAATCCCCTTTTCCCACAAGATGACGATTTTCTAAAAACAAAAATAAATATTCCCATGTTTTATGGTAAAAGTAATGCGGAGGAATATTTGGAATGAGAGACAAAAGTTGATTTAATCTTTTCTTGTACCAATTACAGTGAATTACAAAAAGTGAGGTACGCTTCTATTGAGTTTTCTGGTTATGCACTAAATTGGTTGACAAATTTGTGTCGAAAAAGAACTAAGACAAGACAACCGCCAATTGCCACTTGGGAAGAAATGAAGTTTGAAATGAGACAAAATTTTATCCCAAACAATTATGAGAGTTCTATTTTCACGAGTTTGCAAAACTTACGACAAGGTTCCAAAAGTGTAGACGAGTATTACAAAGAGTTAGAAATTTTGTTGGAAAGGTCTAACTTGCAGGAACCTGAAGAAGCCACCAAGGCTCGATTCTTACATGGTTTAAACAGGGAGATTGCGCAAAGGGTTGATCTTCAACCTTATCTCGACCTCACAACAATGGTCCATATGGCTGAAAAGATCGAACATCAATTAAAGATACGTAGTTCCTCCAATTTCAATTCCACTTATCGTACTAATCAGTCTTCATCAAGGTTTTCCAGCAAGCCTTCAGGAACGGGAAGTTCACAGCCTACAGGAGGACAAACACGTGACCAAGGAGCGTTGCAAAGGATGGACAATCGTGTGCAGTCCACACAACGGCGTGATGACCGCACCCAACACAAGACTCCCACCGGAAATTCTTCTGATCCCTCAAACAGGTTTAGAGACATTAAATGTTATAAGTGTCAAGGACATGGTCACATAGGAAAAGAGTGTCCTAATGCAAAACGAATCATGTTAATTGAGGAGACAAACAAATGCGTGTCTGAGTCTGAGCACGAAAACGAGTCTGAGCATGATAATGAAATTGAACCTGAAGAGGATCTAGGCGCATTAGATGATTTTGACACTAAGGAGTTTCTTGTTGTGCGTAGAGCTTTAAATACATATCCGAAATTAGATGATCACGAACAACATAGAGAAAACATCTTCCATATTCATTGCAAGATAAACGGTAAGTTGTGCACCATGATCATTGATTGCGGTTCTTGTGCGAATGTGGCTAGTATCGAATTGGTAAGAAAACTGAATTTGCCTATGACTAATCATCCGTATCCTTACAAACTTGCATGGCTTAACGATTGCGGTGAAGTTAGCGTAAGTAAACAAGTTTTGATTTCTCTTAGCATTGGTAGTTACAAAGTTGATGTTTTATGCGATGTTGCACCAATGCATGCTAGTCATATCTTACTTGGTAGGCCATGGCAATTTGATCGACATGTGACATATGATGGTTATTTGAATCGTTATTCTTTCAAATTGAATGGCAAACTGTACAAATCGCATGCACTTCCACCACACAAAGTCCACGAGGATCACCAACGCATGTCTAAGTCTAGGGCCGATCCTAAGGAAAAAGAAACCGAGAGAAAATTCGTGGAATGCATGAAAAGTGAGAACAAAAAACACGAGAGCAAAGGAAAAGAGGTAGTGCCCCTAAGTGTCAACGATTCCAAAAAGAAGTGTGGGTATTTCGCAAAGAAAAGAGAGGTCACATGAGCCCTTTATAGCAACCAAACCGTACTCATCATCATTCCTAAGGCGTGTCACCTTTCCCTGGAAGAACTCTCACCAAACCTACCTACCTCTGTTGCGTCCCTTATCCAAGAGTACGAAGTTCTATTTCCCTATGAGCCATCATCCGGATTACCACCCATTAGGGGAATAGAACACCAAATCGATTTTTTTCAGGAGCCGTATTACCAAATCGCCCAGCCTATAGAGCTAACCACCCCGAAAAAACCAAGGAAATCCAAAGGAAAGTAGAGGAGCTCCTAGCAAGTGGACAAATCCGAGAGAGCCTAAGCCCATCTGCCGTCCCAGTCATTTCAGTACCCAAAAAGGATGGAACGTGGAGAATGTGTATCGATTGCCGAGCCATAAACAAAATTACCGTCAAGTATAGGTACCCCACACCTAGGCTGGATGATATGTTGGATATGTTGCACGGATCTAAATTCTTCACCAAAATCGACCTTAAGCAAGGGTACTTCCAGGTACGCATTAGAGAAGGGGACGAATGGAAGACTGCATTCAAAACCAAGTTTGGGCTCTATGAGTGGTTAGTGATGCCCTTCGAGCTCACCAACGCCCCTAGCACCTTTATGCAGCTAATGAATGAAGTCTTACGAGCGTTCATAGGCTGATTTGTTGTTGTTTATTTCGATGATATCCTAATCTATTCCCAAACCATAGAAGATCATCCTGACCACATTAGGGCCGTTTTTGAGAAGCGTAAGCAAGAACAACTTTACGCCAACTTTAAGAAATGCTCTTTTGGTTTAGAACGCGTAGTTTTCCTAGGCTTTGTCATTTCGGCTGAGGGAGTAGAAATGGATGAAGAAAAGGTTAGGTCAATTGTGGAGTGGCCTATACCTAAGAATGTAGGGGAAGTTCGCAGTTTTCATGGACTTGCAAGTTTTTATAGACGCTTTGTCAAAGATTTTTCTTCCATAGCTGCACCCCTAGATGAAATTGTGAAAAAAGATGTGCCTTTCAGGTGGGAAGAGCCACAACAACAGTCATTTGATGAGTTTAAACGTAGGCTGACCACTGCACCCATACTTAGGTTACCAAATTTTGACGAGACCTTTGAGATCGAGTGTGATGCAAGTGGAGTGGGTATAGGTGTAGTTTTGACCCAAGGTAAGAAACCCATAGACTATTTTAGTGAGAAGTTGAAAGGCGCTGCATTGAATTACTCTACTTATGACAAGGAACTTTTTGCCCTTGTGAGATCCCTACAAACTTGGCAACACTATCTTCAACCTAAAGAGTTTGTGATCCACACTGACCATGAAAGCCTTAAGTATCTTAAAGGGCAAGGAAAGTTGAACAAGAGACATGCCAAATGGGTAGAGTACATAGAACAATTCCCTTACGTGATTAAGTATAAACAAGGAAAGGACAATATAGTTGCCGATGCCCTCTCTAGGAGATACACATTAGTGACTACATTATCCTCACGCTTTTTAGGGTTTGAATCACTTAAGGAATTGTACCCCAATGACCATGACTTTGGCACCATTTTCGAGGCTTGTAAAGAGGCACTATTTGGAAAATTCTACATACATTAGGGTTATCTTTTCAAAGAACAAAAATTGTGTGTTCCCCAATCATCTCTACAAGAAGCATTGACTAGAGAAGCCCATGGGGGAGGTTTGATGGGTCATTTCAGAGTGTTCAAAACCCTTGAAACTCTTAAGGAACATTTCTATTGGCCCCACATGAGAGTAGACGTCGAGAGGTTGTGTGGTAGTTGCATCACTTGCAAACAAGCCAAATCCAAGTCCAAACCACATAGCCTTTACACGCCTTTACCCGTCCCTGATTCCCCTTGGATTGACATTTCCATGGACTTTGTTTTAGGACTTCCTAGGTCTCGAGGAGGGCGCGATAGTATTTATGTTGTGGTTGATCGATTTTCAAAAATGGCACATTTCATTGCATGTAGGAAAGTTGATGACGCCACACATGTTGCAGATTTGTTCTTCAAAGAAATTGTGAGATTGCATGGCATGCCACGTACAATTATAAGTGGTAGAGATACGAAATTTTTGAGTCATTTTTGGCGCGTTTTGTGGGCTAAACTTGGTACACAATTATTGTTCTCAACAACTGCACACCCACAAGCGGATGGACAAACTGAAGTCGTTAATCGTACTATTTCTCAACTTTTGCGTGCCATTTTGCAAAAACATATTAAACATTGGGAAGATTGTTTACCATATATTGAATTTGCATACAATAGGAGTGTCCATCACGGTACCTTGCATAGTCTATTTGAAATCGTGTATAGCTTTAACCCCTTGTCTCCCCTTGATTTGATCCCTATTCCCGTGCATGAACGTTCAAGTCTTGATGGTAAACAAAAAGCGGAAAAGATAAAGAAACTGCATGAACAAGTTAAAACACAACTTGAAAAGAAAAACAAAGCTTATGAAAGACGAGCTAACAAACATCGAAAACGAGTTGTGTTTAAACCTGGAGATTTAGTGTGGTTACATTTGCGCAAAGAAAGATTTTCCAATGAGAGAAAATCAAAACTGTTGTCTCGAGGAGATAGACCTTTCAAAGTTTTGAAACGCATAGGTGACAATGCATACATACTTGATCTTCCTGAAAGGTATGGTTCAATTTCACCCACCTTTAATGTTGCTGACCTCACCCCTTTCACTGATGACCTTTTTGATTCGAGGACAAATCCTTTTGAGGAGGGGGGATTGATGAGGATCAAGGGTCCGATGAGGATCAAGGATCCCATCAAGAGGTCAAAGGTCCTATGACAAGAAGGAGGGCAAGAGAACTTTATCATCAAGTTGCCACCTTCTTGTACAAGCATGTTCAAGATGAACCTAAGATTCCTTGGGTTCATTTCATTGAACCTTCACCTTGAGCGTGTATAAGCATGCGTGTGTACGTTCGTTGTTTTTGAATTTTTAGTCTTGTTTCTTGCGATCTTTGTTTTATGTATTTGCTTTGTAGGTAAATTAGGTACATGAAATTTCCCAACCAAATGGAAGCCCAACATTGCCTTATAGGCATGTGCTACCAAAAGGGAGACAAAAGGAATGATTGTCCTGAAGAGAATGTTTGTCTCCACAAAGACAAATTCAAATATGTCCAAGATGGAATCTCTTGTTCAACTTGAAATCAAAAATCATCTCCAAAATACAACAAGGGGCCGGCCATTTTGAAGCAAAAGGATGATGATCAAATTGAACTTAAATTCAAAGCTAGACTTGAATTTAAATTCAACCATAATTTGAATTCAAGTCTCAACCAATTGGAGACTTAAATTTCAAGAAGTTCTCAACCTTATCCTAGCCCATCTGCACGCCATTCTTGAAGCAAGAAGAGATAAGATCACAATTCAAAGTGGAATCCAAGTTTGAATTCAAATTCAAGTTCAATTTAAATTCAATCTCCAACCAATATTTGAATTTAACATCTCAGCCACTTGGAGACCTTCTCACATGCCATTTCATCCCTTCCCATGCCAACTTGGAGATCAAAAGAGGTGAGATCAAAATTCAAAGATTGAATTCAAGTTTGAAAACAAGTTCAAATTCAATTTGAATTCAATCTTCAACCAACCTTTGAATTCAATTCCAACCACTTCATCTACATCAAGATCAAGTCTCAAACGCCAACTTCATCATCATACACGGCCAGATTCATTGAGGATAATGTCTTGCAAGATTTGAAGATTTTAGCCAGAATTTGTTTTAGCTTTGAATTCAAATAATTTTCAATTTTCAAACATTGCTAGCTAGCTTTATTTTGAATTAGTTCTAGACGTTTTAAGGCTCAATCTCAGCCTATAAATAGAGCCTTTTGGGGCGCCTAGGTGCACAACTTTGATGAATAACAATTCTTGATATTTCCTTCACTCTATGTGAGACTTTGTTTTGTTGGTTTTGCATTATTAACCTAAGTTAAGATCCTTCAAAGTTGAGCATTTTGAAGGTGTTACTATTGCTAAAAGGTGCGTCTAAGAGGGCCATATTGGTTTGTCTGATCAACGACCATCTTGTAGTGTTGGTCTTGCTCGTTTGATCCACACATTTTTATCACTGAGGAAGCAAGGTGAAGTCTTCTTCTGTTATGCCCGCACCCTCCGTTGGATAATTAAAAGGAGAAGAAGGAAATTAAACAGAGTTTAATGATAGTCAACGGAAATAAATGAGGCATTCAGTAAGAGGATTAATTAGAAACTAATGATAAGAATAAATAGTAGAATTAAATTATATTTAATTTTAGAATTAAATAATTAAGGTTTATCATTTAAGATAAATTAGATAATAGATATAATTTAGAAACTCCAAACTTTCCCCATTTCATATAAAAAAACTGACAACGTCAGTTTCTTTCTCCCCTCACTCTCAAACGACACAGAGCCCCTCCCCATAGGCGACATTGGCATTCACAAACCCTAGGCAAAATTTTCTCCAAGATCCATCCTTCAATCTTTGTCCAATCTTCCTTCATTCTTCGAGTAATCAAAGGCAAGTAATCATCTTATAAGTTCTTACGATTTGTGAAAGCAAAAGGCCTACTTTTGATATTAAATGGATCACCATGCAGTAGTTTCTTTCCGTGATTATTTGTATATGATCTATGTGTTTTGGTGTTGAGGATTTGGCCATTATATGTTGAAATCTTGTTTGTTGTTCATGGTTTATGTGTGATCATGTGAATCTCCATCCCTTGAATCCCACTTGCTTGATGATGGCGGTTGAAGGGAGGGATGAGTGAAAAGGTTAGGTCTTTGGGGTTGATTTGATGAAAGATTCGAGTTTTAGGATTGAATCATTGACGTGAATATGAAGGATCTTGTTTGAGAGGGTTAAGAAGGGATTGATAGGGAAGACTAGGCTTGGATTGGTGGGAAGAACGTTGGAAAACGATTGGAAAATAGGTCTGCAGTTGATGCAGAAATCGCAGGATGAAGATTTTGAAAATTCAGGACGTCGATCGATCGACGTATAGCAGGTGAGAGATCGACGTGCCTCAGATGCACGTCGATCGATCGACGTGGAAGGAGTGAGAGATCGACGTGCCTCAGATGCACGTCGATCGATCGACGTAGTTCAGAGTGAGGGTATGACGTGAGGGTATGACGTGAGGGTATGATGTGTAGTAAGTGAGGGTATGACGTGAGGGTATGATGTGCAGTAAGTGAGGGTATGACGTGAGGGTATGACGTGAGGGTATGATGTGAGGGTATGACGTAAGTTGAGTGAGAGATCGACGTGCCTCAGATGGACGTCGATCGATCGACGTCAGGGTATGACGTACGTAGATCGATCGACGTCAGGGTATGATGTCAAGCAGTTTTGTGGGAAAGTAAGGAAAGAAAGAGGGAAGCTAGAGGATCCTTTGGGTGACCTTAAGGACTTCTTAGGACCTGATTATGACTAGTCTAAGTCTTGGAAACATGACTTAAGATGGTGAATCAAGTTTGGAGAATTTGAAGGGTATTCGAATCGGAGTTCAACTTGGATGACTTAGGAGGGTTAGGAGATGAACGTACGAGGTGTTTGAGAGTTCAATGAAGGATGGTCAGGGACACTTGCCTTAGGTTGTGAACCTTAGAATCAGGAATAAGTGTGGACGAGATGGTTGAAGCTTAAGTTATGGTGTGAAGATTAGCGAAAGCTTGTGTGTTGCTTATACTTGCGCATGTGTACATGAACTACTTATGTGAATGTGAGTTGCATACGAGAACGAGAAAGGTGATTGAAACGAGGAGTCTTGCATCATGGCACTTGCATTTGCATATTGATTTGAAAAGAAAGGTGCTTCGGCACAGATTTGCAAAGGTGACCTGCAATGTTAACCGGGATAGAGATTTAAGCCTGGGTGCATTGTAGGGCACAAAAGACTGTAACGTTAACCGGGATGGAAATATAAGCCGGTGTGCGTTACAGGGTATAAAGTCCTCTACAATGTTAATCGGGATGGAAATATAAGCCGAGGTGCATTGCAGAGTTTTACGAGTCTGTGATGTTAATCGGGATGGAAATATAAGCCGAGGTGCATCACAGAGCATAACGAGCCTGTAACGTTAACCGGGATGGAAATATAAGCCGTGGTGCGTTACAGGGTTACGAGTTACGAGACCGGACATTGTGACAGGCATTGCACTGATTTGAAAAGAAATGGCTCATGCATTTGTGACTGTGTAGTGTAGTGCATATTTTGACATGCATCACGAGAGTCAATATGGTATGAATGTGAGTGTTATTTGATTGTCAATGAATTGTTATTTGCGTGCAAACTGCTGTACTTGCTTGATTACGTTATTTGTTTTTATATTTGAAAGTTACAAGACATGTGCCCCACAATTCCCTTGAATTATATATTACTCATGTCTTGCCATGTGTTGATCCCGTATGTCTTATAAGCGGGTTATTTGCTAGCGTTTTTTCGCTAAGGGTACTGCCTTTGTGTTACAGGAGAACCCGAGTACGATATGATCTTTATTGAGGATGACGGCGAGTGGGCTGAATGGGATGCATAGAGACATTGTGGGAGCTAGTTGAGAAAGTTATTATTAATTCCAATTCTTGTATATACTTGAGGATTAGTTTGTTCTGCCTTTTGAGATTTTATTATCATTGGATACACGGAAATTATTGTGGAGATTTATTAGATATATGTGTTTCCGCACTTGTTTCTCTTACGTCATTGCTGATGTGTATTCGAGAGATGAGACGTCTTGTAGTCTTCTCAGTAAGCTACGACGGGTGTACCGGTTCGGATTCCACTGTCCGGGCCGGGGCGCTACAGGTGGTATTAGAGCCTAGGCTTCAGATCTACCTCGGAGACCTAGGTTATGACATATAGAGTCTTAAGTTATGATTTTCACCGTAAGTTGATCTTTAAGTCTAAGTATGTAATCTTAGATTTAAGTTTGATTGGGATGGGTGTGTGTACGAGCGCGATTAAGTGTAAGCAATAAATGTTAATTATTTTAGTTCGTAAACTCCGCCTTGTACACATTATGGATCCCAAGCACTGATTTATTTCTAAACTGCTAGATACTAATAAGCGTGATCTTGCAGAAAATGCCTTCTAGACGTGACAACCAAGGAAATGGTGGCAACGGGAACAATGACCCTCCCCCACCACCACCTCCCGTTCTAGTACCCCAAGCACTGATTGATGCTATCATGGTGGTAGCACAAGGAGTTGCACAACAACAGCAACAACCCACTCCGCCACCACCGCCACAGCATGGCATCAGGTACTATATTGGGGAAATGCGCAAGATGCATGCCCCAAACTTTGAAGGGACCACTGACCTAGAGGTGGCTGGGTTTTGGCTGGACGAAGTGGAAAAATGCTTCAGGCTTGTGCAAGTGCCTGAAGATATGAAGGTGGATGTAGCCACACCCCTACTGATTGGCCGAGCTAATGCCTGGTGGAGCGGCATCCTGCCTAAGATGACCCCTCCTATCCAGTGGAGTCATTTTGTGAAGGCCTACAAAGACTACTACGTGCCTGAGACTGCCGTTTTGGAGAAGATGAGGCAGTTCGATAAGTTTGAGCAAGGGAGGATGACCGTTTCCGATTACGCGGACAGGTTCCATGCCTTGGGTAAGTTCACACCCATGGTTTTGGAAAACAACAGAATGAAAACACTGAAATTCGAAGAAGGGTTGAACCCCCGCATACGGACTGCCATAGCGGGGTCGAGTCTAAAAACGTTTGAGGAGATGCTGGACGCATGTTACCGAGTGGAGAGTGACATGCGCAGATCACAACCAAGAGAGGCTCGTGAAGAATCGAGCAAGAGGCCGAGAGTGGAGCAAAGTGGAGGTAGACCCGGACGTTGGGTCAAGATTCCCAGAAAAGGACAAGCGGGGCCAGTTCAAAGGGCACCGCAACCAAACCAACCCAACCGCCAAGCACCAGCAGAATGCCCACACTGCCAAAGGAGACACGTGGGTGAATGTTGGAAGATAATGGGTGCGTGCTTTAAATGTGGGAAAGCGGGCCATAAGATCAAAGACTGTCTTGAATGGAACCCTAAGCCACAGGCAGGAGCAGGGCCGGCTCAGCAGCAGAGAGGCAGGCTCAATGCAAGAGTCCATGCCATGACAGACGCTGAAGTCCAGGAGGACGCTAATGTTGTGACAGGTACGACTTAAGTTCAATAATAGTAGCTTAAGTTGAATTTTAGTCTTTTAAGTTTATGATAAAATGTGCTTTATGTGAAACCTTTATGTGTTACCCTCTTGTGATTAGGTGTGATCTTAGTTAACAAAGTACCCGCCAACGTGTTATTTGATAATGTAGCTAGTCACTCCTTCATTTCTAAACGATTCGCCAAGGGGCTCGACTGTTTACCCGAATGGCTTGAGAACCCATTTAGGGTGCAGGCAGCAGGTGAGCAAGTACTGGTTTCTCACCACCAGTACAAAGATTGTGACTTGGAATTGGATGGAAGGATGTTCTCGGTGACGTTAGTTCCCATCCCGATGAAGGACTTTGATATAATATTGGGCATGGATTGTTGACCAAGAACCATGCCAATATTGATTGTAAGCTCAAGCAAGTGACCCTCAAGGACCCTGGGATGAATGATATCACGGTGCAAGGAAACGTCAAGATAACCAAAGCTCCAAAGAAGATATACTTGACGGCGGTTAAGGCCTATAAGGCTTTGCAAAAAGGAGCAGAGGGATTTATGGTGTATGCATTAGATGCGAAGCAGGAGGTTCCCTCTATGGATCAAATACCGGTAATCAATGAGTTCAAAGATGTATTTCCGGATGATTTACCGGGAGTTCCGCCATCAAGAGAAGTGGAATTTGAGATCAATTTGATACCAGGAGCCGAGCCTATATCTAAGGCACCCTACAGAATGGCTCCGGCTGAACTTAAGGAACTTAAAGGACAAGTTCAGGAGTTGTTGGACAAAAAGTTAATTCGCCCCAGTGTATCACCGTGGGGAGCTCCAGTTCTATTTGTAAAGAAGAAGGATGTCAGCATGAGATTGTGTATTGATTACCGTGAACTGAACAAGATCACCATTAAGAATAAATATCCTCTACCAAGGATAGAGGATTTATTTGACCAACTAAAAGGAGCCCGATGGTTCTCAAAGATCGACCTTCGTCAAGGGTACCATCAGTTGCTTGTGAAAGCAGGAGACGTCCCTAAGACTGCTTTTCGGACTAGATACGGGCATTATGAATTTTTAGTGATGCCTTTTGGATTAACTAATGCCCCAGCGGCCTTCATGGACTTGATGAACACCGTATTTCGAGAGCAGTTGGATCAATTTGTGGTGGTGTTCATTGATGACATCCTAGTCTACTCTCCCGACGAGCAAGCACACGCTGGACACTTAAGAGTGGTGTTACAAATTGTGAGGCAACAACAGCTTTATGCCAAATTCAGCAAGTATGAATTTTGGCTAAGAAGTGTAGCCTTTCTCGGTCACGTGATTTCGGAAGATGGGATCTCTGTGGATCCTAAGAAGATAGAAGCCATCACTGAATGGCCAAGACCCACAAATGTGACCGAAGTCAGAAGCTTCCTAGGCTTGGCAGGCTACTATAGGAAGTTTGTTGAGGGATTCTCAACGATAGCAATACCATTGAGTCGACTTATGCAGAAGAAGACTAAGTTCGAATGGACTGCTGAATGCGAGCAGAGCTTTACCGAGCTCAAGAAGAGATTGACCATAGCCCCGGTGTTGGCACAACCCTCCGACACCGACGGATTCGTGATCTATAGTGATGCGTCCAAGAAAGGACTAGGTATGTACATCATTACAATTAATGCATTGTATATACTTATGCAAGTCCTAAATTAACTTTCTGTTTATAGGGTGTGTCTTGATGCAAAATGAACGAGTCATTTCGTACGCGTCAAGACAATTGAAGCCATATGAGCAGAATTACCCGACGCATGATTTAGAACTTGCAGCTGTGGTATTTGCTCTTAAGATCTGGAGACACTATCTATATGGAGAAAAATGTGCCGTGTACACAGATCATAAGAGTTTGAAATATCTGTTCTCGAGAAGGAGCTAAATATGAGACAAAGAAGATGCTTGGAATTACTTAAGGATTACGACCTAACCATCAACTACAATCCGGGTAAGGCCAACCGAGTGGCGAACGCATTGAGCAGAAAGTCTAGCCACGCAATACATTCTCCATTGGAAAGAGAGATTGAGGAGTTTGATCTTGAATTGGTGGATTCGGTGGCAACTGTCCTTACAGCTTTGTTTATCAGCCCAGACTTGGTAGACAGAATCAAAGAGGCGCAGTTCGAGGACCCAGCACTGAAAGAAACCCGTGACAAATTATCCACGGGACCAGTAAAGGATTTCCAATTGCGAGGAGACGGAAGTCTATGGTTCCAGAATCGGTTATGCGTGCCAGGTAAAGACGAACTCCGAACCGAACTGCTCCGAGAAGCGCATAACTCAAGGTTGTCTATCCACCCCGGGAGCACTTAGATGTACAAGGACCTCAGGAAGAATTATTGGTGGATAGGGATGAAAAGATCAATAGCGGCGTATGTCGAAAGGTGTTTGGTCTGCCAACAAGTTAAAGCCGAACATCAACAACCTGGTGGTCTGATGAAACCACTGGAGATTCCGGAATGGAAGTGGGAGCACGTGACAATGGACTTTGTAATGGGACTACCCAAGACCCGAAATGGAAATGAGATGATTTGGGCGATTGTAGACCGTTTGACAAAGACGGCTCATTTCATAGCCATGCCACATGGTACTTTGTATGAAAAGTTATCTAATATCTATGTAGATAACATTGTGAGCCTACATGGAGTTCCAGTCAGCATTGTGTCGGACCATGATCCCAAGTTCACCTCTAAGTTTTGGAGAGCATTCCAGAAGGCGATGGGCACCGAACTGAGAATGAGTACCGCGTACCACCTGAAACGGACGGACAGTCTGAGAGAACCATCCAAACCTTGGAGGACATGTTAAGAGCATGCGCTTTGGACTTCAAAGGAAACTGGGATAGCATGCTGAAGTTGATGAAATTCTCTTATAATAATAGCTATCACAGCGCAATTGGCATGGCACCATTTGAAGCATTATACGGACGCAAGTGCAGGTCTCCAGTTTGTTGGGACGAAGTTGGAGAAAGAACAATCACTACACCTGAGTTGGTTGAACAAACGGTTGAAAAGGTGAAAGTGATAAGAGAAAAACTCAAAGTGGCTCAAGATCGCAGTAAGAGTTGGGCTGGCACAAAGAGACGACCCTTGGAATTTGAGGAAGGGGAAAAGGTCTATTTACGAGTTTCACCCACCAAAGGAGTCGCACGATTTGGAATGAAGGGCAAGTTAAGCCCTAGATATATTGGCCCTTACGAAGTTCTTGGTAAAGTTGGTGAAAGAGCATACAGACTCACCTTACCTCCGAATTTGTTTCATGTCCATAACGTATTCCACGTATCCCAGCTACGGAAATACGTATCGGACCCGAGCCATGTCCTTGAAGAGCAACCCTTGGATGTGAAAGAAGATGTCACCTATGAAGAGCATCCAATAAGGATTGTGGATAGAAAAGATCAAGTCCTACGCCGACGCGTCATTCCGTATGTCAAAGTTCAGTGGAGTAACCATACGGAGCGCGAAGCCACGTGGGAGCTTGAGGAGCAAATGAAGGAGTTATATCCACATCTCTTTCAATAAGGTACGCCAGTTTCGAGGACGAAACTTTTTATAAGGGGGGTGGAATGTTATGCCCGCACCCTCCGTTGGATAATTAAAAGGCGAAGAAGGAAATTAAATAGAGTTTAATGATAGTCAACGGAAATAAATGAGGCATTAAGTAAGAGGATTAATTAGAAATTAATGATAAGAATAAATAGTAGAATTAAATTATATTTAATTTTAGAATTAAATAATTAAGGTTTATCCTTTAAGATAAATAAGATAATAGATATAATTTAGAAACTCCAAACTTTCCCCATTCCATATAAAAAAACCGACAACGTCAGTTTCTTTCTCCCCTCACTCTCAAACGATGCAGAGCCCCTCCCCATAGGCGACATTGGCATTCACAAACCCTAGGCAAAATTTTCTCCAAGATCCATCCTTCAATCTTCGTCCGATCTTCCTTCATTCTTCGAGTAATCAAAGGCAAGTAATCATCTTATAAGTTCTTACGATTTGTGAAAGGAAAAGGCCTACTTTTGATATTAAATGGATCACCATGCAGTAGTTTCTTTCCGTGATTATTTGTATATGATCTATGTGTTTTGGTGTTGAGGATTTGGCCATTATATGTTGAAATCTTGTTTGTTGTTCATGGTTTATGTGTGATCATGTGAATCTCCATCCCTTGAATCCCACTTGCTTGATGATGGCGGTTGAAGGGAGGGATGAGTGAAAAGGTTAGGTCTTTGGGGTTGATTTGATGAAAGATTCGAGTTTTAGGATTGAATCATTGACGTGAATATGAAGGATCTTGTTTGAGAGGGTTAAGAAGGGATTGATAGGGAAGACTAGGCTTGGATTGGTGGGAAGAACGTTGGAAAACGATTGGAAAATAGGTCTGCAGTTGATGCAGAAATCGCAGGATGAAGATTCTGAAAATTCAGGACGTCGATCGATCGACGTATAGCAGGTGAGAGATCGACGTGCCTCAGATGCACGTCGATCGATCGACGTGGAAGGAGTGAGAGATCGACGTGCCTCAGATGCACGTCGATCGATCGACGTAGTTCAGAGTGAGGGTATGACGTGAGGGTATGACGTGAGAGTATGACGTGAGGGTATGATGTGTAGTAAGTGAGGGTATGACGTGAGGGTATGATGTGTAGTAGGTGAGGGTATGACGTGAGGGTATGACGTGTAGTAAGTGAGGGTATGACATGAGGGTATGACGTGAGGGTATGATGTGAGGGTATGACGTAAGTTGAGTGAGAGATCGACGTGCCTCAGATGGATGTCGATCGATCGACGTCAGGGTATGACGTACGTAGATCGATCGACGATGGGGTATGACGTCAACCAGTTTTGTGGGAAAGTAAGGGAAGAAAGAGGGAAGCTAGGGGATCCTTTGGGTGACCTTAGGGACTTCTTAGGACCTGATTATGACTAGTCTAAGTCTTGGAAACATGACTTAAGATGGTGAATCAAGTTTGGAGAATTTGAAGGGTATTCGAATCGGAGTTCAACTTGGATGACTTAGGAGGGTTAGGAGATGAACGTACGAGGTGTTTAAGAGTTCAATGAAGGATGGTCAGAGACACTTGCCTTAGGTTGTGAACCTTATAATCAGGAATAAGTGTGGACGAGATGGTTGAAGCTTAAGTTATGGTGTGAAGATTAGCGAAAGCTTGTGTGTTGCTTATACTTGCGCATGTGTACATGAACTACTTATGTGAATGTGAATTGCATACGAGAACGAGAAAGGTGATTGAAACGAGGAGTCTTGCATCATGGAACTTGCATTTGCATATTGATTTGAAAAGAAAGGTGCTTCGGCACAGATTTGCGAAGGTGACCTGCAATGTTAACCGGGATAGAAATTTAAGCCGGGGTGCATTGCAGGGCACAAAAGACTGTAACGTTAACCGGGATGGAAATATAAGCCGGGGTGCGTTACAGGGTATAAAGTCCTCTGCAATGTTAATCGGGATGGAAATATAAACCGAGGTGCATTGCAGAGTTTTACGAGTCTGTGATGTTAATCGGGTATTTATAGTGTGAGTTGAGCCTTGAAGATAAGAATGCACATGTGTCACCATCTTCATCATCAAATCCAAATGTCTTCACATCATTGGTTGGCCTTGTACACTTGGCAAAATAAGACAAAATGATTGGTCCACCTTGGCAACTTCATTTGGCCGAAATTTTACACCTTGGATTGTCTTGGAATTATCTTGAAAATGTGAAGATAATACCCAAAGATAATAGCCACAACAACTCCATTATCTTCGCATCTCTTTGGCACAAGAATATGCATGTGGGCATTTACATTTTCAAACTTCAAAATTCAGCTCCAAGAATAAGTAGTAGCCGTTGGCTACCTTTTTCTTTTTCCAAAAATAACTTTGATTTTCCTTAATAAAATAAGAGATGATAATACCACCAAAATATCCCCAACTTCAAACACAATAATAGGACATGCGAGAGCTCCATTTTGACTCAAAAAATCTGCCATGACCAGCCATAGCCGTTGGCTATATTTGAAAAAATCCATGTTGTCAATTTTGCCAACTAGCTCCTTTTTGGTTGGTCTACTTGTCTCCAACTCATAAAATGAATAATGTATCACCTCCACCTGCTCATACATGTTTTTGAACATAAAAAATATGTGTAGCAACTCAGATTTTTGAAGAAGAAATTAATAGATAATAGTTGACAAGATTATGTCAACGTGTAACACCGAAATTCTCAATATTTCTTCTTATATGTCGTGATCATTTCCACACCTTTGACACCTTTGATATCTCTGAATAATGATGATAAATGTGCTGTTATAACATATATAAGATGGTCTTCAAGGAAAAATAGAATGTGACATCTCAAATCGTCACATATCCCGCTATAGTCAATAATATCATCATGTGAGAGAATAAGATAAAGAATCACCATATTATCTTCAAGTTAATAATAAATCAGCTCCAGAATGAAGATAACAATATGCTCAAGAGATTCCTTGAGTAAAATACCAAAAATACCCTCGGAGGTAAAATTACCAAAATACCCCTAGTATGAGAAAACTCCAGAAACGACCCGGATGGTCAGAAATAATCATGATATCACCTTTGTCGTGGTAAATAGTATAAGAATACATCCTTGAAATATTTTCACCATGTGATGTTCCTACAAAACTCAAAATACCAATTTTGCCCTTTTTGGTAAGTTGTAGAAACTTCCGAGGCACGTTAGTCACAATACATTTAAAATCATCAAAATCACATAAGATTCACATAATGAGCATGTATAAATCATATACAAATAAAAACAACCACTTTAATATTGTGAATTGTTATGTGTGTTAGTGGGGATAGTGGATACCAAATATTTACACCCACTAAGGATAGTGGATGTCCAAACATTAACACCAACTAAGGGCATTAACACCCACTAAGGATCATGGTGGTAGTGGGTATTAACTTTGAGAAGATGTTACAATTTTCATACGCTATAAATAGGACACATTCTTGTATGAATTGTGACACCTTTGAAGAATATATAACATACAATCTTCTTGTTGTTCTCTTTATATTTTTGTTTGAGTTTATAACACGTTATCAGCACGACGCTTTAACAGCTATAGAAGATCTATTGTGAGATCTGAAGGACGATCAGCTTGGTCACTTGGAAATCTTGGCAAATTGAGTTAACCGTAAGATTCCATTTTCATAAACTTATTTTTGGGTTGTATCTATGTGACTCAAAGCTGCTTTGGCACCTCACTTTTAAATCGTTGTTGGTCCATTCAATTAGCAATTGTATCAAATAGCTATCACATAATGCAGCATTTTTTTTGGTTACTGTTAGCACAATTTCCTTGATATTGCAGGTTTTTTTATTAGGGGCTTGTTTTGTTTTAAAATTCATCTAAGTTTGATACTTCTGCAGATGAAGTTTTCTGAATTTCAGCGCAGTTGTGTGATAAGCATGAGTTCAAACATGTAGTTGTTCTGCAATTATTGTTGTCTTAGGTAGTACATAGTTATGTCCCTGTGTGATATTTTTTTCCCTTTTAGATGGAAAGAATGATCTTATAAAGTAATGATGTTTTTTTTCTTAGTCTTCAGACTATGATGTATTTCCTTAGTCTTCAGACTTGTTACAAGAGGATTTTATTCAGCGATGAAAAATTTCTCCTTCATGTCTACATTTATGTGGACGGTTCCTACCTCAAAAGAAAATTCTAATTCTTCTCGTTATTATTCTGTTTACAGTTTCCTTATTCCATATTACGCTTTTGCTGTGCACTTTTACATTTGAAATTTGCATGTCACACATACATAAGCACACTTGTTGTATTTTATAGGTTTGACTACTTACGTTAGTTACATTTTTATTAACTTTTGCACTGTAATAATGTTACATTTGTTATATGTCTCGCTGCATTTGTCTGCAACATTTTTTTTCTTTTGTTACTAAATTATTAAGTAACACATCATGCACCATTGCGTTTTGTAATGTGAAGTGTTTAATGCTCATACAATGAAAATGTACAATATTGTATAATATAAAAATACCATACATATTCTGAGTGTATGCTGATGTCAAAAATATATATGTGTTAGTTACGCATGCATATACACATTACTTGTTACTATTGTATTATTATATACTATCTATAACATTTATTCAATCCTGCAGTTTTGAGTGAATATATCATTTTCTGATATATTTTGTTTATGTATAAATCAGACCAGTGGCGAACTTCACCAAACTGGAATTTGCTGCCCTTGATATTTTCGTCAGAAATTACATGGCATGGGTTCTTGATGCTGAAATCCATTTGATGGCTATGAACCTCGGGCATACTATTAAGGATGATGTTGTGGCTAGTGAGCAAGATAAGGCTAAAGCCATGATATTCATTCGTCATCATCTCCACGATGGGCTGAAATCCGAATACCTTGGGGTGAAAGAGCCTCGGGAATTGTGGAAAAATCTGGAGGAACGATATGATCATTATAAAAGTGTTATCCTCCCAAAGGCTCGATATGACTGGTTGCACCTGAGGTTGCAAGATTATAAAACAGTCAATGAATATAATTCTGCTATGTTTTCTATTGTCTCTCAATTGAGGTTGTGTGGTGATAAAGTTACTGATGCTGACATGTTAGAGAAAACATTCACCACTTTTCATGCATCAAATATGCTCCTGCAGCAGCAATACAGGGAACGACATTTTGAAAAATATTCCCAGCTAATTTCATGTCTCTTAGTTGCTGAACAAAATAATGAACTGTTAATGAAAAACCACACTTCTCACCCGACCGGGTCAAAACCATTCTCTGAAGCGAATGCAACTTTTAATGGTCGTGGTAGAGGACGTGGTCGTGGTCGTGGCCGTGGCCGTGGTAGAGGTCGTGGTCGTGGTAGAAGCTTTGCACCATACCACCAGAAGTGGGAAAATAATGAAAAGCCGCATGAAAAGGCAAAAGCTGCAAAAGATGGTGCAAATGCTAAGCATCAAGATGAGACATGTTATCGATGCGGATCTCACGGGTATTGGTCTCGCACTTGCCGTACACCAAAACATTTGGTTGATCTTTATCAGGAATCCCAGAAGGATAAAGGCAAGGGAAAACAAAGTAATTTTGCAGACTTTGGAAACATAGCGTATAATGATGACAACATCCCCAATCATTTTGATGATTTAGATCTGGAAGATTACCTTATGGGCTCTAGTATGAATGGCAATGGAATTCAGTTTGTGGATGATGTTACAAATAACAATAGCCGTTCATAATTATGTAGGATGTCTAGTTATTTTTCACGATTAGTCATGTTTTCTTTGGATAAGTAGTTATTTAGCTTATGATATCTTAGCATGTAACTTTGTTTCAATTTAAACTTATTTGTTTGCATAAATAAAATTTCGTTGTCGTTTACATTATAACTTCTATTTATGTGTTGATTCTTTGTAATTAAATTAATTATAAAAATTGTATATGCTATGCTAGACAAATATTCAAGATTAATGGTGGGGACATTTGTCTGGTTGACAGTGGAACGACACACACAATTCTTCGTAATCGAAAATATTTTTCGACATTGCAATTGACAAAAGCAAATGTTAGTACAATTTCAGGCACTACATCATTAATTGAGGGCTCTGGAAGAGCAACTATTATACTACTGGGTGGTACACATATATTGATAAATATGGCGTTATTTTCTACCAAGTCGAAACGAAACTTGTTGAGTTTCAAAGACATACGTCTTAATGGTTTTCATATTGAAACCATGAATAAAGGGAATATGGAATTTTTATGTATTACATACGAAGACTCGGGCCAGAAGCTTGTAAAAGAACAATTCCCAATTTTTTCATCTGGATTGTATTATGCGACTATACATCCAGTAGAATCTAATATTGTGATGAACCAGAAGTTCAATGATCCAACATTATTCATGTTATGGCATGATCGACTTGGCCATCCGGGATCAGTAATGATGCGTAGAATGATACATAACTCACATGGACATCCTTTAAAGAACCAGAAGATTCTTTTACCTCGTGATTGTGTGTGTGTTGCTTGTTCACGAGGGATATTAATCAAGAGGCCATCCCCGATGAAGGTTCATATTGAATCTCCTATATTTTTACAAAGAATACAAGGAGATATTTGTGGACCCATTGATCCCCCGTGTGGACCATTTCGATATTTTATGGTCTTACTGGATGCCTCTTCACGATGGTCTCATGTGAGTCTGCTTTCGACAAGAATAGTAGCATTTGCCAAGCTTCTTGCTCAAATTATACGCTTAAGAGCACAATTTCCGGATTATCCAATTAGATCTAATCGTCTTGATAATGCTGGTGAATTTACTTCCCAAGTTTTTAATGATTACTGCATGTCGATTGGTATTGATGTTGAGCATTCAGTGGCACATGTGCATACTCAAAATGGTCTGACAGAGTCATTTATAAAACGTTTACAACTGATTGCTAGACCTATGCTCTTAAGATCTAATTTACCCATGACAGCTTGGGGACATGCAATTTTGCATGCATCTGCATTAATACGGCTTAGACCCAGTTCATTTCAGCCATATTCGCCATTGCAAATGGTATCTGGCCAGCAACCTGATATTTCACACTTAAAGATTTTTGGTTGTGCAATTTATGTTCCGATTGCTCCACCACAACGGACAAAACTGGGTCCTCAAAGACGTTTAGGAATATATGTGGGTTTTGATTCTCCTTCTATTGTGAGATATATTGAGCCTCTGACGGGTGATTTATTTAAGGCACGATATGTCGATTGTCATTTTGATGAGAAAGTTTTCCCGCTGTTAGGGGGAGAGAAAATACCGTTTCCTGAAGAACGGCGTGAAATTACATGGAACGTTCCTTCACTTTCTCATCTTGACCCACGAACAAATCAATGCGAGCAAGAAGTAAGAAGGATAATCCATTTACAGAATATTGCAAATCAGTTGCCTGATGCATTTACTGATAGTAAAAGGATAACCAAATCCCACGTCCCGGCGATGAATACGCCTGTTCGACTTGATGCCTCTGAAAGGCAAAATAATGGTATGCCAAAAGTAAGTCTAAAACGTGGACGCCCAGTTGGTGCAAAAGATAAAAACCCTCGGAAAAAAGGGTACAGGTTAATGCTCCAGGAGAGAATACTCCAGCAGAGAAAAGAAGTTCACAACTTGAAAGCGCTATAGAAATTGAAACTGATCAGTCCAAAATTGATAAACAAGTTGCGCCTGAAGAAGCAAGTGAACAAAATTTTGAAGAAATCTCTTTGAATTATGTAAGTTCAGGAGAAAATTGGGATAGACAAAAGGTTATTATTGATCATGTTTTGCTTATGGTATTGCATGTGAAATTGTAAATGAGGATCCTGAACCGAGATCCATTGAACAATATCGACAAAGAAATGATTGGCCAAAATGGAAAGATGCAATCCAAGAAGAACTGAAATCATTAGAAAGTCGCAAAGTATTTGGATTTGTAGTTCAAACCCCCGAAGGGATAAAACCTATTGGATATAAATGGGTTTTTGTACGAAAACGCAATGAGAAAAATGAGATTGTGCGATATAAGGCACGTCTTGTTGCGCAAGGTTTTTCACAAAGACCTGGGCTTGATTACGATGAAACATATTCTCCAGTAATTGATGTAATAACATTACGATATCTAATCAGCCTAGCGGTTGCTAAAAACCATGATATGCGGTTAATGGATGTGGTTACCGCATACTTATATGGTTTTTTAGATAATGATATTTATATGAAGATCCCTGAAAGATTAAAATTGCCTACAAAATGTGATCAAAAGGCACATGGATTATACTCAATAAAATTACAGAGATCCTTGTATGGACTAAAACAATCTGGCAGGATGTGGTATAATCGTCTCAGTGAGTATCTCATTAAAGAAGGATATGTAAATAATCCAATTTGTACCATGTGTATTTATCAAGAGATCTGAAAATGGGTTCTCTATAATTGCTGTATACGTTGATGATTTGAATCTTGTTGGAACTCCTGAAGAGCTTACCAGAACTGCTAATTATCTCATGAAAGTGTTTGAGATGAAAAATCTCGGAAAAACCAAATTTTGTCTCGGCCTGCAGATCGAGCATTTGCCTAATGGAATCTTTCTTCATCAATCTAAGTACACGGAGAAGATCTTGAAGAGATTTTATATGGATAAAGCTCACCCATTGGGTAGTCCTATGGCGGTACGATCATTAGATGTAAAGAAAGATCCATTCCGACCACCAGAAGATAATGAGGAATTATTAGGTCCAGAAGTACCTTATCTTAGTGCTATTGGTGCTTTAATGTATCTTGCAAATTGTTCGAGACCAGATATAGCATTCTCAGTGAATTTATTAGCAAGATATAGCTCTACACCAACACAGAGACATTGGAATGGTGTCAAGCATATTTTACGCTATCTTCGTGGAACAATAGATATGAGTTTATTCTATTCAAAGAATTCTGAGTCACAGTTGGTAGGATATGCTGATGCGGGTTATCTATCTGACCCTCATAAGGGAAGATCACAGAGTGGATATGTTTTTACTTGTGGAGGTACTGCTATATCATGGAGATCAGTGAAGCAGACATTAACAGCCACATCTTCCAACCATTCTGAGATTTTAGCATTACATGAAGCGAGTCATGAATATGTATGGTTAAGGTCGATGATTCAACATATTCAAGAATCATGTGGATTATCTTCACTAAGAAAGACTCCGACGATGTTGTTTGAAGATAATGCTGCATGTATTGCTCAAATTAAGAATGGATACATCAAAGGAGACAGAACGAAGCATATATCGCCAAAATTTTTCTACACTCATGATCTTGAGAAGAATGACGACATTGATATCCAGCAGATACAATCAAATAAGAATTTTGCTGATTTGTTCACCAAAGCACTACCAACAACTACATTTAGAAAGATGGTCTATAGCATTGGAACGCGTCAACTCAAAGACCTCCGTTCAGCATCAGGGGGAGTGTGATTACTATACATACTGTACTCTTTTTCCTTCGTCCAAGTTTTTATCCCACAGAGTTTTTCTTGGAAAGGTTTTAACGAGTCAGTATATCACACTTACCAATTTTAGGAATGTGTACTCTTTTTCCTTCGACCAAGTTATTTATCCCACTGGGTTTTTCTTGGCAAGGTTTTAATGAGGCGTATTCTATAAAATTTGGACATCCAAGGGGGAGTATTGTGAATTATTATGTGTGTTAGTGGGGATAGTGGATACCAAATATTTACACCCACTAAGGATAGTGGATGTCCAAACATTAACACCCACTAAGGACATTAACACCCACTAAGGATCATGGTGGTAGTGGGTATTAACTTTGAGAAGATGTTATAATTTTCATACGCTATAAATAGGACACATTCTTGTATGAATTGTGACACCTTTGAAGAATATATAATATACAATCTTCTTGTTGTTCTCTTTATATTTTTGTTTGAGTTTATAACATTTAACATATTTTAGAAATATATTTCTAAAAACCCTAAACATTCTGTGAGACGTAGATCGATCCATGTGAGGGGTTGACGCACGTCGATCGATCCACGTGACAGATCGACGTCTCACAATAAGTTTTGGTCCTTCTCAGTTCAACATGGATCGATCCACGTGAGGTGCTGATGTACATGGATCGATCCATGTGTCTCTGCCTAAGAGATCCACGTCATTTTTCTTCACTTTTTCAACCTTTAATCACTTATAACACCATATGTGACATTTCTAAGTATTCACCACTTAAAATCATGACTTTGAAAATTATCCAAACATATTTCTCAACAGGTTTCTCTCCTTCATTTATACGACTTATTTTGAATACTCTGTGACTTACAAAATTATCCATCTCTGTTAATGGGCATCTATTTGGTTATTTCTCACCTGCACGTGGGGTCAAGCAAGGAGATCATTTGTCTCCTTTACTATTTATTCTATGCTCTAAAGGATTTAGCAGGGGTCTTAAGCGCTTGTTTGATCGTGGGACTATCCGTGGGTTCAATACTGGACGAGTTGGTGCGGTTTCGCATCTGGCCTATGCAGATGATCTATTAGTTTTTCTTAATGGCACCACTGCCAATTTGCGGAAATTTCAAGATTTCTTACGTTCATATCAATGCCCTCTTGTCAACTAGTGAACTATAATGATACGATCTTAGATCGTATGGAATTGACGATCGCTTCTTTCAACTCCAAAAAGACACCTTTGATCAACCCTTCCGTGGGACAATGGCGCAAACACCACCTTCTTGGACAAGAGAAGTCAGCAATGTCTACGTTGAGCAATTCAAATCTCCCAATCTAACACGTCATTCCGTATCCTTGGATTGTGATTCACCAACTAGGTTTGCTCAAACCTTGATTGGATTAGCCTTGATTTTAATTTGTGAAAACCAAAGGAAAATACAAGAAGTAGCAACACAAGGCTGCACCAAAATATTAAAAATGAATTCTCCAAAAAAAAACTAAACATGGCTGCGGAGTTTTCCTTCTTATAATGCTATCTTTTTCTACTCCTACCAATTAACTAATCAATCAAGGTCCTCAAATCACTACCTATCAATCTAAATCAAATTTACTCAACAGATTACATAATTCAAATCCCTAAAATCTCGCATTGGAATTACACCCTGTCGGTTACTAGATTATATCCACTTCTAGACGCCGAATTAGGGTTTGCACGCTGCAACAAATTTGTAGATCACAAAATTTCATTGAATCTGGGCTTTTGAATCACCTCATTTGGACTCTTCTTGACAGAGATACGGGCTTCCGAAAACTAGGTATCCATCCAGTGAACTTCAGAACTTTCCATTCTGGACTCCCAACTTGCATCTGATTTTAGTCCATCTTCTAGCCCGAATTAAGAAAAGTGCAAAACATCAAAATCGTCCCAAATTGAGTTACCTAAGACCTCCAAGGTGTTTTAACCCAATTGGATCAGTACTCCGACCTTGAAAGCCAAAATACCGACTAGTGTCCGGCTGCCTTCCTGAAAAATAGGGACTCTTCAAACCACTTTCCTTATTTAGCCTTGTCACCTTAGAAAACACTCAAAAACGGTAATTAGCACTACAAACACATATTACAAGACTCTATAAAATATCCTAGACCATAACAAAGACAAAACAAAAACTAGACTCGATATTACGACGCTAACGCATGAAATGACCATCCTGCCCTCCCACCAACCCCTACACCTTATCATATGCATTGAAAAACTTGGACAATCAGATCATAGCCTCATTAAACATAGAAAAATCTTGCATATACATCCCTTGGCTCATCTTGTACATGTTTAAATAAGAATCTCTTTAGTTTACATATTCTATTTGTGCAAAAGCTTCTTGTTTATGGAGTTTGTATGTTTAGGGCTCCTTGAATCGCATCATTCCCTCCCTCCTCAAAAGGATTCGACCTCGAATCTAAACACACAAATGGATAAGAAGGATACTCCACAAATGACTCATAAACTACGTAAGATACAAGTTCAAGCAAACCAAGTGCAATGATCATACATAATTTAAGTCTAACATGCTTGGGATGACCACGTACTCTAATAATGACACATCTAGACAGTAATAAACACCTCTTCCTAACATGTTTAGGGTACACAAAGACATACACCTCAAACTCTAACTCAATAAATGCATATGTAGAATCATGAACAAGTAAAAGATTATGGCAAAGAGATAAATAAGGAGTAGAGTCATACCTCTTTTGTATCTTCACTTTCACATGCTTAGGATGCATTAAAAAAGCACAAGTGAGACACTTATCAAGCTTCCAAAAGAAAGACTTATCACACACTAGAACACGACTCCACGTTAATACAAACCTCTTCTTGATGTGTTTAGGGTGTATAGTCATGCTTCTCTCAATCAAACATGAATGTGTAGGATGCAACCAAAATCTATCATGCAAGGAACATTCAAACTCAATCAATACATAGACCAACAATTTATCATGGCAAACAAAGTTACAAGTCACCATGATTTGGAAAGGGAAACAAGACAATGTGATATGACATCTCTCATGAGCAAACATGGCATGAATCATCCTGTGAACAAGCATACTGTGGGAATGGATCATGCTAAAGGCCGTGTGTATATGATTCATATAAAAAGGATCATGAAAACAGTGTAGACTAGGGAGACCAACACGCATTGTAAAAGATTCAACAACAAATATCCAACACTCTTAACTATCAACTCAGGTTCATCCAAATTAATTGCATCCGATTCATCATTTAAATCATCATCTAATTCATGTGAGACAAGCTCAAGTTCAGGTTTCAATTTAAGATCACACAATGCATGTGGTTCACACAAATCAAGACAAATAGGCGATGCTACTTCAACATGTAAATCATCCTCATGTTCACTCGTTTTCTCATGCAATTCAACCAAGATTTCGCCATGCAATTCAGCTGTATTATCATGCAATTCATGCTCATTAGATGCATTAACTTTGACCGCATTCAAGTCTTGTGGAAACAAATCAACTTTCGATTTTGTGTTAGCATCAACTTTAGGTACAATTTCAGCTTTTTGCTCCTTTTAGAAACAATTTCAGCTTTGCCACTCTTATGCATTTTAGCAAAAAATCATCCATGCCCTTAAACTTTATCCTATTTTCAATGTTGGTTGCATGCTCATAAATAGTTTCAAGTGCTTCATATCTACAATGCATCATTTCATGTGCAATCTCTTTATTTAACCCAGCAATGAATCTAATCATGGTTAATTCTTCAATCTCTTCAATGTAAGCATAATATAAGTCATCTAGCAATTCATTGTAATATGGTTTAATATCTTTATCATGTTGTGGATAATTTTGAAACTTAGACGCTTTGCAACGCCAATTTCTTACCCAAATACCATTTGATTTTCCAAGTAATCATGCGTTTTTCAACCTCGTTGTAGTCATGCTCATAACACATGACTCCCTAAATGGTGCCAACCAACTCTTCAACTTGTGAACTTTGTTGATTCAAGGTTCTCCAATCCAATTCTTCCACCTTGTTGGAGATTTCTTGCAATTTCTGTAACACCTTTTCAAGTGACAGTTTAGGCCTTGTCTCCTCATCTACGGCGTTGGTCGACGACATGTTTTCACCTAAAATGAAATAAAGAGGACAAGAAAAGAAAAACTAACACAAAGACAAAAGAGATTTCGTTACGTTAGTGAAAATAAAAATCAAAGTGTATGCTCCTCTCTCGCTCTTGTATAATCACTCAAGTTTGTGCTTTTCTCGGCCAATCTTGGGCTAGATACAACCAAAGCAAGCTTCTCAAGTGGCTAACACAATCCGATGATCAATTGCACCTTTTTCTCCAACATGTTACCCAAATTTCAGCAACTAATAAGCAAAGGTATCAAGCCAAGAATAAGACAATTTAACACACTTAACCTTCTAAGAATCAAGGAAAAATGAGACTAAAAATTATATCAAAGGCTGGGCCAAAGAAAACTAAGAGTTGCCCTGGGCAATCTTTAGTTTACCTTAGCCTTATGCAAATTAATTACAAGTTGTTGATTCAAGTGTAACAATCAAGTATCCAAGAATAAACAAGGAATTGTGTAAGGGGCTGAGGTATGGATGTCTCGGCTTCGTATGATATAATGATGGACTTGATATGTAACAATATCTATCAACAACTTAACTTGATTTTGTCCAACAACTTAGGGCAAACTTCAGGTTATGTGAATGGGTATTTGTCCCGCCAACTTGATGGAAGGTCGTATCTGACATTATGAAAGTTTACAGCCAACAAAGACATGCTTTTGTTGGACCATTTAAATAAAGGAATGACTGAGCCATTTCTGCTACACTTCTTTTTGTATCTTTTGCTTCAGTTTTGGATCTGAGAATGGATATTTTCCGACGATGTTTCCTGACAAAAACAAAACAGTACTGCTGCAGTCTTGGGTAGATTTCGGCCAAACAGTTTTTTTCTCCAAGATTAGGCCTTCTGTGGCTAGGTTTGGCTTGAAGATGATGCCTTTGGATACAAGAAAATTGCAACGCAAACCAAGCAACAATGTAATCAAGTTACACAAGTCTAAAATCAACTAAAAGCTTCGTTAGCAACAAGATTTACGTGTGACTAGGTAGCACTTTTAAGCAATGGAGTTGATTTATATGTTATGGCTGAATTTAAACACTAATAAAATGAACCTATTGTCAAGTGTGTAAAGATTTGATCTTGAAGGATTAATAGTGAAATAGTTGCAAAAGGACCAAACTTTGTGCCTGGGCTACGTTCTGTCCAAGGATAATTAACAAAACATGACCTTTTCTGTGTTGTTTTGGAATGCAATGTGCTGCTTTGAAAAAAAGACGTAGCTTTTTGTTTTTTTATAACAAGATGGATATAACGTAGATTCAAGGAAGAAGAATAAGTTTCCATGCAATAGTTTGAATAAGGTATGCGTGCATGGGGAAGGTGGCTTGAAGGAAAAGGTAGGACTTTTTTTTTGGTTTTTCTTGTCTTCGTATGTGTCGAAAAGAAAAGTGCAGCCTTCTTTTTTTTTGAATTAAGATGAAAATTGAAATAGAAGAAAAAAAATATGGAGATAGAGATGGGTGTTGGACGTTTGTGGAATGAAGATGAAAACAACAAGGAAAACAAGAGAATGAAGGATATGCGAGTTGTAAAGAAGAAACCGTCGCTTTGATACCACTTTGATACGATCTTGGATAGTATGGAATTGACGATCGCTTCTTTCAACTCCAAAAAGACAACTTTGATCAACCCTTGGTGGGACAATGGCGCAAACACCACCTTCTTGGACAAGAGAAGTCAACAACGTCTACGTTGAGCAATTCAAATCTTCCAATCCAACACGTCGTTTCGTATCCTTGGATTGTGATTCACCAACTAGGTTTGCTCAAACCTTGATTGGATCTAGCCTTGATTTTAATTTGTGAAAACCAAAGGAAAACACAACAAGTAGCAACACACGGCTGCACCAAAATATTAAAATGAATTCTCCAAAAAAAAAACCTAAACATGGCTGCCGAGTTTTCCTTCTTATAATGCTATCTTTTTCTACTCCTACCAATTAACTAATCAATCAAGGTCCTCAAATCACTACCTATCAATCTAAATTAAATTTACTAAAAAGATAAGCCAAAGCTATTCAAGGAAGATTACATAATTCAAATCCCTAAAATCTCGCACTGGAATTACACCCTGTCGGTTACTGGCTTATATCCGCTTCTAGACGCCGAATTAGGGTTTGCACTCTTCAGCAAAGTTGTAGATCACGAAATTGCATTGAATATGGGATTTTGAATCACCTCCTTTAGACTCTTCTTGACAGAGATACGGGCTCTAGGTATCCATCAAGTGAACTTCAGTACTTTTCATTCTGGACTCCCAACTTGCATCTGATTTTAGTCCATCTTCTAGCCCGAATTAAGAAACGTGCAAAACATCAAAATCGTCCCAAATTGAGTTATCTAAGACCTCCAAGTTGTTTGAACCCAATTAGATCAGTACTCCGACCTGGGAAGCAAAATTACCGACTGGTGTCTGTCTGCCTTCCTGAAAAATAGGGACTCTTCAAGACACTTTCCTTATTTAGCCTTGTCACCTTAAAATACTCAAAAATGGTAATTAGCACTAAAAACACATATTACAAGACCCTATAAAATATCCTAGACCATAACAAAGACAAAACAAAAACTAGACTCGATATTACGACGCTAACGCATGAAATGACCATCCTGCCCTCCCACCAACCCTTACATCGTATCATATGCATTGAAAAACTTGGACAATCAGATCATAGCCTCAATAAACATAGAAAAATCATGCATATACATCCCTTGGCTCATCTGGTACATGTTTGAATAAGAATCTCTTTACTTTACATATTCTATTTGTGCAAAAGCTTCTTGTTTGTGGAGTTTGTATGTTTAGGGCTCCTTGAATCGCATCATATAATAAAATCCAATTTGTCACCAGCACCTACCTATCTAAGCATCGTCGTGGAATAATTACTCAAATATTGGAAATGCGGGCCACATCACTGCCGCTTAAATACCTTGGATCGTATTTGTATAGAGGCATCAATAAGGTGCGTTACTGCCAAGCTCTTTTAAATGATTTTGATGCTAAACTGCAAGGATGGGCTAGTAAGTCTTTATCTCCGGGTGGAAGGTTGGTTCTAATAAGGGCAGTTTTGGCATCTTTACCATTGCGCATCATGGCGGCGGCAAGGTTGCCATGTAGTGTCATTCAAACAATACATCGCAAAACGGCGTCTTTCTTTTGGGGCGGACGTTATCATTGGATATCTTGGCCAAAGCTATGCGTTCCTAAACATGAAGGAGGATTGGGAATTAGAAATCTTTTTACGCTTCAGCAGGCCTACGATTGTAAAATTTGGTGGAATTATTATCAAAGCAATTCGCTATGGCCACGGTACATGCGGGAAAGGTACATGCATAGGCATGATTTTATTCCTTGAATTTATGACTCAACCACGTGGAAACGCATATGCTCTACAAAATCCTTTTGCATGGTGCATACTACACTTACTGAGCCACTGCTGTAGACTTCAAGTTCGTCTGGCTTATTCTCAATTCGCCAATCCTATGATGATGCTCGTGAAAAACGTCCAACTCTATTGTCACAAAAATATATTTGGTGGTCTTCTCTTTCCAATTCAGTTAGTATCTTTATGTGGAAATTATTTCATGGTGTGTTGCCTATTCAGGATCATTTAGTTCAGCTCTTCCAGGTATGTCCGTCGATATGCCCTTTCTGTCATAACTCATCAGCGACTGTTTCGCATATTTTCTTGAAGTGTGATCATATTACTCCCATCTGGGCCTGAGGTGCTCTTCTTTTGAAGGGTCCACTTCCGACCGCATCACATATACGGCCGTATCTTTTGCAATAGTGGCTAAGTGCTACTAGCCGATCATTATCTAGTCAGTTTCGTATTGTGGCACCCTCTTTAGTTTGTTGGTCGATCTCGCGCGTGTATACAAATATAATTTTTGGAGATGCTGATCTTGTTTCCGGCAATACTTTCGCAATGGTATGACAGCATTGTTATACATGGGCAGCATCACTATCTGGTAAGAAAGTGGCGGAACATATACCTCTATTAGTCGAGTGTGGCTTCTCTCCTCGTCTAAAGCTTTTCAGGCCCGTGATTGTAAAGTGGATTCTTCCCCCTTCTGGGAAACTCAAGCTTAATGTTGACGCATCAGCAGGGAAATTTTGCAGCCTCAGCAGGGGCTATTCTGCGTGATTCTAAAGGGCAAATGATGGGAGCTACTACATTTATTCTCCCATGCTTGTCGCAGTGCATGCAGAGCTGCAGGCTGTTCTCTATAGCCTTATTTATTTTGCCTCTCACCACCATAGCATGCTAGTAGAGACAGATTGCCATCTGGTTGCTCATCCCATGCGGGAAATTCTAGAATGCTACTCTGAGGATTTTACTCGATTGCATCACTTTTTATCACTTACTGGTAGCTCCATTTCTCACATTCACAGAGAAGCAAATATGGTTGCACATCATTTGGTGTAGTATTGTTCACTGTTTTCGGCCACATATCGATGGTGTACCATCATTGACATGCCTTCTATAGCACAGGGGTTTTTGCATACGGATCCTACGACTACATCGCTTCGTTGAAAATAGATGTGGTCTACCACCTTTCGTGCATGGAAGTTGCATGAATTTGAACGATGCAGGCAACAAGGGTATGCTGATTTCATCTATTTTTTCATGATTATTGCTACACTATTTACTGATTGTGATTTCTTTGTTGCTGTTACCACTACCAACACTCTTCGGCGGGCATGAATATGGATCAATACGCATATCTCCTAGGCTGTCACACTGAGCGAGCGGAGTACTTGAAGCGAGCAGAAAAATCGCTTAGATTCAGTAGATTTGGTTAAACACTAGCGGAAAAAGCGGACGTGCTGACAAAGTTGTGGGCAACTTGGGTACATTGTGCTTCCGCCACATATGAAGACAATGACGGAGCTGCGGTTTATCAAATCCATGAATTATACTGCTGTTGGATTAGGAGTATTGGATTTATTTTTCACATTTTCACATCGTTGTTTATTGCTTACATGTATTTTGAGATTTCTATGCGTTTTTTGTTATATGTTCTGTTTAGTTTGGGAGAGTCTCTCTCCATAGCTAGGGCTGATATTGTAACCACGGTATTCCTCCGCCACAAGTGAGGGTTTACATATTAATAAAATAAGCGGACGGTACCACCCGTCCTTCACCTAAAATATAAATTTTTTAACAACAATGTAATATTTTATAAAAATGCCTCACTTATGGCGGAGGAACACCATATTACAAGAGATCATCATACGAAAAGAGATAGTGTAAATAACTAATGAGGGCTAATTTCCATTCGCATATGATATGCCGCATTAAAACCTTGCCAAGTAAAACCACCCTTGTGGATAAAATCATGCGAAGGAAAAAGCGTACATATTTATGCGTCCGGAATGTTTAGCCAATAATACATAAGGAATAATGGTGTCGAAATGATACTACGCCAAGAATCCGCCTGTAGATAGGCTTTGCAGCCGTGCGTCCAAAGAACAATGTCAGCACCAATTTGCATTGATGAATCATGTGATCCTCGCAGACAAAGTGTGAAAAATTAAGCATAGACAAGATGTTCTGAGATAAAGCCACCATGTGTTGTAGGAGAAAGTACATACCCATATCGCCTTGATTCTGGGCGAACCAAGGCGTTCCATCCATGTCTTGCCGTTCTCCACAATGTGGTTGTTGATGTCCTTTGTTCGAAGGCCGCCTCTCCATGTTATACCGCATCAATGTCATGGCAGCCACGTTTAAGCAAAGATTGGACAAGAAAGCAAAGTTTAATCTATCGCATATAATCACCAGGAAAATAACAAAGACAAGTTTAAGAAGGGGGAAAGTGCACCAATGTTGCTTGTGTTGTAAGAAAACACAAGCAACTTTTTGTTTATGAAGCCAACACATATTGACCCTCAATGTCGAAATGTAGGTAGTTGTACATCCATGAGAATTGCACCCCGCACTTCACAAGGAAGGCTTTGTAGCGTGTGAAATTCTTGAAGACCTGCTGCTCTATATCCATGTCTTGCAAGTGTATGGGCTGGTGTGTTCGCTTCCCTTGGGCAATGCTGAATTGTTGATTGATTTAAAGAGAGAAATGTTATAACCCTAGCAAATTCTGCCGCCAAGACCCCTGTATGCGTTCCGGTTAACTGATTTACAAGTGACTTACAGTCGGTTTCAACAATGATATTGTCGTATATCCGCACATAATGCATTAAAGCAAATGTCATCGTAAGTAGCTCTGCTCGTAAGGGACTGATTGATTGTAACGCAAAGCAAACGGCGGAAACCAACAGGCCCTGGTCATTCCTCAATATGGCACCTCCGGCAGCTTGGAATCTACCTAATGTCGCATCAACATTAAGTTTCATCGTTCCTGATGGTGGCAGTTCCCATCGAACAACCCGCAAACGCTTTGTTCGCATGGGAGGGGAGTAAGCCGAATTAACCAATTGTGGAACCGTTGTTGCAAATTTCTTACCATTCATCGCTTGGCACCATGTGTATACTGATTTTCGAACGTTAGCCAACACTCTTGAGCTGCTGAAGGACTCTTCTCCAAATCGTATGGATGTGTATTCCTTTCAAATTGTCCATGCCACCATAGAAGGTTCAACAACTTTCAGTTGGTCGATCATTGATGTTGCATTCGACTGATGCCACCACCTGAATAAATAGCTTTTGAAAGTGCGTGCAGCAGGCATAGGCCCTGAGACGAGGATTGATAAATCTGTCCATAATGGCTTAACACAAGTACAGTGAAGGAAAAGATGATCCTGAGTATCAGAGCTTTGTCGACAAAGCGAGCATTGCGAGGGAAATATGGTTTGCCAACTTTATACATTATCAACTAGTGGCAGTGAGTGCATCCAGAGTCTCCATATAAACATACGTATCGCTGGCGGAGAAGTTGGCCACCAAATGTAGCGATATTCTGGAAAGTATGCATCCATTGCCGATATAACAGTGTAAGCCGATTTTATTGTGAATTGACCATTAGCATCTGGGAGTCAAGATATGTCACCAAACACATGCTCTATGTTCGACTCCATATAATCATTTATGTTACATACACGCTTCCATACAGGCGAATCATAGATGTGTGCGTAAATAGATGGTCTATTACCATATTTATGACGACAATAAACCGCCCATAGACTTGAAGAGTGAAAGTATTTCCACCAAAGTTGACAATCATATGCTTTTTGTATATGTATCAAGCTCCGAATACTTAATCCTCCAGCTTCAATGGGCATGCACAAAGATGGCCATGATCGCGAATGATGTTGCCCGTTCCAAAGAAATGATGCCATTTTTTTATGAAGAACATCTATGATGCTTTTTGGCAGTCTTGAGCTTACAATAATATGTATAGGCATGGAACTCAAGACGTGTTTTAATAATACCGGCCTTCCCGCCATTGAGAGTAATTTGTTTGACCATATCGATAGCTTAGCCTCAAAATGAGAAATAAGAGATGTGCAGTATCTAGAACGATTTTATACCTTTATAAAGGAATGATCCAAGATATTTTATGGGTAGAGAAGATGATCACATACACAGTATCGAAGCCGTATCACTACGTACCCCTTGGCTGGCTAGCACCTGGCTCTTATGATAATTGGCCAACTGGCCAGAAGCTTGTTGATATTCCATTAAGAAATTGCGAAACTTCAACAAGTTGGATGTTTGACCAGTTAAAAATATTAATAAGCCATCCGCAAAGGCCAAATACGAAATATAGGGGACGCGGCCAGCGGCAAAGCATTTTAGTTCTCCTGATTGTGACAACACTTTCATGCCACTTGAGAATCCTTCTGATGATAAGATAAACAGCAATGGCGACAATGGATCTCTTTGTTTCACACCACGACCTATTGAAAATGTATTTGTACGCTTACCATTAAGTATGATTGGACAACGAGTAGCGTGCAGATTGTTTAGCATAATTCGAACCAATCTCACATCAAATCCCAAATGCTGTAATAGAAGCTGCAGATACCTCCAATTAACTCTGTCAAAGGCTTTGGACATATCAAGCTTGACCATCACATGGCCTCCCCTAGCGCGCTTATCTAATAAATGCACCATCTCCTACGCTAGCAGAATTTGTTCCGTAATGTCTTGACCCTTCATAAAGCCAGCCTGCTCAGGCGAAATTAAACGAGGCAACAATTTACCTAGTCTAGTGGCCATCAATCGCGTAATGACTTTGGAAATAAAATTTGTCAAACAGATGGGCCTGAAATCTCCGAAGGTTTGCGGATTAGATATCTTTAGGATCAGAATGATGGTTGCGGCTGCTACCGTCTGTGGTGCTCTGACTCCCAAATAAAATTCCTGCACTGCTTTAAGGACATCAAGTTGTATAATTGACCAAAAATATCGATAAAAAGAACCGGGGTAGCCATCAAGCCCCGCCGCGCTTGAGGGGCTAAGATCTCATACTGCCATCTTTGTTTCCTCCAATGTGGGAATTGCCAGCATCATTGCATTATCTTCGTCTGAGAGAATCGTTGGTATATATCAAAGGATTGACTCACAGTTTATATTCTGCTCTTCTGCGAAAAGGGCCGAAAAATATGTTCTTGCTTCTGCAGCAATTTCATCCTCCTACAAACATTCTGTGCCGTCTGCTCTTAAGATCCTATGGATTATTTGACATCTGCGTTTGTCCTTAATGGTATGATGATAGTAAGATGTATTAGCATCACCATCTTTTAGCAATTTCACATTAGCTTTTTGCTTCCAGTATAAAAAAGCGCGTGTTTGATCCAGCTTTAATTTAGCCATACTGTGATGATATCTTTCTCTACACATTGGTGAGGGATCCTTATCAAATTCCCTCTCATGAATTGCAACTTCCTCTTCAGCCTGAGCCACATCATCAAATATATTGACAAATACATCCTTATTCCACTGTTTTAATTGTTGATGTAGGCGGCGCAGTTTATCCGACAAACCCCACATACCATCCACAGTTGGAAAAGATCGCCAATGGTGTGTAACAAATGCCTCAAAATCCGGATGTGTCGCCCAAACATCTAAATATCAGAAAGAGGACGGGGCCCTGGGCCCGTCAACCTCACAAGTCAAATATAATGGCGCATGATCGGATGAGTCACGAGAAAGATGTTGTAAGCGTGTAATGGGAAATATATCCAGAAATGATTGCGAGCACAACATACGATCTAATCGTCGTTGGACACGGCTCAATCCACAACCATCAGACCATGTATATATAGAACCCTGATAGAATATTTCCTGGAGCTCACAATGGGCGATGCAATCATTGAAGTATTGTAGGGTGCGTAGGCTAGGCCTCGACCTTCCATGATGTTCCTCCAAGGTGCGGAAAGTATTAAAATCGCCTCCCACTAGCCATGGTAAGGACAGTGTTGAGTGAAAGAAATGCAAATCTGTCCACAGTGGATGCTTGGCTGCCACAACGTGTATATATTCAAGGACTAAATAAGGTCACCATGCAGCAAGTCGCATATGAAAATCTTCCGTCATACTGTATTGGTTGTCTCAGGCTAGGTCACGTATTATCTGATTATGGAAAACCTACAACTGATTTGCCTCCCCCACCATCGGACCGCGAACGACGTACTCAAGATGATAAAAAACAACGATGGACTCCTAAAAAAGTACATCCTACTCAAAACACCATGTCAGCAAACGTCGTGGCATCTACAGAATTGCAGTTGCCGCAAGAGCCGTTGAGTCCGACTGATCCTAAAGAAGTTGATTTGCAGGCCTGTCCATATCTCTATGTACTGGATTCAGTGGCTGATACGCCCGATATCGCGAGGTTGCGTGGAGTGGACGATTGTGTTGTGGGAGACCTTCCCATGCAACCTGATATCGCTGCACACTCGGATACTGAAGTGGTTATTCCTCTAAATGTAAGCCAATTGGATGATCAGGACAGAAGTTTATATGATGCAATGGCTAATATATTTCAATCAACATATATTGATGCGACTCGTTTGATTGCAACGACTATGGATGCATCCACGGTTCCATACGAACCTCCGCCAAGAATTCTGCGACGTGGTCAACAGACCATTCCATCAACCTCCCGCGTCACAAGGTCACGTTCATCGCAACCCTCTAGCTCATTAGACAATTTATCTCAATGAAGATTTTAATATGGGGTATTCGTACCTCAATGCATCGTATACATTCACTTAATAGGCGATATCATTTGCATATACTAATCATAATAGAGCCAAAGGCAAGGAGCACACTATTAACATACTACAAACTACAGTTTGGTTTCTCAAAAGCATTAGCATCCTTTGATATTCACCTAAAATATATATATATATATATATATATATATATATATATATATATAACAAGATGTGGGACTAGGTATTCGAGATGACGATCATGCTTGGTCTCCACGCCTGCTTATTCGACTCATTCTTCATTTATACACTTGAGCTTACATCATGTCTGGAACCCGCATTGCTTCTACGGTATCTCAGTTGGTCACTTCCAGACTCTCACCGCCATTACGCCTTTTTTGCCCATGTGTGCTACATTGGATAACTCCACCGCGTGGGTGCCTGAAACTAAATACCGATGCTACAGTTTGCCGGTCACATGCCAGTGGTGGAGCACTGCTCCGTGATTCTACATGGATTTTTCTACATGGGATATCCTATCCACTGCGAGTGGATATGCCCTTGCGTGTAGAGGCTCAGGCTGCTCTTCTTGCGATTTTGTATTATCTTCCACGTTAGGAAGATTTTATAGTGGGGTGGACTGTGCTGAGTTACTTCGACTGATGACACATTCGACTCTTTCATTGGCCCCAGATTTAGAAAGATTGCGTACTTTGCTGCTTTCATCCATACACCGAGAGAAACAAATATGCCTGCTCATCTCATGGTGCAACTAGCGCTCGCCACTCAATACTTCACGGCCTATACCTCGGTGGCTTCTTTACCTGCATACATCATGAGTGTCCTCCTTGCAGATCAAAATCTCCCTACATTTCGACAGCTGGATTTCGCTATATATAATGGACCGTGGCCTCCATGATTGTTATCATACTACACAGTCTCCCATATGGGTTGGCATTTCCTCTTCTCCGTTGCCCGTAGCCTACTTGACTACGGGCAACATGGGTACGCATATCTTTCTATGTAGTTTCGCAATATCCTGTTTGATTTTCTATTCACTAACTACTTTGATTGCTTGTTTTGATAACATTATCATATGCGACGTGGGTATGTTTTTAATCTCTCGCACACTTTCATCATTTCTATTATCAATTTATCTTGTTTAACCATTGTTCATTCGCTTTGCTGCACTGAGCAATCATAGTAAAAGATTCAAAAACTATTTTCATATTAAACAAAAAAGACAAAAATAACTCATTAAATCAAAGGGTTAAAAACTTCTTTTTCGAGAATTGGTATTCCTACGAGTGTGAACTAAAAGCCCTTGCTCGAAAAGATACCACTATAAACCTTCTCTTGCAAGGAGAAGATTTATAGCATGCCGAAAGAGAAGGATCAATAACTGCAATAGCTCAGTAGCTCAAAGAAGGAGTGGGACCAGGTATGGAGCCGTTTCTTCGCTTTCGGCATGCGAGCCCTCCATTTGTCAATGACAACACGATGAAGACCACATCAAGCTCTAGCAATTTAATAGAATTTATAGCTTTTCATCTTATTTGTGCATTTACTTTTAGACTCATGTATTTACTACTCAATTTTCAATTTGGGAGAGTCTCCCTTTAATATAGGGCTCTTAAGTAACCACAGTATTCCTCCGCCATAAAGTGAGGGTTCACTATTAATGAAATACTAGATGGTACTACCCGTCTTTCATCAATATATATATATATATATATATATATATTTTGAATAGAATATTTTATTTAATGTCTCACTTGTGGCGGAGAAAAGCCATATTACAAAATGTCAGTATATGCAAAAACATAATACAAATCTGGAATGATTGCGCTTCTCCGATCGAATATGATATGCCGCATTAAAACCTTGTCAAGTAAAACCACCGTTGTGGATAAAACCTTGACGAAGGAAAAAGCGCACATATTTATTCGACGAGGAATGACGCATAACGTATATGTAAAGGAATACATGAATGGAATAATGTGAAATGCTGTGTAAAATGATGGGATGTCGTTGATGTAGACTTGAGATACTGCGTGGCCGCACATGAGCTTGTTAAATGTCAGGAAGAGCTTGCCAAGAGCTTGTGGTTGCGTAATGTTTAGTACCTCAGCAACAAGGAGAAGAGGCGTTAGGAGTATCAAGATGGATGTGAGCAGCAGCAAACCAAATGAAGAGGAAAACGTACCGAAGTCGTCTTTGCATGAGAACCAAGACGACAAGACGCAAGTAAAAGCCATGCAGGATTTCTTGTCCAGCCACCGGGGTATGCGCAGGTAGCTCCTTATGGACAGCATGCGGATGTGCCACCATGAAAAAATAGACACCAGAGCAAAAGTGAACCGAAACATTGTAAAATCAATCAAAGATGTAGCATGCCAAAGAATCATACAGACTAAGGATAAACGCACCGTGGTTGCCTGCGTTCGAAAACACAGGCAACAACCAAAAAAGTGGGCTGGCATGGATCAAAGTCGAAGAGTTGGCAGATGACGGTCCACATACAAGGCACCTCATACCTCACATGGCAAGGCTTGGACCGAAGATAGCGAGTGAGACCGGGAGAATGATATCCATATCTTGCGAGCTTATGTGGTGCCAAATTAGCTTATCTTGGGCAATATTGAAGGGTAGAATTATTAAGTATGAGAAATTGCGATGCTCGGGCAATATCCAAGAGTAGCTCTCCTGTGATTCGATCGTGGTCAGCCAACAAGGTAATCAAGGATTGACAATCCGTTTCAACTATAAGACTGTCATGATGCTGAGCGTAGTACATTAGAGCAATTGCCAAAGCGTGAATTTCAGCCCGTAGCGGACTCAAAAGTGGCAGTGGAAAACTGATGGCCGAATGGAAGGAACCCTGGCACGTCCTAAGTATGGCCGCTCCCGCTGACATGTGTTTACCTACAGCCGCATCCACATTTAATTTTAACTTGCCTGAAGGTGGAAGTATCCAACGTACAATAGTGGCGCGTTTCATGCGCAAGGGAGGAGAAAAATGTAGAGCCACAAGGTGCGGCATATTGCGAGCATACTTCTTTCCATTAACTGAGGCACACCATGTGTAAATTGAACTCTTGAGCTTCGTATAAAGCTGACCATAATCAAAAGTTTCTTCTCTAAACCTGCAGGAAGTATACATTTTCCATATTTCCCACACCACAATAGACGGGACGACGGCAAGAAGCTGTCCTGCCATCGTTCCGGATGATGACCTATGCCACCATCGAAGCAAATGACATTTGATTGTACGCGAAGAAGGCAACGGGCCATGGAATGTGATAGACATGTCAGCCCAAAGAGGACGAATAAGCGGGCAATGTAAGAAGACATGATTTTGGGAATCATGAGATTGCCGACAAAATACACATTGAGATGGATAAACTGTGATCCAGCCGCTGAAGTTGTCCACCATTGGAAGCGAGCAATGCCAAAGACGCCAAAGAAAGACCTTTTGTCTTGGATGCGTATTTTTCCACCAAATGTACTTGGCCTCGTCTTTAAGCAACCTAGCCGATATCAGATTGTATGCAGATCGAATTGAAAATTGACCATTTTCCTCTGGTGTCCAATGCAACAGTCTATTCTTTATGGTAATATGACCCTCCATGAATTCATGCGTGCGTGTTATGCGTTTCCATGTGGATGAGTCGTAAATATGTGAATAGACAGAAGAACGATGACCATATCTGGATCTACAAAAGGCTGTCCAAAGATTGTTGAAAGTGAAATACATCCACCATATTTGACAATCATATGCCTGCTGGACATGCAATAGAGATCGAATGCCTAATCCACCCGCTTCACGTGATTGGCATATAGTAGACCATGATTGCCAATGATGACGACCTTTCCACAGAAAGGATGCCATTCGTCTATGCAGAATATGAATAATGCTCTTAGGCAATCTAGAGCTCGCGATGAGGTGTGTGGGTAATGTATTTAGGACATGCTTGATAAGAGTTAGCCTTCCCGCCATGGACAAGAAACTGGTAGACCAAGACGATAACTTAGCATCAAAATGAGCTAGAAGATTGGAGCAATATCTGGCCTTATTTATACCCTTGTATAAGTAGGATCCCAAGTATTTAAGGGGCAGCGATGTAGATCACATCCCTAAAGCAGTGGACGCCTGAGCCAATGAGGTTCCTTGTCCCACAACAAATTGACTTTTATGATAGTTTACCAATTGACCTGAGGCGTTCTGGTATATATCCAAAAACTTCCGAAATTTAGATAAGTTTCGTGGGTTACCATTTAGGAAAATCAATAAGTCGTCTGCGAATCCCAAATGTGAGATACAAGGAGTGCGGCCTGCTCTAAATCCCTTAAGCTCTCCCATTCTTATAAGATGATTCAGCCCTCGTGTAAATCCTTCAGATGACAAAATAAAAAGTAAAGGGGATAGAGGATCCCCTTGCTTGACCCCCTACCAACAGGAAATGATTCTGTCGAAGAGCCATTGAGCAAAACTGAGCATGACGTACTGCGCAAGTTATTGATGATAATATGAACCAACCGAGCATCCATACCCATGCATTGCAAGAGTTGCTGAAGATATGTCCAACTCACTCTATCAAAAGCTTTTGCCATATCTAATTTGATAATAACTTGCCCTCTCCGTGTTTGCTTGTCTATGACATGAACCATTTCCTGTGCTAACAAGATCTGCTCTGTGATGTTGCGTCCCTTCATAAAACCCGCTTGTTCAGGAGATATTAGTTTGGGCAAGATGCGTCCCAGCCTGGTTGCGATCAGCCGTGTGATGGCCTTAGAAAGAAAATTTGTTAGGCATATCGGTCTGTAATCTGCGAAGGATTGGGGATTACTAACCTTGGGTATCTATATAACGGATGCTGCTGCCACTGCTTTGGGCATTCGGATACCCAAGAAGAATTCTTGAAAGGCTTTGTGAACATCATTCTTGATATGTGGCCAAAACCGCCTGTAAAAAGAGCCCGAGTAGCCATCCGGACCTGCTGCGCTAGTCGGACTGAGATCCCATACCGAATCTTTAACCTCAGACATCAAAGGAATGGCAGTCAACATGGTGTTATCTTCGGCCGTTATTAGCGATGGGATGTATTGAAGAATTAAGTCACATTCTGGGATAGGCTCCTCAGCAAAGAGATGAGAAAAATATCTTACAGCCTCCGCTTGGATGTCACATTGTTGTTCCAAGATTGTGCCATCCTGTTTAGTTACCTTACGTATCATCTGGTGGCATCGCTTATGCTTGACTGTATGATGAAAGAAAGATGTGTTAGCATCTCCTTCCTTCAACCACTTAATGTTTGCCTTTTGTTTCCAATAGAGATACGCGCGTTTTTGAGCCAATCGCAGCTCAGCCATGCGCTGATGATACACAGATCGTGTAGAATCCGTAGGGTTAGCATCATAGTCACTTTCTGCACTTTTAACTTTAGTTTCTACTAGGTAGACCGCATCAAAGATGTTGCCAAATATATCCTTGTTCCATTGACGCAAATCTTTACTCAAAAGAGATAACTTACGATTTAAGCCCCACATGCCGCCTACAGTTGGATATGATTGCCATCTATGTATCACGAATGCGTCAAAATCAGCATGGGTTGCCCAAACGTCAAGATATCTAAACCGGGATGGAGTTCTTGGGACATCCAAGCCACACGTTAGAAGCAAAGGAGAGTGATCCGAGGTGGCACGCGAGAGATGTTGAACTTGCATGTATGGAAAGAGATCTATAAGAGAATCCGAATTGAAGAACCGGTCTAATCGTCGCCACACTCGTCCTAAACCTCTTCCATCTGTCCATGTGAAGGATGAGCCTTGAAATTGTATTTCATGTAATTGACAATGCAGAATAAAATCATTGAAGTCCTGCAATGTACGTAAGGATGCCTGTGATCTGCCCCTATGTTCATCCAGCGTTCGAAATGTATTAAAGTCACCTCCGATAAGCCAAGGGATATCTAGTGATGAATGAAAATGTCGTAATTCATCCCATAGAATTCTCCGCTGTAGAAGTGTATGCTTCCCATAGACCCTTGTAAACCAAAAGCATTGGCCTGTAATACGCCATTGGAATTTTACGGAGTGATGCTGACTGCCATAATCTTCGCTTTCTCTAGCAAGAAATGCATCCTTCCAAAAAAACCACATTTGGTCATTACATATGGATATTGCATTAGAGAATCCAAATTGCAATTGATATGATTGTAAGGCACTGGATCGGAGTTTAGGTTCGAGTATAACTAGCAAGTAGACATTATGCTTACGAATTAGTGAGAGTAGTCTGTGAAATGAACTACAAATTCCTCTAACATTCCATAATAAGAACTTCATTGGGAAAGAGGATCAAAAGAGTTTGAGATGTGCGCGGCACGTAACCTGGTCAAGCGGGGAGAAGGCGGCTGAGTTCGTCTATTGGGTCGAGGCCCCTGGCTTAAGTGAGAATCTGGACGTGCATTGGATGCTTGTCCGTCTAATTCGGCATTTGCGGGATCAATGTTAGCATGATCCATCAAGTCTGCCTCCGCTGGATTTTCAGTAGCTCGTGAATCAATATATGCTGCTTCAATTAAGTCGGCTATTTGATCTGTCGTTGTTCGATCTTGCTCGTCTGAACATGGGTCTGCTTCTGCATCCGAATGGGAATCAAGTGTTGTGGTCTTGTGAAATTCTCCTATAATTAAATCATCGACACCTTTCAAACGTGACATATCCTGAATATTGGATATAGTATTGACAGCAATCATATCTGGGGAAGATGGCAATTCATTAATGCATTGATCCGGTTGCAATTCTGCTGAATGGTGATCATCAGATTCTATGATCGGATCTGAAGTCCTCACCTTTTTGGGGGTCTAACGTTGCCTCTGTGTGTTTGTTTATTTCTTTGAACGCGGTATTTCTGTTGGTGCGCTCTCTTGCAGGCGCGGTTGTGTAGGGTTTTCAGTGCCACATTCAGCAATTACGTGTCCGAGTTTGTAGCAGGAGGAACAGTATTTCGGGAGATCTTCGTACTCAACATTCTGCATGATTACGCGAGATGGTGTTTGGATGAATATCCTTGGTGGCAATTCTTTGGAGACGTCCAATTCAACACAGACTCGTGCCATTGACGGACGATTCATCGTGGCTGTTGGCGAATCCAGTTTAAGTGGCGTGCCTAGCATTGCCGCAATTTGAAAGAGCGAGTCTTTGCGATGCATGTCAAGAGGTAAACCTGGAAACATGACCCAAATCGGAACCACTGGCACCTCTTTTGTTGGATCGTAATCTGGCGTTCATTTTGTAATTCGCATCTGTTTGCCTGAAATAATCCATCCTCTTCTGGAAAAGCATCTGATGTAGTCAAGATCTTGATCAAAATGAAGAACGATATGCGTGGGATCTAAAAGTCCCACCTTTACCGCCCCAACGAAGCCAATTAGATCAATGGCCGAACGTATGGTAGCTAATGGCGGACGGCCATACCAAAATGTGCCTACCAATGTATAACGAAAAGGAGCTGCTAAAGAATTGATTTCTTCTTCTGAGAAAGTGATCATGGGGCTGCCTTTGTATCGCTGAACAGGTTTCGGCTGGATTGGGGATGCGGGTGCAAAGAGTGATGCAAAGGAACGCTTGGGTGATGCTGCAACAATGGCTGCAGAATCAGTCATGATTGTGAAATGGCTGGGTTGCGAAAACGGCGATGGGAAGCAGGCGATGTGCGGCGGTGGCGGCTACGCCGCCAGCCGAGAAGTTCGCTGCAAGGGCTCAATATATATATATATATATATATATATATATATATATATATATATATATATATATATAATTCGGCCACTTCCCCGCTGAGCCCTGGCAATTTCCATACATCACAGCCATCAGGGTCGGCAGCCCCGACACCGCCATCCTTTGCTTCTATTCTTGTCGGACCACCACCACTCATCACTGCCAAACCTCCTCAGCGATACAAAGGATGCCCATCATTGGTTTTTGTAGAAGAGGAGTTATCGGTTATGCTTCAGCTGTTCCGCTACACTTTGTTCAGCTCCTTCTGGAACGGTCGTCCAGGCATGGCATCGTTACTGAAAACTTTGGATTATATTGGCTTTCAAGGGCAGGTCAAGGCGGGGCTTCTTGACAAATCTCACGTCATTTTTTGTTTTGAGAAGGAGGAGGATTATAATAGATGTTTTAGCCGTCGAACTTGGAATATTCTGGGATATCCTATGCGAGTCACAAAGTATACATATGATTTTGATCCCAGATATGATGCGCCTATAGTTCCAGTGTGGATCTCGTTGCCTGGTTTACCGGTGTATATGCATAACCAAGCCGCTCTTTTCACCATTTCTGCCATGATCGGGACGTCCATCTGGTTGGATACTGCAACGCAGCAGATTCTTAGACCATCCGTTGCAAGGGTCTGTGTTGAAATTGATGTGTTCAAATCATTGCCAGATAAATTTCATCTACAAATCCGAGATCGTCATCACTTTCAAACTGTGGTTTATGAATATGTTCCCCCGTTTTGCGCAAAATGCTGTATTTTGGGACATACTCGTGAGAATTATGGAAAAACTCCTATGACGCCACCATCTGACCTGCCTGCGGCACCACCATTGACCAAGACCTAGAGAAAGAAACCACAATTGGAGCCATTAGAGGTGCCTACTGATTCCGTAACTGCTCCATCGGATGGTTTGATGCAACCTACTGCTGTCGATGTGGAGATCATTCCGCCGCCACCCCCAAAAACTTCGAAGGCTATAGGTCAATCTTCTGATGATTTGTAACCCCCTCCTGCTACTGCAGACAATCAAATTAATGTTCATTCTATGTCTGATTCGGATATGCATGATGTGACCGCCACATCCCTAGCTGTCCTGGATGCAGATATGCAGCAAGAATTTCAGGAAGCATCTAATCTATAGACGCGCCGTTTATCGTCACCGCAAGAATCTATGTCTGTTGCAGATTTATTACAACGACTGACACATCCAACTGACACTGAGGATACAACTGGGTTTGTTCCATTCGTTCGTTAGCGAAACCGACATTTGCATAAGCAAATACATAGGCCAGAATGACATGTTATTACTCGTAGTGTTACTCGCTCTTCAAGCTCACAGACAACATTTTCTCAATGAATCTCATAACATGGAATATAAGGGGTATTAGAACATCTCTTCCTCGATTGCGTTTGTTGCTGCAGCAGTATAATGTTAAACTTTTACTGGTTATTGAACCGCAGATGTTTTTAAATCAGTTGTCGTCTATTCATTTACAACTTGGCTTCTCATCTAGGTTAAGCATGTAGGATCTGCAAGGCACCATTAGAAGAGGGGGGGGGGGGTTGAATAGTTGGTGCGGAAAGTGTGGTTTTTAAAATTTGTTTAAAACCAAACAACTCAACTACTGAAAACAGATTCTGTTTTCAGGACCAGTTTTATAACGTTTTTAAAACTAGGTTGTAGGTCTTCAAAAATTCTAAAATTTTGAGAAAACTTATCCTCAGATGTTATGAGTGTCTCCTAAAAATTTCAGATTTAAATTCAACCTTTAACCCCTTCAAAAATCGTTGGTGGTCAGATTGCGCGAATCTGCCAGAAACGGTAGACTGTTTTGAAAACTTCATTCCTATTTGTTCTTAACTCCAATTGCTCTGAAGTTTTAACTACTAACCCCTTATATGTTTTATTTAAATGGGTTGAAACAGTTTTGAAAAATTCTTTCGGGAATTCATTCAAATACACTCAAAGTCTCAACCTTTGCAAGCCTGAAAATCAGACTGCACTAGTCTCAGAACTTTGGATGTTTGAGTGACTTATACTTATCCAAAAGGGTTGAAACTTGTGCCAATTAACCCTAAGACGTGTGGCTATGTTTTTTGGAAATTTTCGTAATTTTTGAAAATCGTTTACTATTTTTACGAACGTAAAGAAAAAGAGTAAACAGTGCAGAAACAGAATATAAGTGCTGAAAGTAAATGACACCTAGAATTTTATACTGGTTTGGTTATAAACAACCTACTCCAGTCTTCGAGAAACACCTTCCTCGGTTCACACTAGTCACACACGCAAGTACACCTTACCACAGGGTTGATGGAGTTACACACCAACTCCAACCCTTTACAAACCTTGTATGATGAATACAATTACGCACGAACACCACCACCTTGCAAGAATGAAGATTGATCACACCTTGATCAATCTTTTACAAAGATATAGAATGTGTGGTGGTCTAAGATAAGCCTATTCAAGAATAATAATATAAGTACAATAGGCTTTTAAGAAAGAAGAAAGAAAGAGAGTGTAGAAGAAGAGAGGTGCTTGGCGTTTTTGATCTCAAGAGTGTAACGCTTGTTCTTGTCTTTTGTTTTGCTCATCTCCTTTCCTTTTAAGCTTATGGTCGTCCCCCTATTGGTGCCTTCCCCTCTTGAAAATTATCTTCTAAGTCCTTGGGAGAATGTTTGGCATCATTGTGACATGTTCTTGCTTACTTGACACCTTCTTATTGGATGATCATTTAACCTTTGCTTACTTGGCACTTCATGATTGGTTGAATGTTGTCATCATTTGATGACTTGGAAAATCTGAAAATCCCACTAAAAGCATGTGCCAAAATCAACATAAATTAGTTGCCATAACTCATAAGATTATCATCCAAATCAAGCAAGATAATATTTCTCCACACAAGGTTACAAAAATCGGCCATAAGTGCACTTGACATGCTGAAATTTCAGCATGTGATACATGGTGATAAAATTCAAAATACTTCTAAATTTTCATTGATTTTTCTTTTAAAATAAATCACCAATTAGTAGCAAATATTCTTATCAAATTAAGGCCTAGAATTCGGCCAAGGTTCATTCCACACATGCTGAAAAATTTCAGCATGTGTGATATTCAAGATATCACACTTTATGGCTTTGTATTTCATTCAAATTACTTCCATTTCTTCTTCCAATTTACCACATGTTTCAAGACACCAATTATATGCTCATTAATCCAAAAAATCGGCCAGCTATAACTATACATGCTGAAATTTTCAGCATGTGTTTCAAATGAGATAAAATTTGAAACATTACCTTTTGTAGCTTCTTTCTTTAAATCACCAACATTGTATGATTGATTCTTGACCAATCAAATATTCCAACAAGGCTCCACATATGCTCCATCTCAGCTATATAGGGCGTGTCTAACATGTATTGCATGTGCTGAATTTTATTTTTGCAAACTTTGTAAAATAGTGCACATTTAATAATACACCCATGTTATATTCCAATCAGCCCTTAATTTAATTTTCTAGAACAATTTAAGATGTATGACATATGTAAAAAGTGTCTAGATACGTGTCGTATGATGTGCCAAAAATGTTCCATGTATTGTGTACGTAGAAAACCGAATTTTCGATGTTTATCGATTACCTGATTTTTCTCTAATTAAATTCCAACTTTTTGCACATGTTATATATATTATGTTACTCATAATATATATAAATTAAACTTTAATATTCGGCACTTGACTGGTCTTAAAGTGGCGCCATTTACATGTGACAAAATTGAAATTGGAATCTCCACAATTTGGCCATAATGTGGGGTGATTTGTGTGTGCCAACATGGAATGATTTTATGGCTGAAAATATCATCACATGCACGAAAATAATAATGATTTTTGAGGTATAGGGGCTGGCCATCTATTTATGGCAAGTACGTGACACGTTGGCGAAGTTTCGGTATTCGCCCGATACGATAATTTTTGGTTTAGAACCTTTTAACGTGTCGTATTTAATTCGTCATCACCATGACTTATATCATATGATATAAGACCTGAATATACTCATAAATATGAGTTAAGTATGGTGGTGTGACGTTAACGTACGTACGTAAAATATATAACGTGTCGATAGTACGTTGGAATACATGTGTATGTGCCCTTTTCAAAAAATTTTAAAATATATATTTATATATGTATATGCCATGTATATTGAGTGAGGAGAGGAGGAGAAGACTTTCCTTTCTTGGTCTTGTTGCCTTTGTGCCTTGTTCAAATGTAGCTTCCTTTAATGAACTACTTAGTTTAATTAACTAAGTACTTCACTTGATGAACTAGTTTAGTTCATTAATAGTGGCACCTGAAAATAGTATAAACACAACAAATGTTTGCCATTTGATGTAAGCTTTAAAGCTTCATGGCTCGTTAGTACGGCAACATTATATATGAACTATATAAGGCAAGTAATATGCAATGCACATTTATCTTATGCACGTTTTTAAGCTCATTTAAATCATATATTTTGAAATCACTCAAACACCCTTTTTCTCTACAAAGCATTTGTGAAGGCCATGCTTGGTGTTTTTGGCAGAATCACGTTCTTGAGTCATTGGATTCTTTATCTACAGTGCAGGTTGCACACCTTCGCTTTCGCTTACACGCAAATAACATCATTTTTTGGCATTCATGCGTCTATGGGTTGCACATGGTTGTTGATCGCCGAGACCTCTGGGCTGAATTACATTGGAAAAGTGACCTCATGCAAGATCCTTGGGTTATATCGGGTGATTTTAATACGTTTCTTTCGCTTATGGACCACAAGGGGGTATCTCGTCCCTGTTTATCCTCTTTCACTGACTTTAATGAGTTAGTAGATTATGCTGCATGGCATACTATTCCCCACATTGGATCTCGTTATACATGGTCATGTGGCAGATGACTGGGACAGGCGTGGCGCCGCCTTGATTAGACCTTTTTAATGCATCTTTTTTTTGATGTTTTTCCTGTGGTAAAGTTAACACATCTTAGTCGTACAACCTCCGACCATAGCCCTTTGCTTATTCAGTGTCAAGATCAAGTTCCTGTTGGGCCGTGTCAGTTTTGATTTTTGACTGTGTGGACCAAACATGATGATTTTCACACTTTTATGCGTTCCACTTGGACCTCCTATCCTACAATTGGCGGTATGCGTGGTTTTGTGATAAATTAAAACAAAGGATGTTTGCCGATGGAATCAGGAGGTTTTTGGTAATATATTTCACCAAATTCAGCATGCAAAGCAGCAAGTGCAGCAACTTGAGTTAGAATATGATCATAACCCTTCGGCTGAATATCGTATTGCTTACTCTGCATCTCAAGCATAATATCACCGTGTTGCGCTGCAAGAAACAGAGTTTTTGCAACAAAAAGCATAGGTGAAATGGCTCCGGGAGGTAGAAACAAACGCACGCTATTTTCATTCATTAGTGCAGAAGCGTCGACAGCGTTAGAATATTTCTTGTATTGAGACAGACACTGGAGATATATGTGATACACCGGATACTATTGGGGATACTGTTGTTGCTCACTTTCAACGGATTTTTACTAGTCAGGCAACGCAGTCTAGTCATGATTTCTTTAATTGCATCCTTTCTTTGGTCTCTGATACAGAGAACATCTCACTAACGCAAATACCAACGATCGAAGATGTTAAGTAGGAAGTTTGGGCTTTAGATCCAAATAGTGCAGCATGCCCAGATGGATATAACAGATGGTTCTTCAGAGAGTGCTGGGAGGTTATATGCATGGATGTTTACAAGGCTGTTCAGGAATTCTTCCTGGGATTCTCGCTTCCGAAGGCAATGGCCCAGTCTATGTTAGTACTCTTGCCTAAAGGAACAATGCAGCGCACCTTTAATGATTATCGACCCATTACGCTATCCACATTTATGAGTAAGATTCAAACGCGCATACTCGCACCTCAGTTAAATTACGTTTTACCTCGCATTATCTCTCTGGAGCAGGCATGATTTCTAAAAGGTCATGGAATCTCTGGACAAGTGCTTCTTGCCTCTGACATGATACATTGGTCTGATAGGGGATCTCGTTCTTATGCAATAATTAAACTTGACATGGTGAAGGCATTTGATCGCGTAAATTGGCAGTTTCTGCGACAGGTTCTTTCTCGCTTTGGCTTTTTGTAGTTATTTATTACGCTAGTACTAAATCATCTGGAAAGCACATATATTTCGATTCTTATAAACGGCATTCCATGGGGTTTCTTTTGCCCTACTAGGGGGGTTAAACAAGGAGATCCCTTCTCTTCTCTTCTGTTTATATTAGCGGCGGAGGCCTTTAGCCGAGGATTAAAATCCTTAATGGCATCATCTTATATACGGCCCTTCACAATGGAACGCATACGTCCTGTGATTACACATTTGTCGTATACTGATGATTTGTTGGTGTTCCTTGAGGCGTCCACTAGAAATCTTACTCGGTTTAAACAGTTTTTAACATTATATGAAGATGTATATGGGCAGGCAGTCAATTGGAACAAAAGTACGATTGTCTTTTCCATGAGAATTACTCTCCATCGCCGACGTACATACACGCAGCTATTGGCCATGGGTCCTCTACGCTACCTATGAAATACCTGGGATCCTTTTTTCATAAAGGGATTACTCGGGTTTCACATTGTCAGGATTTATTACAACATGTGGATGCTCGGCTACGGGTTTGGTAACATCGGCTTCTAGGGCAGTTGGCCGTTTGGTTTTGATACGATTGGTTCTTTCATCCTTACCGTTACATATTATTGCAGGCACCCAGTTGCCCAAAAGTGTTCTTACAACTTTAGAGCAAAAATTCTCACGCTTTTTCTGGGGTTCTAATCGTCGTCATTGGGTGAATTGTCGTAGTCTTTGTTACCCTTATCAAGAGGGGGTTTATCTATTCGGGACCTTCATACATTACAGACGGCATACGCAGCAAAGTTATGGTGGCAATATCATACTTTGGACTCTCTTTGGGCTCAATATCTTCGTGCACGATATGGGTCTCGTTCTGATTATCATCCTCGTCTATATGATTCTCCAGTTTGGCATCGTATTTGCAAAATTCACAACTTATGCCTATTGCATGTGGAAATGGCAGGTGGGCTGCTCGTTTGGCCGTCGGCCACATGAGTATTTACATTAAAACATGCATATTCACTTTTTCGGCCAACAAAGGTTTCATTGGAACATGCATATTTGGTATAAGTCACAACGTCTTGCTATCCAAATGTTTCTTTAGAAACTCTATCATAATGCGCTGCCTTTGCCGGATATGCTTCAAAAATTTTCATCATCCAGCCAACCATGTGCCCTTTTGTCGTATGCCTCGGCATCTATGCCCATCTTTTTTTACTTGCCTGGTGGTTCGATTGATATGGGATTACTTTAATAATTTATTGGAGATTGATGTTGTTTGGCGCATATCATGGCGTACATATCTATTTTCCATCTGGTTTGCCGCTCCAAACACTTTCTTGGGGGACATGCAGAAAGTAGATCCAGGCCTCTTTCTTTGGCATATCTTTAAGCATTATACTGCTATTATTTATGATGATGCATCTTGGACTCAGAAAACTTGTTATTCGCTCCATTAGAAAGGATCTATACTTCTGGGCTGCATCTAGAACAGGCACAAGACTCGCCCTTTCAGATGCACGACTTATTAACTAGGTCTTTCACCACCATTGTGATCTCAGCATATGCGGATTATTCGATGGTGTCCCCCTGCTGCTGGTTGTTTAAAACTTAATATTGATGCCTCGGTGGGCCGTCATAGTGCAGGAGGCGGTGCAATAGTTCGAGACTCATCTGGTCAGTTTGTACATGCTATATCCTTTCCACTCCGTCATGATTATACCACAAGAGTTGAACCGCAGGCTGTCTTAATAGCACTTATCCATTATATTCCACGGTACAGTGAGTTTGATATTTCTATTGACTGTCAAGAACTGGTTCATTTTTTTTTGCTTCTCCGGTGTCACATTCGGCTCCATTCCTACACCGCCTGCAATTGCTACTCGGTATAGTCCCATTACACCTCACATATGCCCCTCGAGAGACGAATCAGCCCGCACACTTCTTAGCTCTGTTGGCGATGATCTCCTCTTCGTTCCAGTCTTTTACCTCGTTGGCGTCATTGCCTTCGCATGTTCGTGGCTTGGTTCACAAAGATTCAACATTCCCACATTTCTGGCATGATCACTCTGAGGTCTAGACAACCACATATGGACGGCATCAACATCTACTTGTTGCATATAATTTTTATTTGTACATTTGTGTTCAGTTTTCCGTTCTGCATTGGAGTAGGCCTACGCTATTTAAACAAACTGCCGTATAAATATGTACGCTTTTTCGTTCGTCCAAGGTTTTTCCACAAGGGTGGTTTTACTTGGAAAGGTTTTAATATGGCATATCATATACAAGATTTTGTTTTTCTACTCCCCCACATGTCATTGCTGTCGCATTTTATTTACTGTTATCTTCTCACTCGTTTTGTAACATGGTATTCTTCCGCCATAAGTGAGGGATTTTCATATCTATAATAATCATCTTTTCCTGCATATATATATATATATATATCCTCCGCTACAAGTGAGGGGTATATCAATAAAATCAATCTCTTTGGTTACCAGGCGTCAATCCATAACATGTCTTGGTCCATCACAAAATATGCGGACCTTCATGCTTACACTTTAATAACTAAGCGAAACCGAGGCAGAATAAAACTTTTAAACATACATTCCAAATATCTAACATAAAGTTTACAACCATGTCCAGACATAAAGTAAAATTCGGTAATCATAGTCCCCATCAAAAGTCCATCAAGACATAAACCCATCATAAGAATCCTTAAACTGTCATCCACTCACCGGCTCACAGATATGAAACTCTAGGCTCGTCATCAATCCACTCTACCCCAATTTCCTGCAGACTCTGGGAGGAAAAATAAGGGGGTGAGTGACAAAGTCACTAGCAAGTATACCATAAACAATCATGAATTAAATGGAAAGTATACACAAGAACCAAATCCCCAGAATTTGGACTTTTCCATCATACAGGTCTTTCAACTCGAAAGCCACGAGGATAATAAAATCATAACTTATGTAACAACAGCAATAAGATCATAACTTAGGTAACGAAGGCTAATAAGATCATAACCTAAGTAACATTACATCTAGCATTCGTTTAGCATTTCATTCCCCTTCAGTCAATAGCCGTAAAGGCAATAAATTCATAACTTAGTCATGAAGGAAAAATAGACTCGACATCATGCTCATGATCATATGCAATGCGTATGAATATGCAAATGTGGTGCAAAATGATGCCATGAAAATCTTTTTCTTTCATTCTTTCCTTCAAATCATACTCACCATAAAATAAGGAGTAGAGAGTGTTCAGATCTATTATATCCGGATCTGAGGCGGTCATAACATCTCTTTCAGATCTATTATATCTGGATCTGAAAATGGTCATCTTTTCAGATCTATCATATCCGGATCTGAAAACGGTCATACAATCACAGGTCTATCATCTCCGGGCTAGACGGTCATACTCATCATTCACAGGTCTATCATCTCCGGGCCTAGACGGTCATAAACACAGGTCTATCATCTCCAGATCTGGACTGCCATAATCACAGGTCTATCATCTCCGGGCCTGGACGGTCATAATCATCATCAGATCAATTAACCCTGGATCTGGAGCGGGTTGTGCTGGCCAGAAATAAATGGTACCATAGGAGTCTCTCTTTCATAAACTGAATATTTCTTTTCAAAAGCGCTTTCTCATCATTCTTTGACATAAAAATCGGTCTCATAAATCGTATGGACATGGACAATGCAATGCATGATATGCAGCATGTAACTCGTGAACCAACACATCATAACAAGCCTACACGAACTTGTCCCTTAAGCTGGAAAAACTGTCCAACAATAACATTCTGTTCATACAGCCTCATGCTCATCGATTCAGGGCTCATTCAATAACTCACGCCACACATATGCATAATGAAGTCTTAGACATGTGTCATAAAAATTTCGTAACATTCTGAAATGCCTAAAGTCATCAAATCATCAAATTACCAACAAGGGGTGCTTGCTAAAATCAGCAAGGCAGTACCCGTCTTACCTCAGTTTCATGGATCATAAAACCTTATTCAATTTAGGTTATCACCTGGAAAACATAACTAACATATCAAGAAACAATATTGATATGACCAAACATCTCCTTCAAGCCTAAATGAGTAAGATCAAAACCTTACAACTTATGCCATTAAACTATCCTGTTCTCCAGTTTTGTACTACTAACTTCAACTCAGTTGTTAACCTTTAAAATAGAGTTTTTAAGCTGGTTTCTTTACATGAACAAGTACATCTACATCATAGGTCATTACCCTAAACATTTCAAGGCAATGTAATACCCTTAAGGGGTCATTTAATTTATTTCCCAAAGCTAGGCACATGCAGAATCTGGAACGACCCAATTTACCACGAATTTCATTGTGACCAAACCACAAGTTCTTTTACCAAAATTCCAACTCATAGTCTTACTAAACACATCAAAATATCATTATACCAAAAATCAGCTCACCTAAGGTTCATTTTCGAGCCAAACAACTTGTTACTCAAAACTGTCATGTTCCAGTAATTTCTAAATGACCAGCTCTCATTAACAATTTCATTCAGGTCAAACCACAACTCCTTTTATCAAAATTCCAACTCACACATTTATTACACATATAAAGATAATATCATACCAAAAATAAGCTCATTTGCACGTTCCTAAGGTTCATTTTCAAGCCAAACAACTTGTTACTCAAAACTGTCCAGTTCCAGCAAAAACTGTATGACCAGTTTTACAAAAAATTACATTAAGGATAAACCACAACTCCTTTTACCAAAATTCTAACTCAAAGATTTCATTCACATGTGAGGCTATCATCATACCAAAAATCAGCCAAATTTAACTCTCCTAAGGTTTGTTTTCAGGTCATATAATACTCCACTCAAATCTGTCCAGCTCCAGTAATTTCCACCACTTCATCACTTTTATGGTTCAAGCATTTCCAATCAACTTCATTCCTTACGATGACTTAATAACTATCAAATGCACACTTTAACATACTCATTCCGAGCCTCATAACATACTTTAAACCATAGATAAACTGTAAGCGAGTCATATCAAAACAGTCACAACACATTCATATAACAACTCATTCACTCATTCCAACATTTTCTTTATAACAACTAGTTCTCATGTCTTATGCCTAGAGTCTTCAACTAAGATTCATAGCTTAAAAATGACTAGTCATTCAAGCATGCACTTCACAAATAAATCAAGATTGGCTAGAGTATACTTGCCTTCTTTGGATCTTAGATTTACTTGGAACTTGTTGAAGCAAAGTAATGCTTCCTTCCTCCCCTTCCTTCTTGAACCTTGGATGAAGGTTGAGAAGAATTCAACTTACTAAGATGCTAATCTCTCTTGAGACTTCGAAAATCTCCATCTAGTGACCCCTTGGAGGTCATGGTTTCCATAAGAAATGAGGGTACATTGTGAGCTTTATATGTGAGGTATAAAATCCACTAAAGGAGTTTAGGATATACTCACCTAGACCAACTTGAACTTGAAGGATTCTTCAATCTCCTTGGCTCTTAGTTAGCCGTGTGCTATGAGTGAAGGGTCCTTGGCTCTTTTGTGAGTTCTTGAGTTGCTTGAGTGTAGAAGAAATTCTAAAGTTGTTGGAGATGATTTTTCTACATAGGCTAAGTGCTTTTAGCCGTTGATGCCTTAGGAAGGATAGGAAATGTCTCTTTTGCATGGGTAGTCTCATTAGGTTTTTCCATCTCACTAACTATAGTTACTTTAGTTAATTAGGGTTTACTACCATGTCAAGTTGAGTTACTTTTGGTAGTGTGGTTAGCATAAAGTAACTATTGTAAGATTTAAATTGTCCCTTGGTTTGCACCTTTAGTTAAACCGGCGGTTGGAGCTTAATTAGTAGGCTCCTCCATTCTTTCTTTACTTTTTGGAGTGTTTAATGCCAAAAAGTGAATAAGTAGTTGAGGGAAAAAGTGGTATCAAGGTTGATCCCCTAATCGTTCCATCCCTTGTATACCACGGTTCCACTAGGTAATTTTAGTGAGTTACCCCTCCTTGATATAATATTATATTGTGAGCACTACATACATAACTACTTTATAAAATTGCTTTAGTAAGCAATTAAGGTGAGTAGTTGAACCTTTTTGCAAAAGTAACCCCTTAATCGCCCCTCTTCAATCGGCGGCTTAGTGGGGTGAAAAGTAGCACTTTTCTACTTTTTACCTTTTAAATTCCATTTAGTAGGATACTAATTGCTAGTATAAACCTTTTCATGCTTGCTTTACTATGCCCACTAAGGTTTAGTTTCTTGTAAAAAGGAACCCTATTCTTATATCCTTATCCCTCATATGGCCGAAATTATGAAGAATCTTGGGAGGGGAAAATTGTCATCTCACATTTTTCGTACGACACACTCGTGTCATTTCCATTTATTATTGAACTTACTTTAAGGAGAAAATTAAAGCAGACGTAATAACTTAATAAAATATACTTAAAATCATCCTTTCACAAATCCATTCATACAGTCTCAAGTACAATACAATTTCTTTGAGGTACAATATCCTCCCCCCTATTACAAGTTTGTCCTCGAAATTTAAAGGGTACTAATCGAAAAGGTGCGGATATAATCTTTTCATGCTTTCCTCTGTTTCCCAAGTAGCTTCATCAATCGAATGGTGCTTCCACTACACCTTGACCATAGGAATAGATCGTTGATAACAATTGTTATAAGAAAACTCCACTAGTTTGAGACTCTTGTCCCAACTTCCTCCAAAGTCGAGTATACAAGCTCGCAACATGTCTTCCAGTGTTTGGATGGTCCTTTCCGATTGATCATCCGTCTGGGGTGAAATGCAGAGCTCATTCGTATCTCAGTTCCCATTACTTTTTGAAAAGCTGACTCGTCGATCCTAGGCAATGGGTATCTGTTCTTTATCGTGATCTTGTTGAGTTCCCTATAATCAATACACAGACGCATACTCCCTTCCTTTTTCTTTACAAATAGCACAGGAGCACCCCGGGCGCAACGTTGGGGCGGATCAGTTTCTTTCTTAAAAGCTCGCTCAATTGTTTCCTTTAGTTTTCTTTCGGTTCAGCAGGCATCCTTCGGTGAGGTATCTTCATAGACTTAAGGGATTCTTAATCATCTTCCTTAGGTGGCCTGATCGCCTAAAACATGATTTTCATAATCATGACTTGCTTTGCATAGCTTGCCTGACATGGGGCTTTCATATTATGATATCATAACGTTTCCAAATTTGGCTATAGCACTCTTGATAAGAATAATAGCACACGATATGCCGATTGATTCCCCATATAGTCCATGCGCAACAAAATATGTACATGTGCTAACGGTGATGCATAATGGCAGAGACCTCGAGTCTCAAACACGGTGTTATACTCGGTCATACTACCACTAATAACCTCACTTACTTCCTTATGGTCTACTCATCATAACTTAAAGAAAACTATCATAATCACTCATACTTGGTTAATAGGAAGTAGGACATAGGTACTTCACATTTAACTTGTGCAATTAGGCGTACCTTGGTTGTTTCTTTGTTAGCCTTATGCGAATACATCTGCCACCTCCTACTTCGTTTCTTAGTACGCTCGTTAATTTGTTTATTTCGTCCTTCCATTCTCTTACTATTGTGTTCCGCTATGTAGCAGTCCTCCAATAATTCGTTAAAAGTTCTTGAATACGTCTTGACTAGCCGAGTTTTGATCTGGAGGTCTGAACCGTGCACAAATCTGGTCACTTTATACTTTTCGTCTTCCATAATCAGGGGAGCGTACCGACCTAATGTAATAAATTGATGGGCATACTCTGAGACGGTGACGCCTGACCCTTGTCTTAATGAGTCAAATTCCTCAACCCTTCTCGTGATTAAGTCCTGAGAGAGGAAGAACTCACAAAACTCTTCTAGAAACTTTGCCCAAGTTACCGGTCAGGGCAGTGGCTGGATACAAGTCCTCCACCACTGGCTGGCCTTACCGTTCAAAAATGGCCAGATAATCTGTTCCCTTATCCTATCAGGCACCTGTATCAGCATGAAGTTACCTTCAACTTCATTTAACCATCTTTCTGCCTTCTCTGAACTAGATTCCCTGCCAAACCTCAGAATACATGCTCCTACTAACTGTCGATAGTCAAGCCTACTGCTTCCTGGGGTGACAGTGATAATGTCTGTTTATCGGACCGCGATGCCATCTGCACTACGGAGTGTCGGAATTTTATTCAAAGCTGAAATATCCAGATAAGCGACAAGATTTTTATTCATAATCCAATAAAAAATTTTAAGTGGCATGCACAAAAATATGGTTCTAAAAAAATGTCATCGACTAGGGCTTTATCATCAGATCAAAAACCCTAATTTCCATCCTATGTCATCCCAATCCAAGGTCAACTCTCCTCTAATATCATGACTTAGATCTAAGGTCAAACCTAGATTTCTAAAATCATAGCTTAATTCTATATTCTGCCCGGATCTAGAGCCTGGGCTCTGATACCACCTGTAGCGCCCCGCACCCCGGCCTAGCCGGATACAGTGCACCCGCCGTACTTCACTACGGAGAGTACCAGGCGTCAATCCATAACATGTCTTGGTCCATCACAAAATATGCGGACCTTCATGCTTACACTTAATAAGTAAGCACAACCGAGGCAAGATAAAACTTTTAAGCATACATTCCAAATATCTAACATAAAGTTTACAACCATGTCAAGACATAAAGTAAAATTCGGTAAACATAGTCCCCATCAAAAGTCCATCAAGACATAAACCCATCATAAGAGAATCCTTAAACTGTCATCTACTTGCCGGCTCACGGATATGAAACTCTAGGCTCGTCATCAATCCACTCTACCCCAATTTCCTGCAGACTCTGGGAGGAAAAATAAGGGGGTGAGTGACAAAGTCACCAGCAAGTATACCATAAACAATCATGAATTAAATAGAAAGTACACACAAGAACCAAATCCCAAGAATTTGGACTTTTCCAGCATACAGGTCTTTCAACTCGAAAGCCACAAGGATAATAAAATCATAACTTATGTAACAACAGCAATAAGATCATAACTTAGGTAATGAAGGCTAATAAGATCGTAACCTAAGTAACATTACATCTAGCATTCGACTAGCATTTCATTCCTCTTCAGTCAATAGCGTAAAGGCAATAAATTCATAACTTAGTCATGAAGGAAAAATAGACTCGACATCATGCTCATGATCATATGCAATGCGTATGAATAGGTAAATGTGATGCAAAATGATGCCATGAAAATCTTTTTCTTTCATTCTTTCCTTCAAATCATACTCGCCATAAAACAAGGAGTAGAGAGTGTTCAGATCTATTATATCTGGATCTGAGGTGGTCATAACATCTCTTTCAGATCTATTATATTCGGATCTGAAAACGGTCATCTCTTCAGATATATTATATTCGGATCTAAAAACGGTCATACAATCACATGTCTATCATCTCCGGGCCTGGACGGTCATAAACACATGTCTATCATCTTCGGACCTGGACGGTCATAAACATAGGTCTATCATCTCTGGTCCTGGACGGTAATAATCATTAGATCAATTAACCCCGGATCTGGAGCGGGTTGTGCTGGCCAGAAATAAATGGTACCATAGGAGTCTCTCTTTCATAAACTGAATATTTGTTTTCAAAAGCGCTTTCTCATCATTCTTTGACATAAAAATCGGTCTCATAAATCGTATGGACATGGACAATGCAATGCATGATATGCAGCATGTAACTCGTGAACCAACACATCATAACAAGCCTACACGGACTAGTCCCTTAAGCTGGAAAAACTGTCCAGCAATAACATTCTGTTCATATAGCCTCATGCTCATCAATTCAGGGCTCATTTCATAACTCACGCCACACATATGCATAATGAAGTCTTAGACATGTGTCATAAAAATTTCGTAACATTCCGAAATGTCTAAAGTCATCAAATCATCAAATTACCAACAAGGGGTGTTTGCTGAAATCAGCAGGGCAGTACCCGTCTTACCTCAGTTTCATGGATCATATTACCTTATTCAATTTAGGTTATCACCTGGAAAACATAAATAACATACCAAGGAACAATATTGATATGACCAAACATCTCCTTCAAGCCTAAATGAGTAAGATCAAAACCTTACAACTTATGCCATTAAACTGTCATGTTCTCCAGTTTTGTACTACTAACTTCAACTCAGTTGTTAACCTTTAAAATAGAGGTTTTAAGCTGGTTTATTTACATGAACAAGTACATCTAAATCTTAGGTCATTACCCTAAAAATTTCAAGGCAATCTAATACAATTAAGGGGGTCATTTAATTTATTTCCCAAAGCTAGGCACATGCAGAATCTGGAACGACCAAATTTACCATGAATTTCATTGTGACCAAACCACAAGTTCTTTTACCAAAATTCTAACTCATAGTCTTACTAAACAAATCAAACTATCATTATACCAAAAATCAGCTCATTTGCACATTCCTAAGGTTCATTTTCGAGCCAAACAACTTGTTACTCAAAACTGTCCTGTTCCAGTAATTTCTGTATGACCAGCTCTCATTAACAATTTCATTCAGATCAAACCACAACTCCTTTTATCAAAATTCAAACTCAAACATTTATTAAACATATAAAGATAACATCATACCAAAAATAAGCTCATTTGCATGTTCCTAAGATTCATGTTCAAGCCAAACAACTTGTTACTCAAAACTGTCCAGTTCCAGCAATTTCTGTATGACCAGTTTTACAAAACATTACATTAAGGATAAACCACAACTCCTTTTACCGAAATTCCAACTCACAGATTTCATCCACATGTGAGGCTATCATCATACCAAAAATCAGCCAAATTGAACACTCCTAAGGTTTGTTTTCAGTTCATATAATAATCCACTCACATCTGTCCAGCTACAGTAATTTCCAGCACTTCATCACTTTTATGGTTCAAGCATATCCAATCAACTTTATTCCTTATGATGACTTAATAACCATCAAATACACACTTTAGCATACTCATTCCGAGCCTCATAACATGCTTTAAACCATAGATAAACTGTACATGAGTCATATCAATACAGTCACAACACATTCATATAACAACTCATTCACTGATTCCAACATTTTCTTTATAACAACTAGTTCTCATGTCTTATACCTAGAGTCTTCAACTAAGATTCATAGCTTAAAAATGACTAGTCATTCAAGCATGCACTTCACAAATAAGTCAAGATTGGCTAGAGTATACTTGCCTTCTTTGGATCTTAGATTTACTTGGAACTTGTTGAAGCAAAGTAATGCTTCCTTCCTCCCCTTCCTTCTTGAACCTTGAATGAAGGTTGAGAAGAATTCAACTCACTAAGATGCTAATCTCTCTTGAGACTTCGAAAATCTCCATCTAGTGACCCCTTGGAGGTCAAGGTTTCCATAAGAAATGAGGTTACATTGTGAGCTTTATATGTGAGGTATAAAATCCACTAAAGGAGTTTAGGATATACTCACCTAGACCAACTTGAACTTGAAGGATTCTTGAATCTCCTTGGCTCTTAGTTAGCCATGTGCTATGAGTGAAGGGTCCTTGGCTCTTTTGTGAGTTCTTGAGTTGCTTGAGTGTAGAAGAAATTCTAAAGTTGTTGGAGATGATTTTTCTACATAGGCTAAGTGCTTTTAGCCATTGATGCCTTAGGAAGGATAGGAAATGTCTCTTTTGCATGGGTAGTCTCATTAGGCTTTTCCATCTCACTAACTATAGTTACTTTAGTTAATTAGGGTTTATTACCATGCCAACTTGAGTTACTTTTGGTAGTGTGGTTAGCATAAAGTAACTATGGTAAGATTTAAATTGTCCTTTGGTTTGCACCTTTAGTTAAACCGGCGGTTGGAGCTTAATTAGTAGGCTCCTCAATGCTCTCTATACTTTTTGGAGTGTTTAATGCCAAAAAGTGATTAAGTAGCTGAGGGAAAAAGTGGTATCAAGGTTGATCCCTTAATCCTTCCATCCCTTGTATACCACGGTTCCACTAGGTAATTTTAGTGAGTTACCCCTCCTTGATATAATATTATATTGTGACCACTACATACATACCTACTTTATAAAATTGCTTTAGTAAGAAATTAAGGTGAGTAGTTGAACCTTTTTGCAAAAGTAACCCCTTAATCGTCCCTCTTCAATCGGCGGCTTAGTGGGGTGAAAAGTAGCACTTTTCTACTTTTTACCTTTTAAATTCCATTTAGTAGGATACTAATAGCTAGTATATACCTTTTCATGCTTGGTTTACTATGCCCACTAAGGTTTAGTTGCTCGTAAAAAAGAACCCTATTCTTATATTCTTATCCCTCATATGGCCGAAATTATGAAGAATCTTTGGAGGGGAAAATTGTCATCTCACATTTTTCGTACGACACACTCGTGCCATTTCCATTTCTTATTGAACTTAATTTAAGGAGAAAATTAAAGCAGACATAATAACTTAATAAAATATACTTAAAATCATCCTTTCATAAATTCATTCATACAGTCTCACGTACAATACGATTTCTTTGGGGTACAACAATATATGATATGTCGCATTAAAACCTTGCCAAGTAAAACCACCCTTGTGGATAAAACCTTGACGAAAGAAAAAGCGTGCATATTTATATGAAAGGAGTATGTATCTATATGATGTTTTCGAATATAATACAATTAGAAGTCTGTCGTCACAGCCCAGTCTCGCGTAAAGGGATGAAGAGATTTTGATTTTTATAGCCCAAGAATGCTGCTTCTTCCAATGCGTGGAGGTGAGCTCCGTTCTTGTGATTGCTCTTGTTGATAATATCTCCTCCAGCAAGCCCAACACCAACACAGGCATGTGATGAGAAACATTGTAAGCAACAGAGAATAGTTCATATAAAAAAGAGCGAATCCATAATATGAGAAAGTACTACCAATGTTGCCTGTGTACAATGATACAGACAACCAGCCAGCAATACTCGCACTCAAAGCTATAGCAATCGAGCATACTCGGGTTGCCCATACCAGTTCAAGGAATGGGCAGCGATCAGAAGTAAAGTTTTCATCCATGGCGCAAATTGGAAATAGCATCAGTCTGTAGTGTCGCCCGAACTACAGGTGGTAAGTCCATTAAATGTGAGAAGTGAGTAAGCAGCGGCTGTTGTACCATGCTGAGCCAAGTAGTGTGCCGCCTTATTAATCTACCTCGGAATATACTCTAATGTAAATGACTGTGAAGCCAAGAGTTCATACAAAATGCGCACTAGTGATCTGAGCATCAACTTCAACATCCAAATGATAGCCATACGAAGCAAAATGTAAAACTGCTAACACTGTAGCTTGGAGCTCTGCCTGGGCTGGAGATGAAGTGGCAAAGAGAATGAGATAGCGCTGATAAAGGGTCCAGTGGAATCGCGTAGAAGTGCGCCTGCTGCTGTGATGTATTTCCCATGGGTTGCGTCTACGTTTAGTTTATGACGACCAGGGGGTGGAAGTATCCAACGGATCACTCTACAACGGGGCATTGCTAAGTCTTGAATTAGTCCCAGTTGAGCCAAGGTAGCATCCGGCAATATATATTTCTTCCCTTTGTGTTCAAGCGTCCATTTATATATTGATCTTCTAATAAGTTCTATCACCACTCTTTTAGACCAGCGGCCTTCGCCAAATACAATAGATGTATATGCTTTCCATATTTCCCACATAAGATGAGCTGGTAATATAATGCAAAGTTGTCCTTTAAAAGATTTACCCTGAGAGGATATCCACCATTGCATTAAGAACGAGCAAATCCGTGATGATGTGACTATAGGTCCATCCAGACATAGACTATAATATTCCCAAATAGAAGACACCTCCGGACATGTTAAGAATATATGATCAGTAGTTATGGCTTCCGTCAAATAGAAAGGGCACTGGGTAAGAAACACCGCCACAAACCTTGCTAAGTTCGTCGGGATGGGCAAGGCCTTATGATAGAATCTCCATAGAAATGTCCTTTGCTTTAGGTGAATAAGCTTGTGCCAAACAAATTTATGCGAGAATAGCTTAACTGCGAGAATAGCTTAACTCCCGTAGGCCGTAGTTGTTCATAAACAACTTTAAGAGTGAAGGATCCCTCCGGCATACCTGGCCAAATGAGTGCATCTGATACCAAAGATGTAAGGGCGATACATGTAGGATGTATTCGACATATACGCTTTCATATTGGTGAATCTGTAATTCGAATAAAAAAGTACCTCGTCCCCCATATTTGGAGTGTAAAAAAGAGCGAAGAAATGTATTTTGCGTTTGATATCTCCACCACAACCGATAAGAAGTGAGGCTACATTCTAATAATACATGCGACCTTATATATACATATATATATATACATATATATGTACATATATATATATATATATATCTATATATATATATATATATATGTCTGTGTGTGTATTTTGGTCATAAAGCAGGTAAAGATTGGTTCTTTGTTATAATTTTATGAATTTTTGTTTCAAGTGAAAATAAATTTATACTATAGTTTGTATGTGTAGTTAAATATGCATATAACTATTGATTTTCGTATATAGGTATGTATATAATTATGGTTTTTATATAGATTATGTTGATTTATACATATATTTATGTACTAAATTATACATACATACATATATATAAATATATAATTACAAATTGTTTTTATATGAAATATATAGATTTATATATCTATTTTCGTGTTAAATTACACAGATATAAATGTAAACGGTTTTTAATAGAATTATATGTATATTTATGTTATTTTCATATTTAAATATATGTATAATTATATAAACTATTTTCAGCAGAATTACATATATATATTTATGTTATTTTCACATTTAAAAAAATGTATAATTATATAAACTGTTATCAAATCGAACTTATATAAAAATAAACTATTTGTGTATAAATTATAGGGACGCATATATGTAATTTTGGATTTAATCATATGTATATACTGAAAATCTATTTTTATACAAATTATGTATATTTATACATGTATATTCCGCATTTCATTATATTCATAAATACAAACTATTTTTATATAAAATATGTAGATTTATAAATCTATTTCTGTATAAATTACATATGTATAATTGTAATCTGTTTCGGTAAAATTGTATATGTATATATATAAAATATATTGTTTTTGTTTTCAAATATTTGTATGATTATATAAGCTGTTTTTTAATGAGGTTAAATATATATGTTGTGATGTTACTGCATTTATATATATATGGAATAAAGAAGTCTTTGGAAATATTTTCAGCGACTTATTTGTGGCAGAGCAGGACACAATTGGCGCAGAGAGGGTCTATGATGCATCTCCAATTGAGCATGCTCGGGCTGCATATTATCTAGCCAAGGCTAGACTCTTAAAGTTGCAAACTCAGTTTTATCTCTTTTGGAAACAAAAGGCTAATGTCAAATGGCTTACAGACGGCGATGCTAATGCATCATACTTTCATCAAATAGTCAAGGCGAGGAAGAGACAACAGTCTATTGTTGCTATTCGACGAGAAGACGGGACTAACTGTGAATTAGCATCGGATATTGAGGATGAAGCAGTCCGATTTTTCTCATCCTTGTTCAGCGCAGAGCCTACAGATGATCACAACACAATATTGCAGCATATCCCTCGGATTTTGACAACGGATGATAATGATTGTCTTCTTGCATTGCCGTAGGCAGATGAGGTTAAACAAGCAGTGTGGTTGTTGAGTCCCTCCAGCGCAGAAGGTCCAGATGGTTTCCCTGGCTCTTTTATCGTCACTTTTGGTAGGTATTGGAATTAGATGTGTTGCTTGCAGTTCAAAAATTCTTTCTAGGTATTCAGGTTCCTCGGTTGATGGCCGCTTCGTTGATATGTTTGATTCCCAAGACGTCTAGCCTCAACACATTCACAGATTTCCGTCCAATATGTTTGACGAATTTTATTTCCAAGGTTGTTACTAGCGTTATTTCTTCTCGACTCTCGCCATTGTTAGCTCGCTTGATATCTCCGGAGCAAGCAGGTTTACAAGTGTTGATGGCCAAGGAAATGGTTCACATTTTGGATCATAAAAGTCGTGGAGGACAGGTAATAATAAAGTTAGATATGGCCAAAGCGTTTGATCGTGTATCCTGGCATAACTAGAGGGAGTGCTCTTAAGGTTTGATTTCCACTCTCGTTTTGTCCGTCTCATTTTGAATAATTTGGCTTCGACCCATTGCTCAGTTCTGATTAATGGCAAGCCGTGTGGCTTCTTTCGACCATCCAGGGGGGTGAAACAAGGAGATCCTTTATCACCCATACTTTTTATAATATCTTCTGAGGGCTTTTCTAGGGGGTTGAACTCACTATTTCAAAATGGAAGCTTAATAGGATTTTCAAGAGCTTCTTGGAGCAATATCAGCGTGTTTCTGGCCAATTAGTTAACTATCATAAAAGTCAACTGGTGGTTGGTGGTAATGCATCCTCACGTCGGGCGATATTTGTATTGAATATGCATGTGACTGCTCTTCGTATAAAATACTTGGGTTCCTATCTATTCAAGGGCATTAATTGATCTCATTACTATACACCTCTGTTGGCTCATTTTGATGAAAGGTTAACAGGATGGTCGCAAAAGATTCTCAATATGGCAGGCAGATTAACCCTCATCCAATCGGTTCTCTCGGTCATCCCTCTGCATATAATGGCCAGTGCTCGTCTTCCTAAAAGTGTTATCACAGAGTTGAATCGTAAAATGTCTGAATTGTTATGGGGAGGTCGCCACCACTAGAGCACGTAGGTCACGATTTGTCGTCCTAAGGATGAGGGTGGACTGGGACTTCGTAGTCTTGAGGTGTTGCAAAAGGCTTATGAGTGTAAGTTGTGGTGGATGTATCAAACTTCGCAGTCGTCTTGGGCTCACTATCTTCGACAGAGGTATGGAATTAGAGGTGAAATACGTGCATTTCTATATTGTGTAAGATTCATTCTTTTTGTGAGCTACACGCGCACACTACACCAGATGCTTATCTTGGGTGGATGCTGAGCATGGTTAATTTACACTTTGCAATGGTTATTCTTCTTGTCAAACATAGGGAAGTATATCTCCTTACAGCCGGTATATATGGTGGAGTGGGACTCCTCATTAGGGTCAAGTGTTCTTGTGGCGATTGTGGAACAACGCGCTTACGATGCCAGACAATATTGGCATGTGGCTAGTGGCGAACCCTACGTGCTAAATTTTCTGTAGAAGGGACTCAGCAGATCAAAATCATATTTTCTTTATGTGCCCAGTGGTTCGAGACATATGGCTACATCTCTCTTTGATCTTTTCTGGGCCAGCACCAGTAGGGTTATCTTTCACCCAATATTTGAGGGCATGGTGGAGTAGAGCAACGAGAACCTCCATGGCGGGGCAGTTAGCAGTTGTTATTCGTATGCTGACATCTTGGTCCATTTGGAAAGAGTATGCAGTAGTATATTTTGGGGATGAAGCCTTCTCAATTCTATGTCTTCAGGAACAAATAAGAGTAGCTATATATACTTGGTGTTCGTCTATTTCAGAGAGCAAATTTGCGGCTTCCATTCCGCTTTTGATTTCTGCACGCTACTCGTCGCCATTAAGATCGCGGAAAATCCAGCTTATATGATGGAGACTACCACCTTCAAGAAAGCTAAAACTTAACATAGATGCTGCAGCTAGACATCGGGGGGCAGCAGGAGGAGCAATTTTGCGGAATGATGAAGGTCGACTTATCTAGGCTGTTTGTTTTCCTTTGCCGGCCTTGACTCGGTTACATGCAGAGTTGCAAACAGTGTTATTCTCTCTCCTTTATTTTGCAACTCGTGGTCTCACTGAATTTTCCATTGAGATAGATTGCAAGCCCTTGTTGGAAATGTTCCACAATCCAGCATCCTTCGCATCCAGACTGGGTAGGGATTGTGATCGTGTGTTGATGCTTCGGACCTACATGGCCGTCTCAATAACCTATATACCACGAGAAGGGAACAATGTCGCACATTTTTTGGCATAGCTTGGAATGATGAGTGGGCAACTATGTACTTTTCTTCGGAAGATTGACCTACCGCCAATGGCACGGAACAGCTTGAAGACGGATATTCACACACCATATGTTCGACAATGACATCTATGTTGGACATCTCCTCTTATCCCTCCTACATGAATACGTTATTCATAAACTATCCCACATCATTATTTTTAAGCTCTTTGAAATCCTGCTGATGTTTCAATATCTTTTTATGAGAACCAATGTTGGAGGCTACATACTCAAGGATGGATTAGGAGGCTCAGTGGATCTGATCCTCCGAGGAAGGCACCGAGGCGTTATATTTGGATAGTGCTGGTTGAAGACACAGGCGGGCATTGCTATATATTTTCTGCTATATTTTTGGATGGGTTTTGTATTGGGTCATCGCTCCAATGATATAAATATGTACGCTTTTTACTTCGCTAAGGTTTTATCCACAAAGGCGGTTTTACTTGGCAAGGCTTTAATACGGCATATCATATATGATTGGAGGATGACAATCATCACGGCTTTACATTCCCTCTTTACGTATGACATACCTTGATGTAATATGGTTTTTCTCCGCCATAAGAGAGAATCCGCTTTAGTAAAATAGACTTTATCTAAAAAAGAATAAATTAGTTAACAAATGTCTTATAGTTATATAAATGAACATAAAACAAGGTCAGTAGGTAACAACTTGATTTACTAGAATAAATTAAATCAAAAAAAGATAAGACGCAAAATTTTTAAACATCATTTAAATAAATATAAAATAAAAATAAGACCAATATAAATAAATATATCAACCACCATCATTAGTCTTCTTACGCCATCATAAGTTGGCAAAAAAGTGTCCAACCTTCCATCCATTTCTTCTCCAAAAGCCTACATCTTGTCATATCCCCTCCATTCTTCAAGAAACAAATCATTCCACCTCCTTCTCAGACCTTTGGTCGGCCACACATGACAAAAAATGAATGAATCTTTCTTACCAACACTCTACCCCTTCCACTCCTCAAGGCATGCAACCCATCAAGTCTACTTTTCTCCCCACCCAAGGATCCCATGATGATATTCTTCCATTTCTTCTAGGATAAAACCGTCCCTAAGACAAAGGAAGAAGACACTTCTCTTTTGCATCTTCAAGCAAAGACTTCATATTTCATATCACTTCCTAAAACCACTTGGTAATCATCCTTGTTATCTTCTTCAAGAAGAGAACCAATATCTTCCCTCTCTACCCCCTCTAAAATCGTGGGTGTGTAACAAGGAAAAGAGGAAGAAACCTTCAAGACTAATGTGTAAAAGTTGAGGAGGTGTTAAGAAATTCAAGAAAAGTTTAGGTACGATTTCTTAAAGAATCTTCTTAGATCATTTCCGTTTGACCCTTCTTTAAGATTCCTCACTTCATCCTCCCATTATATGCCAAAACTGTAGCCTCCAAGGAAGAAGAGAGGAGGAATCTCCAAGTTAAATGCAATGATAGGCCCAAAACAAGAAGAACTAGCAAATTAAGTTTCAAATTCAAGGAAAAGCAAGTACTCTACTTAGATCCTTCATGCATTGTAACAATTTGAAGTACCTAAGTTCATAATCAACTTGGGATCATTCATGAAGTATTTTCAATGTTTTAGTAGCATGGATGTGCGAAGATTATGTTTGCATGTAAGATATGGTAATGTATATGATGTGATGTGTGATTAAGTACAAATATGGCTAAGATGATATAGAATATGTCCTGGCTTGTGCAAATGAAGACGAGTTATGGGCTCTCATGTGGTTGCTTGTAGGAATTAGTGAAAGAGTATGAATTCATGTGTTATGTTATGAAAAGATTACTAAGAAACTAACTTTGAGACACCTTATTTATGTGTTTTCAATGATGATCATCATCTATAAGTTTTCCTTGGTTAGTCTCGGTTTTCATGAGTTTTGGTGGTCTTGATGTAGAATGTTATGGTGTATCATATTCATGGCTATAATTCTTGGTCAAAAAAGTTTGTTTCTTGATGATCATCATGGCTATATTTATACATGCATACACAGGTCTAGGCTGTTTTAGCCACCCCCACTTGAGCTTGATTATCCATCTTTCTGATGATGTATAATCTTGATGATCATGACTCAAGAACGTATATTTTCATGTTTTCCGTCATCATTTATGTTGTACCCAATGAGGAAGTATGTTGTACTTAAGACTTGCCGATGAGGATTTATGAAACGTTGCATCTCCAGATACAATTTATTTGGTTTTATGATTACTTCTTTAATTAGATCTGTGTTAAGAAAGTATTATATAATAATTCCAGCATGAATATTGGACTATGTGAAGTGACCCAATTCACTCCCAAGAGCTTGGGGGATTTCAGCCACAAGGATAAAGAAGACCTTAGAGGATTTTTTAATATTCAAGAAGAGTAATCTTATGGGCCATCTTTAAGTGAGCCCGAATAGCAACTAAACAATTTTAGGTAATGGGCAAATTTGTTTCCAATCTTCAACCAATTTTCGGCCCTATGAGTCCAAGAGACTCAACAATTCCCAAATTTTTATTCTTGAAGAAAATAAAAAAGGGGAAATAATTGGTAAAAATACAATTACCTACATGGCTTTTATTAAACCCACTTGGAAAGGGAATTAAGTGTGTTAAGGGCCAATTAATACCCCAAACCGCCGGATTACCTATATGATTAACCAAGGGGGATTTCAAAATTTTACCATGATTACTTTACCTTAACCACAAGGTTAAAGTAACTCTAGTTAAACTTTAAAGTAACCCTAGTTGCATTAAAGTAACTCTAGTTGCATTAAAGTAACTCAAGTTAGTCATAAAGTAACCTTGATTAAGTAAAGTAACCAATGTTAATTACCTTAACCATACCATGGTAATCCCTTATCCCCCCTCTTACCCCCAACGGCTAACACCTTAGCCTAATAAGGAAAATTCATCCCAAGAGAACCCTAGAATACTCTCCTACTTCCAACCCTCAAAGAACCCACAAAGAGCAAGAAAGTTTTCTCTATTCTTCTTCCCAAAGCACACGGCCAAAGAGAACCAAGGGGATTCAAGATTCACCCAAGTGCAAACTTGGTCTAGGTAAGTAAATCCTCAACTCTTCAAGGGAATTTCTACATTTTACATAGAGTGAAGCTTATGTTGCCCCTTTTCTTGCTCATAAACCGTGACCTCCATGGTCACTAGACCCAAGCTTTCAAAGCTTTTAAGAGGTGCTAGTTCTAAGAGGTTTGAACACCACTCAAGCTCCATTTTGGTGAGTCCATTTAACCTCTATTTAGTTACACTTAAGAAAATTGACTAACCATTGTTCTCTTTTTCCCTACAAAACCGTGGGGTTCATATGTGAGGAGGAGGAAGGCTTCACCTATTTCATACACATTTCAAGCTACGGAAAGGTGTAAGTGTGAGAAAGGCAAGTACACTATAAATACTCATGTCTTGTATGTGAAAGTATATGCTTGAATGTCTAGATGTTGCTAAGTTTCAATCTTATATATAAAAGACTAAGCTTGAAGCATGAAGTTTTCAGATTCATGAGTAAGGTGGCTTGCATGCATGAGATTTCATTTAAAGATGGATTCTTTGCTCTTGTTAAGTATGAATATGATGTAAACCTAAGATGAATGTGACAAAGATCTCTTATTTGACATGTATGGGGGACGGTTGGATGAAAGTGGGGGAATAAATGTAGTTCTTGTGATGAATTGTAACTTTTGGGGTAAAGGTGTGAGCAAGATGGGTGCTTATGATTTAAACTTAATATGTTCATTATGGAGATATGATTTTTGCCCATGCATGCGTATAAACGGGCTGTTTTGGGGGTAGGGTATGTATACACCAATTATACCAAGAATGGATTCTTGTATGAACATGATGTGCAAGATCAAAGGAATGATATGTGTATCATTCAAACTGTTTTGAAGAGATGTGTAGACGACTTTTGGAATGTGTTAGAATCTGCAAAACTGTATGCTAACGGTGTATTTGATGTTTATTAAGGTAATTAAGCCAAACAACTCAAGTTGGGACATTTTGGTAAGAAAAAGTGACAAAATTGGAATTTATTGGAACAGGGCAGAATATCGTAATGTTTTGTAGGACCCGAAAAGGGACTTTATAAGATTCAATTAAGCTAATTTTTGGCGTGACACTAGCCCTATGTGTGTAGTAAATATGAGAGTTGGAATTTCGTTAAAGGGAGTTATGGTTTATTTTTAACGGAATTTCTAGTAAAACTGGTCAAGCTAGAATTACTGGACTGAACAGATTTTATGTGACATAATGATTGACCCGAAAATGGACCTTTGAAAGATGCATTTGAGCTGATTTTTGGTAGGATGATAGCGCTATGTGTTTGCTAAGTTTGTGAGTTGGAATTTTCGAAAAAGGACTTACGGTTTGGGCACAATAAAATTTGAAGTAAAATTGGTTATTCCAGAATTCAGCATGTACTTGTTTTGGGAAAAAGAATAAATGACCCCTTTAAAGTTATTATAATGCTGCGAAACTTTCATGATAATTACTTAAGACATATGTGAGTATTTTCATGTAAACCACTTAGCTTAGAATTATTATTTTAAGGGGTAATCACCAAAGTGAAGTTGGTGTTACAAATCTGGAATTTTTGGCAGAGTTGAAGAACTTGTTACGGGGCTTTGTTTTGGGGGGCATAGACTTATTTGTATATTTTGTGCCTGTGATCATTAATTGGTGGTATGCCTATAGCATTTTCCAGTGTTGGCCCAAATTAAATGAAGCTTAATGGGCTTAAAGGAAAAGTAAAAGAAAGAAAACAGCACTGCTGAAATTCAGCAGTACCCTGTTTCGTAATTAATATAAATTAAGGGTCTTACACGTCTCGTAACGTTACGAAATTTATATAGGGAATAGATAAGACACCCTTATGCATATGTGTGAAAAAAATCATGATAATTGGCCAAAACTGTGAGGTTTTGAGGCCGCGCGATTGGGACGATAATTCTGGAAATGTTTCCAGCCTAAAGAATGAGTTTGTACTTGTATCTATGTAACGCGTCATGTCATGAATTTCATAGTACATGTCATACATTGCATCATCGTCACTTACATGATTTATGGAACTGGTTTTATGAGAAAGAATGATGAAAAAACGTTTTCAAAGAAAAGATTCTGTTTTTAAAAGAACGCTTTCCACCGGTACCGTGTGTTTTCTGGCCAGTAGGACCCGCTCCAGATCCACGGTTAATTGATATGATGATATTGAATGTTCAAGCCTGGAGAGAATAGACCTGATAATGATGATATTGACCGTACAGGCCCGGAGAGAATAGACCTGGTAATTATGATTGATGACGTGCCCGCTCCGAATCCGGGAATAATAGATTAGAAGAGAAATAAGTGACCGCCTCAGATCCGGGAGAACAGATCTGAACACTCTCTTGTTTTCTTGACGATGATGTTTTGAATGAAAGAACGAAAGAATTTATCTTCATTTTTATCATGATGCATCCCACGTATATATTCATGCATGTAGCATTTAACGAGTCATCGAATATTGGTACGTGATACCTAGACTAAGTTGTTATGACTTGGTAGATCCTAAGTTATGATCTTTATTGAGTAATGATCTTTTAATAAGTTATGAACTATTATCTGTTATGAATGTTGATAAGTTATGATCTTTGATAAGTTATGAGCTGGTTATTTACGGGTTTTGGATGGAAGGACAGGTATGTTCTAAACCGAATTTTGGGGTTCGGTTCTTGTATGTACTTTCTATTTAATTCACGATTATTTATAGTTTACTTGCTGGTAGCGTGGTCACTCACCCCTTATTTTTCCTCCCAGAACCCGCAGGAAATAGAGTGGAATGGATCAAAGATGAACCTAGGGTTCCTTACCCGTAGAAGCGCGAGAGGTGGACGACTTAGAGATTTGACGAGATTATGATTGATGATCTCTTTTTATGAATTGATGATGGAAACATTTATTTTGGGATTTCCGTACTTTATGATCATGTTGTAAGACTAATGATGGCTGTGTAGACCTTTTTATTTTAAAAGTTTTTATTCTGCCTCGGTTTTGCTTATTTGTTGACGTGTAAGCATGAAAGTCCACCTATTTTATTCTGGACTTTGTTATGTTATGAACTGACGTCTGGTACTCTCCGTAGTGAAGTACGGCGGGTGCACCGTATTCGGCTGGGCCGGGGTGCAGGGCGCTACAGGTGGTATTAGAGTTAAGGCTCTAGATCCGGGCAGAATATAGAATTAAGTTACGATCTTAGTCAACTAAGTTTGATTTTAGATCTAAGTCATGATCCTAGATGTGGGTGGACCTTAGACTAGGATGACTTAGACTGGAAAATTAGGGTTCGACCTAATGATAAAACCCTAGTCGACGACAATTTATAGAATTCAATTCATAACGTATCTACTTGCGTGCCACTCAGAAATTCTTTTGGATTATGAATTAGATTCTGTCACTTATTATGATACTTCCACCTTGAATAAAACCCCAACACTGCATAATGCAGATGGTACGACCACGAGGCAGACCTGCCAGAGCAAGACCGGAGGTGCAGGAGCCTATTCCTGCACCTGCTCAGGTTCCTCCACCACCGCCACTATAAGACCAAAATCCGCCTCCGGTTCAAAACGTTCCCCCACCCTAGGGGCCTATACCATAAATGATGCCAGATATTAATTCCTTCGAGAATTTCTGCCAGACTGCAACGCAAATCGGGCAAGTAATGCTACAACAGAATGTTCTCCAGCCTCACGAGCCGGTCAGGGATGCCCAATACTACTTTGAAAAGTTGAAAAGAGCAAATGTTCTGCCTTTCGAAGGAAAGTCAGGCTCAGATGCCACCGAGAAATGGCTGGACGAAGTGGAAAATTGTTTTGAGTTGATTAGAGCATCCGAAGAAGTAAAGAATCGGGCGGTCATGCCCTTCCTACTTGGAGAAGCCAACCAATGGCGGAAGGCCAACATGCAATCTCTACCAAGGCCGATTCCATGGGAGAGATTTCTCCAAGAATTCAACAAATTTTACATACCACCCTCCGTTAAGCTGCAAAAGAGACATGAGTTTGAATCGCTGGTACGAGAACAAGGAATGACAGTCGCAGAATATGCTAACAAGTTCATAGCCCTGGGAAGATTCCAACCATCTACTATGAACGATGAAGAAGCTAAAATGTTAAAGTTTTAAAGGGGGTTAAACCCTGAGATCAGGACCTGGTTGGTCAATGCAAATCTGACAAATTTTAGGGCACTTTTGGACGCTTGTTACAAAATAGAAAGGAACATCATTCGCCGTGATGAGATCGGTCAGAAAAAGGGAAGAGAAACTTCAGGGAATGGAGGGTCCCGCAAAGCTGCAAAACAAAACTCAAGGGGCCCAGGGCGCCAAGGGAAGAATCGATTCCAACGCCGTTTCCAAAAGAATTAGTCAAAGAATCAAGGCCAGTAGTCTGCTATTCCAAATTGTCCTCACTGCAATAAGCGTCATGTTGGGGAATGCTATTACCAAGCAGGAAAGTGTTTCGGATGCTGCAAGGCGGGCCACATCCTCAAAGACTGTCCGGACAAAGGAACTACCTGCTTTGGATGTGGAAAGATAGGACACATGGTCAAGGATTGTCCAGAAAAGGGGCCCAGCAACAGCAACCTCCAAAGAATCAACGTCAGCGTACTAATGCAAGAGTTCACGCTATGACTGACGCAGCTGCTGAAGAGGCCAATGATGTGGTGGCAGGTATATTCTAAAATTTATGCAATGCTTAAATTTTGACAAATACTTTTGCCCTACTGTGCTTAGTAAATCTTGCATGATTCAGGAGCTATTTTAGTATGCTCAGTACTTGCCAATGTACTATTTGATAGTGGTGCTAGCCATTCCTTTATATCAAAGAAATTCGCAAAGAATATTGAGCAAAACCCAACCTATAGTGATACACCCTATAGAGTTCAAGCAGCTGGGGATCAGGTGCTTGTGTCTCACCATATTTTCAGAAACTACGAACTTGAGTTCGATGATCACCGATTTGATGCTGACCTAATTCTCATACCCATGACGGACTTCGATGTGATTCTTGGGATGGATTGGCTCTCCAAGAATTTTGCCAACATTGATTGTAATGAAAAACATGTTACTTTTAAGGACCACACACGTAAGGAAGTAACCTTTCAAGGAGGATCAAAGTTAAGGAAGTGCCCCAAGAACGTTTATGTAAATATGATTCGCGCCAGTAAGGCGTTGAAGAAAGGATGCGAAGGGTTTCTCGTTTATGCAATAAATATCGACCAAGCACCCTCCGACCCTTCTCAAGTCCCAGTGGTCTGAGAATACCCAGATGTTTTTTCGGAAGAGTTGCCGGGCCTTCCTCCGGACCGAGAGATATCATTTGAAATTAACCTAGTTCTGGAAGCTGAGCCAATATCAAAGGCTCCCTATCGAATGGCACCTGCGGAACTAAAAGAGTTGAAGGAACAGTTACACGAACTGCTAGAGAAGAAACTTATTCGCCCAAGTGTTTCGCCTTGGGGTGCCCCCGTACTGTTTGTCAAGAAAAAGGACAGAAGTATGCGGTTATGTATAGATTATCGAGAACTCAACAAGATCACTACAAAGAACAAGTACCCGTTGCCTAGGATCGACGATCTGTTCGATCAGCTTTGGGTAAGCGATTTAAAACTTTATTTTAATGATAAGTCTACTATAAACACTACCTAAAAATATCGTGATGCAGGGGGCATGGATTTTCAGTAAGATTGATCTTCGCTCGGGATATTTCCAATTGAAGATAAAAGCTGAGGACGTCCCAAAAACTGCATTCAGAACCCGTTATGGACATTACGAATTTCTTGTAATGCCATTCGGACTGACCAACGCCCCCGCGGCGTTTATGGATCTAATGAATCGAGTGTTTCAAGAACAAATGGACAAGTTTGTTGTGGTCTTCATCGACGATATTTTGATCTACTCACCTGATGAAGAGACCCACGTAAATCAGTTAAGGACCGTCCTTGACATCCTACGGGGAAAACAACTATATGCTAAATTTAGTAAATGCGAATTCTGGCTACGCAGTGTAGCATTTCTGGGACACATGATATCTGAGGATGGTATATCTGTAGATCCCAAGAAAATCGAGGCAATCACAGAATGGCCAAGGCCGACCAACGTTACAGAGGTATGAAGTTTTTTCGGTCTCGCCGGCTACTATCGTAAGTTTGTTGAAGGATTTTCTCGATTTGCTATGCCTCTTACCCGCTTTACACAGAAAAAGACCAAGTTTGAATGGACCTCAAATTGTGAAAAGAGTTTTACTGAGTTAAAAGAGAAACTAACCACTGCCCCTGTTTTAGCACAACCTATTCCTGGTCATAATTTTGTGGTGTATAGTGATGCCTCTAAGAAAGGACTCGGATGTGTACTGATGCAGAAAGATCGAGTGATTGCGTACGCATCCAGATAGCTAAAACCATTTGAACAAAATTTCCCGGTACACGACCTTTTATTAGCCGCCGTAGTCTTTGCCCTAAACATATGGAGACACTATTTGTACGGTGAGAGGTGCGAAATTTTCACAGATCACAAGAGTCTTAAGTACCTCTTCACCCAAAAAGAATTGAACATGCGTTAACGCAGATGGCTAGAGTTAATGAAGAACTACAACCTTTCTATTCAGTATCATCCGGGAAAAGCCAACAAGGTAGCCGACGCACTGAGTAGAAAGACAAGCCATCCGCGTCAACCACCTCTGCAGTGAGATATGGAAGAATTTGATCTTGAGGAGGTGGATTCCAAGGAGGGCATGCTCGCAAAGTTGGTATTGATCCCTTTGCTGATAGACAAGATTAAGAAGGGTCAAGAAAAGGATGAAACTTTAAAGAAAATAAAGGACATGCTAAGAACGAAACCATCTGAGGAGTTCAAAGTCAGAAATGATGACGGCTTATGGTTTCGAGAAAGACTGTGTGTACCCAATGATGAAGACATAAAGAATGAAGTTCTTCGTGAAGCCCACAACTCTCGATTGTCTATCCACCCTGGAGCTAATAAGATGTACCAAGACTTGAAACAAAGATTCTGGTGGCATGGCATGAAAAGACAAATTGCTGAGTTTGTAGAGAAATGCCTTGTTTGCCAAAAGGTGAAAGCGGAACATCAGAGACCCGCTGGTTTACTACAACCTCTTGCAGTTCCTGAGTGGAAGTGGGACCACATTACTATGGATTTTGTCACAGACCTACCAAGAACAACGAATGGACATGATACAATTTAGGTGGTTGTGGATTGTCTAACCAAATCCGCTCATTTCATGGCTATGATGATCAAGGCTCCTATGGAGAAGTTGGCTACAATGTATGTTGTTCAAATTGTGAGTCTTCATGGAGTACCCCCTAAGCATTGTTTGTGACCGCGACCCTCGCTTCACATCACAATTTTGGACAGCTTTTCAAGAAGCAATGGGCACTGGAATACAAATGAGCTCTGCGTTTCATCCCCAAACGGATGGTCAATCGGAAAGAACCATCCAAATGCTGGAAGACATGTTGCGAGCTTGTATACTCGACTTTGGGGGAAGTTGGGACCGGAGTCTCAAATTGGTAGAGTTTTCTTATAACAACAGTTACCATCGATCTATAGGGATGGCTCCGTATGAAGCACTTTACAGAAGAAAGTGTCGTTCTCCACTCTACTGGAACGAAATCGGAGATAAGATTCTTACCGGACCTGATCTAGTAGAACAGACACGAGAGAAGATAATGATCATAAAGCAAAGGTTACAAGCAGTCCAAGATAGAGTCAAGGTTTGGGCCGATGAGAAACGGCGACCGTTGGAATTTCAGACTGGGGAAAAGGTATTCTTGAAGGTATCGCCGCCCAAAGGAGTTAAGAGGTTCGGTATCAAAGGGAAGTTAAGCCCAAGGTTTATTGGACCCTATGAGGTTCTTGAAAGAATTGGGGAAGTTGCTTATCGGCTAGCACTACCGCCATCACTATCTCAATTACATGATGTATTTCACGTATCACAACTTCGTCGGTATGTGCACGAGCCTAGCCATATTATAGAGGAACAGCCTTTGAGGATTGAAGCCGACGCGACATACGTGGAAGAACTTGAAAAGATAATTGATCGTAAGGCAAAGGCATTAAGGAAACGACTATACCTATGGTCAAGGTGCAATGGAAGAACCATTCAATTGATGAAGCTACTTGGGAAATGGAAGAGAACATGAAGAACTTATACCCTCACCTTTTTGGTTAACACTCTTAAGTTTCGAGGAGGAAACTTGTAATAAGGGGGGAGGGTGTTGTACCCAATGAGGAAGTATGTTGTACTTAAGACTTGCCTATGAGGATTTATGAAACTTTGCATCTCCAGATACAATTTATTTGGTTTTATTATTACTTCTTTATTAGATCTGTGTTAAGAAAGTATTATATACTAATTCCAGCATGAATATTGGACTATGTGAAGTGGCCCAATTCACATCACGATTTTGGACAGCTTTTCAAGAAGCAATGGGCACTGGAATACGAATGAGCTCTGCGTTTCATCCCCAAACGGATGGTCAATCGGAAAGAACCATCCAAATGCTGGAAGACATGTTGCGAGCTTGTATACTCGACTTTGGGGGAAGTTGGGACCGGAGTCTCAAATTGGTAGAGTTTTCTTATAACAACAGTTACCATCGATCTATAGGGATGGCTCCGTATGAAGCACTTTACGGAAGAAAGTGTTGTTCTCCACTCTACTGGAACGAAATCAGAGATAAGATTCTTACCGGACTTGATCTAGTAGAACAGACACGAGAGAAGATAATGATCATAAAGCAAAGGTTACAAGCGGCCCAAGATAGAGGCAAGGTTTGGGCCGATGAGAAACGGCGACCGTTGGAATTTCAGACTGGGGAAAAGGTATTCTTGAAGGTATCGCCGTCCAAAGGAGTTAAGAGGTTTGGTATCAAAGGGAAGTTAAGCCCAAGGTTTATTGGACCCTATGAGGTTCTTGAAAGAATTGGGAAAGTTGCTTATCGGCTAGCACTACCGCCATCACTATCTCAATTACATGATGTATTTCACGTATCACAACTTCGTCGGTATGTGCACGAGCCTAGCCATATTATAGAGGAACAGCCTTTGAGGATTGAAGCCGACGTGACATACGTGGAAGAACTTGAAAAGATAATTGATCGTAAGGAAAAGGCATTAAGGAAACGATCTATACCTATGGTCAAGGTGCAATGGAAGAACCATTCAATTGATGAAGCTACTTGGGAAATGGAAGAGAACATGAAGAACTTATACCCTCACCTTTTTGGTTAACGCTCTTAAGTTTCGAGGAGGAAACTTGTAATAAGGGGGGAGGGTGTTGTACCCAATGAGGAAGTATGTTGTACTTAAGACTTGCCTATGAGGATTTATGAAACTTTGCATCTCCAGATACAATTTATTTGGTTTTATGATTACTTCTTTAATTAGATCTGTGTTAAGAAAGTATTATATACTAATTCCAGCATGAATATTGGACTATGTGAAGTGGCTCAATTCACTCCCAAGAGCTTGGGGGAATTCGGACACAAGGATAAAGAAGGCCTTAGAGGATTTCTTAAGATTCAAGAAGAGTAATCTTAAGGGCCATCTTTAAGTGAGCCCAAATAGCAACTAAACAATTTTAGGTAATGGGCAAATTTTTTTCCAACCTTCTCCCTATTTTCGACCCTATGAGTCCAAGAGACTTAAAAATTCCCAAATTTTTATTCTTGAAGAAAATAAAAAAGGGGAAATAATTGGTAAAAAGACAATTACCTACATGGCTTTTATTAAACCCACTTGGAAAGAGAATTAAGTGTGTTAAGGGCCAATTAATACCCTAAACCGCTGGATTACCTATATGATTAACCGAGGGGGATTTCAAATTTTTACCATGATTACTTTACCTTAACCACAAGGTTAAAGTAACTCAATTTAAACCTTAAAGTAACCCTAGTTGCATTAAAGTAACTCAAGTTAGTCATAAAGTAACCTTGATTAACTAAAGTAACCAAGGTTAATTACCTTAACCATACAATGGTAATCCCTTATCCCCCCTCTTACCCCCAACGGCTAACACCTTAGCCTAATAAGGAAAATTCATCCCAAGAGAACCCTAGAATACTCTCCTACTTCCAACCCTCAAAGAACCCACAAAGAGCAAGAAAGTTTTCTCTCTTCTTCTTCCCAAAGCACACGGCCAAAGAGAACCAAGGGGATTCAAGATTCACCCAAGTGCAAACTTGGTCTAGGTAAGTAAATCCTCAACTCTTCAAGGGAATTTCTACATTTTACATAGATTGAAGCTTATGTTGCCCCTTTTCTTGCTCATAAACTGTGACCTCCATGGTCACTAAGTCCGAGCTTTCAAAGCTTTTAAGAGGTGCTAGTTCTAAGAGGTTTGAACACCACTCAAGCTCCATTTTGGTGAGTCCATTTAACCTCTATTTGGTTACATCTTTCACTTAAGAACATTGACTAACCATTGTTCTCTTTTTCGCTACAAAACCGTGGGGTTCACATGTGAAGAGGAGGAAGGCTTCACCCATTTCATACACGTTTCAAGCTAAGGAAAGGTGTAAGTGTGAGAAAGTCAAGTACACAATAAATACTCATGGCTTGTATGTGAAAGTATATGCTTGAATGTCTAGATGTTGCTAAGTTTCAATCTTAGATATAAAACACTAAGCTTGAAGCATGAAGTTTTCGGATTCATGAGTAAGGTGTCTTGCATGTATGAGATTTCATTTAAAGATGGATTCTTTGCTCTTGTTAAGTATGAATATGATGTAAACCTAAGATGAGTGTGACAAAGATCTCTTCTTTGACATGTATGGGGGGGACGGTTGGATGAAAGTGGGGGAATAAATGTAGTTCTTGTGATGAATTATAACTTTTGGGGTAAAGGTGTGAGCAAGATGGGTGCTTATGATTTAAACTTAATATGTTCATTATGGAGATATGATTTTTGCCCATGCATGCGTATAAACGGGCTGTTTTGGGGGTAGGGTATGTATACACCAATTATACCAAGAATGGATTCTGATATGAACATGATGTGCAAGACCAAAGAAATGATATGTGTATCATTCAAACTGTTTTGAAGGGATGTGTAGATGACTTTTGGAATGTGTTAGGATCTGAAAAACTGTATGCTAACGGTGTATTTGATGTTTATTAAGGTAATTAAGCCAAACAACTCAAGTTGGGACATTTTGGTAAGGAAAAGTGACAAAATTGGAATTTATTGGAACATGGAAGAATATTGTGATGTTTTGTAGGACCTGAAAAGGGACTTTAGAAGTATTCAATTAAGTTAATTTTTGGTGTGACACTAGTTCTGTGTGTTTAGTAAATATGAGAGTTGGAATTTCGTTAAAGGGAGTTATGGTTTATTTTTAACGGAATTTCTAGTAAAACTGGTCAAGCTGGAATTACTGGACTGAACAGATTTTATGTGACATAATGATTGACCCGAAAATGGACCTTAGAAATATGCATTTGAGCTGATTTTTGGTATGATGCTAGCCCTATGTGTTTTCTAAGTTTGTGATTTGGAATTTTTGAAAAAGGACTTACGGTTTGGTCACAATAAAATTCGTAGTAAAATTGGTAATTCCAGAATTCAGCATGTACTCATTTTGGAAAAAAGAATAAATGACCCCTTTAAAGTTATTATAACGCTGCGAAACTTTTATGATAATTACTTAAGACATATGTGAGTGTTTTCATTAAACCACTTAGCTTAGAATAATTATTTTAATGGGTAATCACCAAAGTGAAGTTGGTGTTACAAATCTGGAATTTTTGGCAGAGTTGAAGAACTTGTTGTGGGGCTTTGTTTTGGGGCGTAGACTTATTTGTATAGTTTGGGCCTATGATCATTAATTGGTGGTATGTCTACAGCATTTTCCAGTGTTGGCCCAAATTAAATGAAGCTTAATGGGCTTAAAGGAAAAGTAAAAGAAAGAACACAGCACTGCTGAAATTCAGCAGTACCCTGTTTTGTAATTAATATAAATTAAGGGTCTTACACATCTCGTAACGTTACAAAATTTATATGGGGAATAGATAAGACACCCTTATGCATACGTGTGACGAAAAATCCTGATAATTGGCCAAAACTGTGAGGTTTTGAGGCCGCGCGATTGGGATGATAATTCTAAAAATTTTTCCAGCCTAAAGAATGAGTTTGTACTTGTATGTATGTAACGCATCATGTCATGAATTTCATAGTACATGTCATACATTGCATCATCGTCACTTACATGATTTATGGAACTGGTTTATGAGAAAGAATGATGAAAAAGCGTTTTTAAGAAAAGATTTTGTTTTTAAAAGAACGCTTTCCACCGGTACCGTGTGTTTTCTGGCCAGTAGGACCCGCTCCAGATCCGGGGTTAATTAATCTGATGATATTGACCGTTCAGGCCCGGAGAGAATAGACCTGATTATGATGATATTGACCGTACAGGCCCGGAGAGAATAGACCTGGTAATTATGATTGATGACGTGACCGCTCCGAATTCGGGAATAATAGATTCGAAGAGAAATAAGTGACCGCCTCAGATCCAGGAGAATAGATCTGAACACTGTCTTGTTTCTCTTGACAATGATGTTTTGAATGAAAGAACGAAAGAGCTTATCTTCATTTTTATCATGGTGCATCCCACGTACATATTCATGCATGTTGCATTTAACGAGTCATCGAATATTTGTACGTGATACCTAGACTAAGTTGTTATGACTTGGTAGCTCCTAAGTTATGATCTTTATTGATTAATGATCTTTTAATAAGTTATGAACTGTTATCTGTTATGAATTTTGATAAGTTATGATCTTTGATAAGTTATGAGCTGGTTATTTACGGGTTTTGGATGGAAGGACAGGTATGTTCTAAACCGAATTTTGGGGTTCGGTTCTTGTATGTACTTTCCATTTAATTCACGATTATTTATAGTTTACTTACTGGTGACGTGGTCACTCACCCCTTATTTTTCTTCCTAGAACCCGCAAGAAATAGAGTGGAATGGATCGAAGATGAACCTAGGGTTCCTTACCTGTAGAAGCGCGAGAGGTGGACGACTTAAGAGATATGACGAGAAGATTATGATTGATGATTTCTTTTTATGAATTGATGATGGAAACATTTATTTTGGGATTTCCGTACTTTATGATCATGTTGTAAGACTAATGATGGCTGCGTAGACGTTTTTATTTTAAAAGTTTTTTTTCTACCTTGGTTTTGCTTACTTGTTGACGTGTAAGCATGAAAGTCCACCTATTTTATTCTAGACTTTGTTATGTTATGGACTGACGCCTGGTACTCTCTGTAGTGAAGTACGGCGGGCGCACCGTATCCGGCTGGGCCGGGGTGCGGGGTGCTACAATTTATGTTGCATGAATTTTTCATCATGATCATCATCGTGATCTTGATCCTTAAAGTCATAACTTTGAGGAAAATTAGCATGCACGTAATTATGTTGATATAAGATCATGAGTATGATAGATGATCTTGTGGTGGAATGAATAAGTTAAATAAGTTTCATGTTACACCCCATTAGACCATTGATTTTTGTGCCAGATCATTCTATGTTAGAAGATTAAATGTTAAACTTATGATACATGCATGAGGGGTGACTATGTTGAGATTTAAGTGGTTGTATGGTGGGTGTACCCCACGGCCCTAAGGCATTCCTATGGAACAAATAATTTTGCTTACATATCTATAGATATATATATGCGCACACACACACACACATATATAATGTGGTATGGTATGAATTATGGTTATCTTATGTATTCCATCCTAATTATGTTATGAAGCTTATGAAATGTGTGTACTAAATATCTCATTGTTTGCCATTGGATTGTGTGTAAAGTGTGTATTTTAAGAAAGTGTTGATAGGTGAGTTATTCCAAAAAGTGGACTGTTTTATGGGTAGTTAGCCAAGCCATATGAAGGGAAATAAAAGGTAGATTTTCATTGTATAAGTCATGGATTATGTACATATGTATTGAGTTTTAATGACATAATGGTATGGAGATATTCGCGGACATATGGAGAGTTGAATGGACCTAGGAACCGAGAGTTAGGACATTTTGCATCTCATGAAATGTTTTAAAAAATCACCCTTCAGCATTGAACCATATCATTACTCGGTGATCCCAAGACATGTTACATCATATGTAATCGTTATTGGAGGCTGTCATGACACCATGACTAGAGTGGTTGATGTCATGGGCATATCGTATGTTATCGTTATTGGAGGCCATCATGGCACCAGAACCTAGGGAGGTTGGTGTCATGGTCATATCGTATTGTTATTGGCCCAGGTGTAACACCTTGTCCGAGACAAGAGATCTCTAGCATATTGAGTCACCATTGGAAATATGGGCATATGACTTGAGTCATTTGCGTATATGATTATATGGGGGATCATTCCGTAACTATGATGATATCGTTCGTATGTAAGAAAAAAGTTCTATAGCCATTGTATCGAAATTGACATTGTATTTGAAAAATCGTTTTTGAAAATGGACATGGACATCATATTTGATCATTCACCGTTATGAAGTTTCATGGAATCGTTTGAAAAACATCGCATCGGAGGAACATTAGTATTTAAATTGATCATGTACCGACATGTGTTATATAGAGAAATAATTAAGATAAACAGGAACATGTATGACGTTGGCATAAGACTTGACTTGAGATAATAAGAATGGACATGTATAAGGTTGTCTTTAATGGGGCTACATAGAACAAGAATATTAGTCTTGTTTTGTGATGATAAATATGAATGTGTTATATGTTATATACTTGTGCATATAGAGTACCACTTTACTTGTGAAATGGAGATGTGATATGTTATTTATTTATTTATGCACTTATTGTTTTACCACCCCATCTCCCCAAGTTTGATCCACATGACGAATCCAAGTGGATTACTTGTTGTACGATTTATATTATCGGTCAAACCTTCCTTTTAAAAACCATACCAGAAAACAGGGAGTACGACACAGGTTTTATAGAAGACGAGACGCATATAGACTACCCCTGATTGAGGAAGTATGCCCCATGATTTTATCTTCTAGACAGTTTCATTATGATGGCTATGTACTTTTTGTGAATTTGGGACTCTTACGGTTTGTACGGATTTATGACGGAGTATAGTTGTATGTCATTTGTAAAATGTTTATCTTTACATTGCTTCCGCTATATCGATCTGTGTTTTTATGTCGACATGCACATGAATGGTATCGATGCCTTGTACTTCTCTTAGCAGAGTACGATAGGTGAACCATACCGAGACCTTAGACTCAGGCGGGGCGCTACAGGTGATATCAGAGCCTAAACTCCAGATTTATGGCAGAAACAATAAAGTTAGACGATGGCCATAGGATCTAAGTGATGATCTTCAACATAAGAAATGATCTTACATTGAGAATGACAACATTAGAATGAGCAAACTAGAACGGTTTAGAAATAACGGCCAAAAGAACATTACCTTTACTTAATTGATAAATAGAGACCCTAGAACCCTAAAAACTAGAACCATTCCTTTAAGGATTAATTAACCATCTCTAATTGAATTTCACATATAATTAGGACTTGTTAAATTGACACCTTGAAATACGGCAAGACAAAAAATTGTTTCCCTATAGGATATGAATAGAAACTCTAATTAAAATTTCCTTACATATATATATTGTTGAGAAAAAGGGTATGAGTGATTTACAAATGCATGATTTAAATGCTACGTGCTTATGAAATGCATGAATAAATTATTACTTGACATATTTATGTGATAAACATGTTTTATATGCTTATACATATTATTGGCATACTAACAAGCCATGAAGCGTTAAAGCTTACATCATATAGCAAACATTTGCTGTCTTTGTGCTAATTTCAGGTGCCACAATTAATGAACTAAACGAGTTCATTAAGTGAAGTGCTTAAGTTAATGAACTAACTATTTCATTAAATGAAGTCATATTTGGTGAACGCTATATGGCAACAAATTTGAGAATGGAAAGTCTTCTCCCCATTCAATTTACACGCCATTTGAGTATTTAATATATATATATATATATATATATATATATCCATATTTTTTTAAAAGGCACTATACATATATATTCAGACGTACCACCGACACATCATGTATGTTATAAACGCACGTCGACGTCACACCACTATATACACCTCATATTTATGAGTATATTCAAGTCTTATATCATATGGTATAAGTCATGGTGTCGTCAAAATTATAACGACATGTTACAAGGTCATAAACCGAAAATTGTCGCATTGGGTGACTACCGAAACTTCACTGACGTATCACGTACTTGCCATATAAAGATGGCCAGCCCATATACATAAAAAATCCTCAATAATTTCATGGCTCACATGTTACAAATAGACACTAAGTCATACCATGTTGGCACACACAAATCACCCACAATTTAGGCTAGATTTGTGGAGACTTCAAACTCAACTTTATTTTGGCACATGGGCGTTTTCTACTCAGCCATTATAGCTGAATATACACTTTATTTTATGTATATTATGTGTGACATAATATATATTACATGTGTAAGAAGTTTGAAATTAATCAGAGAAAAATCGTGTAATCGACGAAAGTCAAAAATTCGGTTTTCTACGAACATACACACATGGAACGTTTTTGGCATAGGTGTAACATGTATCTAGACACTTTCTACACATTCAAGGCATGTTAAAGTGTTCTAGAAAATTCAAAATAGGGATGATTATTATTTACCATATATGTGTAATTATTGTGCATTATTTTACAAAGCTTGCCAAAATAAAATTTCAGCACATGTGCGGCCTCTCTTACACACCTACTACATCCATGTAGGAGCCAAGGTGGAGCTTATTTGGAACTTCAATTGGTGGAGGATATGCCACATAAGATTGATGACATTGAAGAGGGCACCACACAAGGAAAGAATTCAAAAAAGACACATGCTGAAAAATTTCAACACATGCTACTATAGTGGGCGATTTTTTTCCTCTTGATTGCACTTCAATTTGCCTTCGAAAATTGATGGGGGATTAATGTGTGATTGTATGTTAATGATTTGACTAGAATTTGAGCACATGTTTTCAGGTTTGTTTTAGAATTTACAGCTCACTACAAGAGTGTCAAGGTGGACCAATCAACAAGTGACAACTAAGCAAGGTGAAGTCATCCTTCCAATCATATTGCACCAAGTGAGCAAGATTGTTTCATCTTCTACACAAGGCAATCTTCCAAGGACATTAAAGACAATCCTTAAGAAGGAAGAGAGCCCTAGGGGGGCGGCCAAAGTGAAATAATAAGGAGAAGATAGTGCAAGACAAGGCTATGCAACAATTCATATTCTCTCAAGTGCAAAAAGCTAGACTACTTTCTTCTTCTTCCATTCTTTCTCTTCTTCTTAGTCTCTAGCTGATGCGTGCAAGAAGTGGGCTCCAACAATTCCACCTTCCAAACATCCTTCACAAAAGATTAGGCACAAGGAAGAAGACTTCCCCTTGCTTCCTATTGATAAAAATGTGTGGACCAATGAGCAAGACCAACACTTCAAGATGGTCGTTGATCAGGCAAACCAATATGGCCCTCCTAGACAGCACCTTTAAGAAATGGCAACACCTTCAAAATGATCAACTTTGAAGGATCTTAACTTATGTTTTTAATGCAAAACCAAGAAAACAAAGTCTCACAATAAGTGAAGAAAATATCAAGAAGTTTTTTTCATCCAAAGTTGTTATTCCACACGCCCCAAGGGGTCTTATTTATAGCCTACAAGTCGTCCCTATCAGCCTTAAGATGAATAGAAATGATTTCAAATAAGCTAGCTAACAATGTTTGAAAATTGACAAAAGATGGTTGAAGTTTGAATTCAAAATTGAGTTTGAATTTGAATTCAAACTTGGATTCAATTTGAATTTGCATTTATCCTTCTTTTTAAGTTGGCTGAAGATAATGACTGAATTCTTCTTGAAATATAAGCCTCAAATTGGTTGAAATTGAATTCAAATTATGATTTAATTTAAATTCAAGTTTAACTTTGAATTTAAATTCAATTTGATCATCCATCTTTGCACCTCAAGTGGCTGGCCTCTTTGATGCTTGGATATGATTTTGAATTCAGTTTTGAAAAAGGAATTCCATCTTAGACACATTTGAATTTGTCTTTGTGGAGACAAACATTCTTTTCAAGACAACATTCCTTTTGTCTCCTTCTTTTGCAGCACATGCCTATCATGTTCTTTTTTGGACCTCCATTTCATTTGGATCTTCTATGTACCTAATTTACCTACAAAGGAAACACATAAAACAAACATCACAAGAAAACAAGACAAAATTAAAAGTAAAGAATGCACGCACACACGAAGACTCATAAATGCTCAAAGGGTGGTTCAATGAAATGAACCCATAGAACCTTAGTTTCATCTTGAACATACTTATAAAGAAGGTTACAACTTGATGACAAAGTTCTCTTGTCCTCCTTCTTGTCATAGGGCCCTTGACCTCTTGATGGGATCCTTGATCCTTATCAATTCCCCCCTCCTTAAGAGGATTCGTCCTCGAATCAAAAAGGTCATCAGCGAAAGGGGTGAGGTCAGCAACATTAAAAGTAGGCGAAATAGAACCATACTTTTCAGGAAGATCAAGGATGTATGCATTGTCACCTATGCGTTTCAAAACTTTGAAAGGTCCATCTCCTCTAGGTAACAGTTTTGACTTTCGCTCATTGGAAAATCTTTCTTTGTGCAAATGTAACCACATTAAATCACCAGGTTTAAACACAACTCGTTTAACTCCAATCACCCTTGTGTAAGGTGTTTTTGTGTTTTGTGAAAACCGAGGAAGGTTTCTTTGAAGACTGGAGTAGGTTTTTTTTAACCGAACAAGTAAAAAATTCTTGGTGTTCTTACTTTTCAGCCCTTTAATTTCAGTTTTCAGTTCTATGCATCATTTTCATTGCAGCGGTAAAAATAGCAAACAATTTTCAAAATAAAATTTTATAGAAACATATCCACACGTCCTAGCTTTCATTTGGCACAAGTTTCACCTCATTTGGATAAGTATAAGTCAATTAAACGTTAATAGTTCTGAGACTAGTGTAATCTGATTCTCACATTTGCAAAGGTTGAGAACATTAACGTGGTTGACATACTTCCCAAGGAAATTTTCAAAAAAAATTTCAACCAATTATAATACACATCTTGAGGGTCAAACCATAAAATTTTCAAGTCATTTAGAGTTGTAAATTAATAGGAATAAATTTTTTTTGAGGAATAGTTTCTGACAGATTTACACAATCTGAGTAAAAACGTTTTCTCAAGACCTTATAATTTGAATTTTAATCTGAAATTTGTATGACATATAAATAACATCTGAAATTACTTCATTACCAAATGTAACTATTTTTAGAGGTCTATAACCTGATCATCCAGTTAATCAAAAATCGGGTTTGAAAACAGAATCTGTTTCAGAAGTGGGTAATTGGTAGAAAAAAGTTTCAAAAACCAATTTTTTTTTAGCACCCACTGTTCAATCCCCCCTTCTAGTGGTGCTATACAGGTCCTACAAGTGGTATCAGAGATGCACGCACACTCACTACAAGAAGATCCAACGATCTTTGTGAGATGACATCTACTAGTTACAAAAACGAGTCCAAAGGAATGTCAAGCATAAGGCCTCCTCTTTTCGATGGTGAGACTTTTATACAATGGAAACTTAGAATGAAACTTTTCTGTATGGCTATTGATATAGGATTATGGTCCATCATAAAAGACAGTTCTTTTATTTCGTCTAAAATAACTACGATTGATAGCGTTACATTAGAATTCATAAAACCTAAGCAAGAGTATACCCTAGACGATAAAAAGAGATTAAGCATGAATGCTAAGGCTATGCAACTCCTTCTAAATGGTTTAAGCAAAAGCGAATTGAGTTGTGTGTCAAATTGCTCTAGTGCCCAAGAGATGTGGAGAATTCTTGAAATGAAACATGAAGGTACTAGTCAAGTTAAAGAGTCCATGATAAACATGCTTATGTCTACTTTTGAATCATTTAATTTATTGCCAAATGAATCTATTGTTGATATGGATTTACGCTTGACTAATATTCAAAACTCCCTTGAGTCTCTAGGAAAAGCATTTTCTACACAGAAAAAGGTACAAAAGGTGCTAAGGAGCCTCCCATGGGAATGGGATCCTAAAGTCACAGCGATCAAAGAGATTAAGGAAATAAGATCAATAAAAAATGGAGGAATTAATTGGATCATTAAAGGTATATGAAAACAAAAGTACTCCAAGAAATTCTGAATCTACTTCTAAACAAGATAAGGTTATAGTGTTTAAATCAAATGAATACATCTCTACTTCTTATGATCGCGTAGATGATAATGATACGAGTTCCGATAATAAAGATATAATCACCTTGGTTAAAAGATTAAGAAAGTTCATGGGAAAATCGCTTAAAGATAAACCTAAGCCTACTTCATCTAAGAATCAAAGAAATAATAAAATATAAAGTGCTATGAATGTGGAAAACTTGGACACCTATCATATGACTGCACGAACAAAGACAAATAGACAAACCGTGACAAAGATTGGACCAAAAATAGACCCATCTCAGAACCTAAACAAAGGATAATAAGAAGAGCTTTCAAAGCTTCCACATAGAGTGACTCATCATGTAGGGCCCTGTACTTGGCCTGCCCGGGTACGGTGCACCCGCTGTACTTTGCTACCGAAAGTACCAGGCAATGTATAACATATCACAGTCCATGCCAAAATTGTGGACTACAATGTCATCATCTTAACAGTTAAGCAAAATTTCGGCAGAATAAAAACTTTTAAAGGAAACCATTCCAAATATCCGACATAGAGTTTATAACCATGTCCGCAAAATAAAGGTAAATCCGAAACTAATGCCCCCAAAATAAGTTCACAAAACATAGCCCATCATAAAAATCCTTAAGCTGGAATTCACTCTCACGTCTACGGGTACGGAACTCGAGGCTCATCGTCAATCCATTCTACAGCATTCTCTGCAGGCTCTGGGGGGAAAATAAAAGGGTGAGCGACAAAGTCACCAACAAGTATACCATAAACAATGATGAATTAAACGAAAACTGTACACAAGAACAAAATCTCAAGAATCTCAATTTCCCAACATACCTACCTTCAACCGATTAGTCACAAAGGTAATAAGATCATAACTTAAGTGACAGAAAGTAATAAGATCATAACTTAAGTGATAGTAGATTAAGCATCCTATTCACAATCATTTGCCATGTGCATGAACATGCAAATATAGTGCAACATGATGAGATAAAAACCAATTTTGGCCATCATTACTTTCAAAACATAATCGTCATAAACGAGGAATAGAGAGGGTTCAGATCTATTATCTCTGGATCTGAAGCGATCATACAATTCCCTTCAAATCTATTATTTTCAGATCTGAAAATGGTCATACAATCAATCATCATCATCCGGTTTATTATCTCCGGGTCTGGACGGTCATAATCATCATCCTCAGGTCTATTATCTTCGGGCCTGGATGGTCATAATCATCATCCTCAGGTCTATTATCTCTGGGCCTGGATGATCATAATCATCATCCTCAGGTCTATTATCTCCGGGCCGGGACGGTCATAATCATCATCCCCAGGTCTATTATCTACGGGCCTATACGGTCATAATCATGATCACATCAATTAACCCCGGATCTGGAGCGGGTTGTGCTGGCCAGGAATTAATGGTACCATAGGAGTCTTTCTTTCAAAAATCGAAATCTTGTCTTCAGAAGAGCTTTTCTTAAATTTCCTTAGCATAAAAGTCAGTCTCATAAGTCGCATGAACATGGACAATGCAATGCATGATATGCAACATGCAATTCATAACTAAATACATCATAGGAAGCATATACGAACTTGTCTCCTAAGCTGGAAAACAGTCCAGCAGCAATGCCCTGTTCACACAGCCTCAAAATCATCAATTCAGAGCCTATTTCCATAAACTCTTGCCGTAACATGCATAATGGGATCTTAGCTACATGCCATAAAAATTTCATAACATTTCAAGGTGACTAAGATCCTCAAAACATTAAATTTCCATCAAGGGGGACTGCAGAATTCCGCAGCGCAGAATCCGCCTTACCTTAGTTTCAAGGGCCATAAAACCATATTCAATTAGGACTATCATCTGGAAAACAGGGCCATAAAAGCATATTCAATTAGGACTATCATCTGGAAAACATAGCCAACATACTAAGGAACAATATTCAGATGCCCAAACATCACATACAAGTCTAAATAAACAAGATCAAGGCCTCACAATACACGCAATCATACAACCCTGTTTTCTAGTTTTGTACTGTGACCTTCATCTCAGTTATTAACCCTTAAAATAGTGGTTTCAAGCCAATTTCCCTACATGGACGAGTTTGTCCATGCCTTAGGTAAATACATAAAAATTTCAAGGTAATCCGATATGTTTAAAAGGGTCATTTAATTATCTTTCTCAGTCTAGGTACCTGCAGAATCTGCAGTAACCTATTCTTACTAAAAATTCCCTTGAGGCCAAACCACAAGCTCTTTTAAAGAATTTCCACCTCACAAATTTACTACACATATCAAGCTATCAGCACACCAAAATTTAGCTCAATTGCACACTCCTAAGGTTCATGTTGAGGCCAAGCAAGTGGCTGCTCAAAACTGTTCAGTTTCAGAGAATTTTACATTTCATCACTTTTATTATTCAAGCATTTCCCAACTAACTTTAACCCCTAAAATAACTTGCTAACCACCAAGTACACATTCTAACATGAATTTTTTAGGTCTGCTAGTGTTCTTTAAGCTACGCCATACCCACGCCAACAGTCCCATAAACTATACATAGAACATGCCAATTTTATACATTTTATGCCTCATAAAGTTTATTCTTAACAAGAATTGGCTCACTATTCAACTAATCACTGAAGCCGTCCCTTATTGTGTGGACTATGTCTCATATCATGTTTAAGTTTGGCACATAACATATCCATAGAGAAACTCACTCAACATGCACACACTTCCCCTTATAAAACAACTAATTTCTCATGCTTTGCACTTAGTACTTCAACTAATATTCATGACTTAAAAATAACTAGACATTCAAGCATACAATTTCACAAATAAGTCAAGAATGTCTAGAGTATACTTGCCTTTTTGAGCTTAGAAACTTTCCCTAGCTTGAGCCTTGGTTGACAAGGATTAAAGTTTTCCTCCAACTTCACTATCGAGCACACAATTTTTAGGGAGGGAATGAAGGTGAACATTAGCTACCATTTAAATGAAGAAAAGAACTAGATTGAGGCTAGGTTTCCTTACCAAAATAGAACTTAGATGGAGACTGAAAGAGATCCAACCACCAAGATGCTAGCTTCTCCTAATAGCTTGAGAGATCTTCCCCTAGTGACCATTAGGGTAACAGTTTTTGTAAGGAGAAAGAGGCACAATGTGAGCTTTACCATTTGAAATGTGGAATTCATTTTGGAAGTTAGAATGCAACTTACCTAGATGAGATTTAGAGCTTGAAGATGGTCTTGAGTCCCCTAAGCCCAAGCTTGCCTTATGAAATGAGGTGATTGAAGATTAGCCTAAGTGTGCAATAGGCCTTTAGCGATTAGCTTGGGATGAACCCTTGAGAGTATTGTGAGGTAGGAATGAAATCAAGCTTCTAGGATAAACTTGAAGAAGGTTTCATGGGTAGAAAAAGAAGGTATCTGGCGGTCTCTCATAAAGAAGGGGAAAGGAGATTCTTCATGTGCATGGAACACAATTATGAAGGGTATTTAGTTGTCTTGAGCCATTTACTACTTGGTTGCTTTTGAGGATAGGTTAAAGAAAAGTAACTAAAGTGGTTAGTTGGGGTATTAAGATAAAGGAGATCTCATGGATCCTCATGTTTGCATCCGGCGGTTCTTAGGGGGAAAAGGAGGGAACTCTTTAAAATTCTTGGAACAACATCATAAGGCTATTGACTTCATGTGTAAGCCTTTTTAGAATTACTTTAAGAGGCTAGTAAAGTGGTTAGTTGGCATTAGAAATAAAGAGGGTTCTAGAGTCTCATGTTGGCCGAATATTTCTAACAATTTTGGGAGGGTATAATTGTCGTTTCACTCGTTTCATGAGACATACTTATATAATTATACCATTTCTTATAATATTTACTTTAAAGAAATTTAATTGAAGAAGAAGTAATAAAACTTAATAAAATGTACTTGGAATAACTGATATTTTACCAAGCCAATTCATAAGAGTCGAAGATACAAAATGATTTTCGTTAGGTACAACATCCTCCCCCCTTATCACAGGTTTCGTCCTCAAAACTTACGAGAACTAGTCAAAGAGATGTGGGTATGAGCTCCTCATGCTTTCTTCAGTCTCCCAAGTGGCTTCATAAACAGAATGATGCTTCCATTGCACCTTAACCATAGGAATAGATCGCTTTCTTAGGGCCTTTTCCTTCCGATCAATAAATTCTCAGGCTCTTCTTCATAAGACACATCGGCTTAAATTTTCAACGGCACTTCTCCTCGATGATATGACTGGGCTCGTGCACGTACCGATGAAGCAGAGATACGTGAAATACATCGTGTAGCTAAGACACCGATGGTGGTAGTGCTAACCGGTAGGCAACTTCTCCATTCCTTTCAAGAACTTTGTATGGCCCGATGAATCTGGGACTCAGTTTAGCTTTTATGCCAAATCTGCTTACGCCCTTTGATGGCGAGACCTTCAATAACACTTTCTCACTTGCCTGGAATTCCAATGGTCGACGCTTTTCGTAACTTTGCTTCTGCCTTGAGCCGCCTTCAACCTTTGCTTGACAATCATCACTTTTTCTCGTGTTTGCTCCACTAGGCCGGGTCCTGCAAAAATCTTATCTCCAATTTCATCCCAATAAAGTGGAGATCGGCACTTTCTTCCGTACATCGTTTCATAAGGGGATATTCCAATGGATCGGTGATAACTATTATTATAGGAAAACTTCACCAACTTAAGACTTTTATCCCAACTTCCTCCAAAATCAAGGATACAAGCTCGTAACATGTCTTCCAGTGTTTGGATTGTCCTTTCCGATTGATCATCAGTTTGAGGATGAAACGCTGAACTCATCCGAATTTCAGTGCCCATTGCTTTCTGGAAGGCTGTCCAAAATCTAGAAGTGAAGCGAGGGTCGCGGTCACAAACTATACTAATGGGCACTCTGTGCAAGCATACAATCTGATCCATATGCATGGAAGCAAATTTCTCCGTAGGGGCTTTGATTGACATGGCCATGAAATAGGCGGACATTGTCAAATGATCAACCACAGCTCAAATAGCATCATATCCATTCCTTGTCTTTGGTAGGTCAGTCACGAAGTCCATGGTGACGTGATCCCATTTCCACTCAGGAACTTCAAGGGGCTACAACAATCCTGCGGGTCTTTGATGCTCCACTTTCATCCTTTGGCGAATGAGACATTTCTCCACGAATTCAGCAATTTGTTTCTTCATGCCATGCCACCAGAACTTCTGCTTTAAATCTTGATACATCTTATTAGCTCCTGGATGAATAGATAGGCGAGAACTATGAGCTTCCTGAAGGACTTTATTCTTTATGACATCATCATTAGGTACACACCGACCCCTGAACCATAGGATGTCATCACCACGGACCTTGAAATCTTCAGATGGCTTCATTTTCAACTTATCCTTGATCTTCCTCAACGCTTCATCCTTTTCTTGAGCCTCTTTAATTTTATCAATTAAGGAAGGAATCAGAACCAACTTAGCAAGAACATCATCAATGGAATCAACTACTTCAAGGTCAAACTCTTCCATATTGCACCGCAAAGACGGTTGACACGAATGGCTTTTTTCGACTCAAAGCATCGGCAACTCTATTAGCTTTTCCTGGATGGTACTGGATTGAGAGATCATAATCCTTTATCAGCTCTAGCCATCGGCGTTGACGCATATTTAGCTCTTTCTGGGTGAAAAGGTACTTAAGGCTTTTGTGATCGGTAAAGATTTCACACTTTTCACCGTATAGATAATGCATCTATACCTTTAGGGTGAATACCGTGACCGCAAGCTCGAGGTCATGGAATGGATAATTCTGTTCAAATGGCTTTAGCTGACGAGATGCATATGTAATCACTCGATCTTTCTGCATTAACACATATCCGAGGCCCTTTTTTGAGGCATCGCTATACACCACAAAACTCTCACCAGGACTAGGTTGAGCTAAAATTGGAGCACATGTCAACTTCTCTTTCAACTCTGCAAAGCTTCTTTTGTAGTCCGAATTCCATTCAAACTTTGTCTTTTTTGCGTCAATCCGGTCAGAGGCATAGCAATCTTGGAAAATCCTTCAACGAATTTGCGATAGTAGCCAGCGAGACCAAGAAAGCTCCGCAATTCTGTGACGTTCGTTGGCCTTGGCCATTCCATGATAGCTTCAATCTTCTTGGGATCCACCGATATCTTATCCTCAGATATGACATGGCCAACAAATGTTACGCTGTGTAGCCAAAATTTGCATTTACTAAATTTGGCGTACAACTGCTTCTTCCGTAAGATATCAAGGGCGATCCTCAAATGGGCTGCGTGGGATTCCTCATCTGGCAAATTAATTAGGATATCATCAATAAAAACCACAACGAACTTATCTAGTTGTTCTGAAATACTTGATTCATAAGGTCCATGAATGCCGCAGGGGTGTTTTTCAATCCGAAAGGCATCACAAGGAATTCGTAATGCCCATAACACGTCCTAAACGCGGTTTTCAGAATATCCTCAGCTTTGATCTGCAACTGAAAATATCCAGAGCGCAGATCAACTTTACTGAAGACTCGTGCTCCCTGTACCAAGATGCTTTTAGACAGGGTTCAAAACAGAATTTTATCAAACGGAAACTTATTAATAGCTTACCTGAAGCTGGTCAACAGATCATCGATCCTAGGCAGCGGGTACTTATTCTTTATTGTAATCTTGTTGAGCTCTCTATAGTCTATGCACAGACGCATGGTTCCATCCTTTTTCTTTACAAATAGCACGGGAGCACACCAAGGCGAGACGCTTGGGCGGACAAGTTTCTTCTCTAACAGCTCACGCAACTGCTCTTTTAGTTCCTTCAATTCAGCAGGCGCCATTCGGTAAGGTGCCTTTGATATAGGCTCGGCTCCCGGAATTAGATTGATTTCAAACACGATCTCTCGATCTGAAGGAAGGCCTAGTAATTCCTCCAGAAAAACATCAGGATACTCCTGAACTACCGGGACTTGAGAAGGATCAGATGGTGCTTGATCGACACTTAAATCATCAACCAAGAATCCTTCATGTCCTTTCTTCAACGCCCTACGGGCACGGGCCGCATTCACATAGACATTTTTAGGGAATTTCTTCAATTTTGAGCCTCCATGGAAAGTTACTTCTTCACATGCCAGGTCCTTAATGGTATCTATTCCAAGAATTATGTCGAAGTCGCTCATAGTTATTGGAATTAAATCTGCTGCAAACCGCTGCTCATCAAACTCAATCTCATAGCCCTTGTACAATTGGTGGGAAACAAGCACCTGATCACCAGCTGCTTGAACTCTATATGACGTCCCAAGATGGACGAGGCTATGATCAATACTCTTCGCGAACTTCCTCGAGATAAATGAGTGGCTAGCGCCACTATCAAACAATACATTTGCAGGCATACTACATACTAAGATAGTTCCTGAATCATGCAAAATTAACTAAGAAACAACAAAACAACAATATCTTGCAAAATGTAGTCATTCCATAAATCTTAAAACATACCAGTTACAACATCTGTAGCTTCATCAACAGCTGCATCGGTCATGACGTGGACCTTTGCATTTGTGCGCTAACGCTAGTTCCTTGGTTGTTGCTGCTGTTGGGCTCCTCTTTCTGGACAATCTTTGATCAAATGGCCGACTTTTCCACAACCAAAACATGTGGTTCCCTTGTTTGGACAATTATTAAGCACATGGCCCACCTTACCACAACCAAAACATTTCCCTGCATGAATAAAGCATTCTCCCACATGGTTCATTTGGCAATGTAGACAAACTGGAATAGCTGGATGTTGACCCTGATTTCTTGGCTGATTCTTTTGCTGAAAATTTTCTTGTTATGGGCGTCGCTGGAAGCGATTCTAGTTCTTTCCCTAACAACCGGGTCCTCTAAAATTCTGCTTCGCTGCCTTACAAGATCCCCCACTACCAGACGCTTCTCTTCCCCTCTTCTTACCAATCTCATCACGTCGGATAATGTCTCTCTTAATCCTATAGCAGGCATCAAGCAATGCTCCAAAGTTCGCGGGATTTGCATTAACAAGCCAGGTTCTTATCCTCGGATTTAACCCTCTTTCAAATTTCAGCATCTTCGTTTCTTTATCATTCATCGTCGATGGCTGAAATATCCCCAAGGCTATAAACTTATTTGCATAATTGGCAACGGTCATCCCTGGCTCTTGCTTCAGTGACTCAAACTCATGCCTCTTTTTCAAATTAACTGAAGGGGGAATGTAAAACTTGTTGAACTCTTGTAGGAATCTCTCCCACGGTATCGGTCTTGGCAAAGATGGCAGATTAGCTTTCCACCACTGATTCGCTTCTCCAAGCAAAAATGGTCTAAGAGCTTGTGTTTTCATTTCGTTGGGTGTACGGATCAATTCAAAGCAATTCTCCACTTTATCAAGCCACTTTTCTGCAATATCGAGATCTGATTTTCCTTCAAATGGTGGCATATTCGCTCTCTTCAGTTTCTAAAAATAAATTGTGCATCTCTTACTGGCTCATGTAGTTGAGGAGGGGCATTCTGCTGCATCATCACCTTGCCAATCTGAGTCACAGTCTGACAGAAAGTCTGAAAAGTATGGATATCAGGAATCATCTGAGGTAAGGGCCCCTGAGGTGGAGGATTATTCTGAGCAGGAGGTGGGTTTTGACCTTGCGGTGGTGGTGACGGAGTGACCTGAGCAGGTGGAGGAGGAACAGGCTCTTGGGGTTGCAGAGGAACCGGCTCCTGTGCAGCGAGTCGGGCTCTAGCGGGTCTGCCACGAGGTTGAGTTACGGAGCGTCGGAATTTATTCAGAGTTGAAAAATCAGGATATTTGATAGAAATAAATTCATAATTTAAAGAAAACTCGAACAAAGAGAAAATGAGATAAGATTCAGATTAAATTCTGAGGCATTTAGAATCTCATCGACTAGGATTTAATCATTAGTTTAAGGTCCTTATTCCAGTCTAAGTCATCCTAGTCTAAGGTCGACACTCTTCTAAGATCATAGCTTAGGTTTAAGATCAAACTTAGATTTCCAAAATCATAACTTAGTTCTATATTCTGCCCGAATCTAGAACCTGGGCTCTGATACCACCTGTAGCGTCCCGTACTCGGCCTGCCAAGGTATGGTGCACCCACCGTACTTCGCTACCGAAAGTACCAGGTGTCAATACATATCATATCACATTCCATGCCAAAATCGTGGACTATAATGTCATCATCTTAATAGGTAAGAAAAATTTACATAGAATAAAAACTTTTAAAGGAAACCATTCCGAATATCGGACATAGAGTTTACAACCGTGTTCGCAAAATAAAGGTAAATCCAAAATTAATGTCCCCAAAATAAGTTCACAAAACATAGCCCATCATAAAAATCCTTAAGCTGGATTTTGACGTGGGTGAAAAAGTTTATTTGAAGGTATCACCTACCAAGGGTGTCATGCGGTTCGGAGTAAAAAGCAAGCTAAGCCCTCGCTTTATTGGTCCTTATGAAGTACTTGAGAAAGTGGGAGCCTTGGCTTATAGGTTGGCATTGCCTCCAGTGTTGGCGCAAGTTCACAATGTATTCCACGTGTCGCAATTAAGAAAGTACGTGGCGGATCCAAGTCATGTACTTGAAGCTCAACCTTTGGAACTCAAGGAGGATATTACATATGAGGAGGTACCCGTGAAAATTGTGGACCGAAAGGATCAAGTGTTGAGGAAGTGAGTGATCCTTTATGTAAAGGTCCAGTGGAGCAATCACACGGAACGTGAAGCCACTTGGGAGCTCGAAGAACAAATGTGGAAGAAGTATCCTCAGCTCTTCGACTAAGGTACGTAAGTTTCGAGGACGAAACTTTTTGTAAGGGGGGTGGAATGTTACACCCCGTGACTTTTAAGCACGATTTTCAATACTTAGAGGTCAACCTTAAATACAACTTAATTAATTTTGTAGGTTATGAGACTTAGTCACCTAAAACATAGAAGAATAAGAAAGAAGGGTTCAAAATAGAATTAAAGGTAATTAGTAGAAATTACCTAAAAGGTCCCTACTAGGAGATAGGGGGAGTTATAGAAATTTAGTATAACTCCCCATCTCAGCATAAGGGGACGTTTTCCACACCAAAGAGGAGAGGGAAAACCGCAGGAAAAAGAGAGAGAAGAGAAAAGGAAAGGAAGAAGAAGAAGAGAAGAAGGAAAGGAAGGAAAAGGCCAATCTAGGTTCAATTCTTATCAAGGTTCTGCAGTAAATCCGTAAGGTTAACTAGAAACCAAGGCAAGTAATCTTTCTATATGCTTTACGCAAATTTTGATACTTTAGGCCCTATGTTCTTACAAAGAGAAAACATGAATCACACATTAGTATTCTTGTCTTGTCTATCTTAAATGCTTTGTTATATGTAAGTCTTGTTGCTAATTGTGTAAAGTCTTGTTCTTTGGGCCATATTTCTGAAAATAGTTGTGTGGTGCTTTGTTGTTGTCAAGCATGCCCATAAAATGTATATTTTGACGTGCTTATTGTCTTGCTCTACTCTTATGTTGATTGTCTACACTTAGACGTTGAGAGTAAGTGCAGGAAATTGAGAGATAAGTGATGACATTGCTGTAGTCTTGTTGTGTTGGGAAAGTTGATGGGATCTTTTGAAGGTTGTGAATGATTGAAGGCTAGAGTGGTTATTGTTAGGCTTGACTAGGCATCAATTCATGTTTAGATGTGTGTTAAGTAAGATGAATCTAGATGTTAAGATGGATCTTTAAGTGTTGGAAATGAAAGGGTTGAAGAAGGAGGGTGTTGGAGAGGAAGTTACTGCAGAAAAACTGCAGTTTGGCATCGTCAGAACACTTCGAACGCCTACATTAGGCGCTCTATGTCACATTAGGCGCCTAATGTAGCGTTCAATGTATCCTGAAGCTTTCCCGTACAGAAAAACTGCAATTTAGAACCGTCAGAACACTTCGAACACCAACATTAGGCGCTCTATGTCACATTAGGCACCTAATGTAGCGTTCAATGTGTCCTGAATCATCCCCGAACACTTCGAACACCTACATGAAGCGCTCTATGTCACATTAGGCGCTTCATGTAGGCGTTCAATGTCTACGGAACATCCACGAACACTTCGAACGCCTAGTATAGGCGCTCTAAGTCACTATAGGCGCTTCATGTAGCGTTCCAACTATACTGGAAGTCTCTTTGACCCTTTAGGTGTATGTACGTGTTGTAACCTTATACACTTCTTTTGAGCATGAAATGCGAAGGTGTTTGAGTTGTAATTGAGGTGTAGATGGTAAGTTTGATCAAGTTAGAATAAGATTGAATCTTGAGTGAATTCGTAAGAAGAATGGACTTGGAAAGATACGACCACGGAGTGTTTGAGGTGCAAGACTGTATACTTGATAAGTACGATATATGAATGTGTGTGATACATGTTTGATACGAAGTTACATGTGCATCCTGCATCCTGACATGGGCACTTGCATTTGATTTGTGATTTGCTTTGCAAAAGAACATGTGGTTACAAGAAAGGTTTAAAGTTTTCGAAAGACAAAATGGCTGCTGGTTGATCGCAGGGTATAAAAGTCACGTCTGCGAAAGCAGGGTATAAAAGCGTGATATGTGAATCAACAACAGGGTATAAAGTATTTTATGGGGCTGTGGACCTATCAGCACGGAAAACAAAGTTATTTTATGGGGTCGTGGACCTTTCAGCACGGATATATGATATATGTAATGGGGCCGTGGACCTTTCAGCACGGAGTATAAAGTTATATGTTATGGGGCCGTGGACCTTTCAGCACGGGGTATAAAGTTATGTTTGCTGTGGACTGATCACCCACAGGGTATAAAGTTCTGCTACGCGAAGAATATGATATGTAAAGTGATGAAATGTTTTGTGAAATGACATGCATGACATGTTTATGAAAGAAGACATATGCATGGGTGTTGTGTGTGATTTTAAAGAAGTACATGCATCATGATACACGAAGCATCAGACTTGACATGCAAGAAACTTGGTTAGTCTATGATTTGCTTATGTGATACGTTGTTTTAATACATGTTGGTTCCCGTATCTGTGTACATATATGTGCTTTATCGGTTTTGAGGAATTCTTATTAAGATGCTATTTGTTAACCCGAGCACCTATATTTTGGGCAATGTTTTATACACTGGTGACTCGACGTGTGTGATTCCGTAAGGTGTATAGACGGGTTACTTGCTGGCGATAATTTCGCTAAGAACAGTTTCTCTATTCCTTTTTCAGGTGAGCCTGAATATGAGTTGATTTTCATCGAGGACGATGGCGAGTGGGCTCAATGGGATGATGGACAGGGGAATAGATAGATGCTGGACTACTTTCTTTAAGTTTGGAAACTCGTTGTTATTATGTTGATCTAGAATTTATGTTGGTCAGATGATCAAATACCTTTTATTTCCGCTACAGTTTCTGGTTGTATGATTTACGATGAAGGTTTAAATTTTATGACGTTTCCGCTGGTTCTTTTATCTTACACTATGAAGGATGTACGTTTGATCTGCTTGACGCTTCGTAGTTCTCCTAGTAGGCTACGGCGGATGCACTGGTTCCGATGACGGTATCGGCCGGGGCGCTACAGGTGGTATCAGAGAGAGGCTTCAGATCTATTTCGGAAACTTAAGTTCATGATCTTTTAGACACTTAAGCTACGATTCTCCCTTAAGGTTGATCCTTAGTTATAAGTACTGATGGTCCTTAGTGGTTAGATATGATATGGGTTGGGTGTGTGCGAGCGCGTTTATCGTTTAATTTCGTAATAATAGTTAGAATACACACCTCACCCCTTCGCACGCGTTCAAGCTTTCGGTAACCCCTTGTATTTACTAAATGCTAATGCAATGTTGACCTTTTCAGAGAAATATGCCTCCAAGAAGAGATAACACAGGCAACGCTGGTAATGGACAGGAGAACCAGCCACCACAAGTTGTTTTACCCCAGGTGCTCACTGATGCACTGACGGTGATTGCACAAGGGTATGCACAACAGCATCAACCTCCGCCTCCTCCACCGCCACAACATAACATCCGGTTCTTTTATGGGGAGATGAGAAAGATGAGGGTGCCGGAGTTTGGAGGATGCACGGATCCTGAAGAGGCTCAGCACTGGTTGGCTGAGGTAGAGAAATGTTTTCGGCTGGTGTAGGTACCGAACGAGATAAAGGTTGAGGTGGCCACGCCCCTTCTAAGTGGCAAGGCTGGCGAATGGTGGGAAGGAATGGTGTTGAGAATGACCCCACCAATCTCTTGGACACAGTTTTGTGATGTTTTCCTGAAGTACTATGTACCGGAGACTGCAATATTAGACAAGATAAGAGCATTTGACAGATTGGAGCAAGGAAGGATGACGGTGTCGGAGTATGCAGATCGTTTTCATGCTTTGGGCAAGTTTGCCCCTGCGATCATGTCTGATAATCGTCTTAAGATGATGAAGTTTGAGAGGGGTTTGGACTCGAGGATACAATCGGCGATAGTGAATGCAGGGATGAAAACTTATGAGGATATGCTAGATGTGTGTTTTCGTGTGGAGAGTGATTTCCGCCGAGTAGCGGCAAGAGCAGCTAGCGTTGGAGGGTCGGATAGAGGCAAGAGGCCAAGAGAGGATGTGTGAGTTGGTGGAAGACCCGGACGTTGGGTCAAGATTCCGAAGAGAGGCCCGGTTGGAAACTTTCAGAGAACCCCACACCAGAAACCGGTGGCCCAGCAGGCTATAGGAGTATGTCCACACTGTAACAGGAACCACGTTGGAGAGTGTAGAAAAGTGGCTAGAGCATGTTTCCGATGCGGTCAGGTGGGTCACATGATTAGAGACTGCCCAGAGATGAAGAAAAATAATCCTAGAGAGGCGGCTCAGCAGCCGAGAGCGAAGCTTAGAGCAAATGCCCGTGTACATCTCATGACGGACACAGATGTGCAGGAGGCTACTGACGTAGTAGCAGGTGCGATTTTAGTAAATAAGGTACCTGCCAATGTACTCTTTGATAGCGGCGCGAGCCACTCTTTCGTAGCAAAGAGATTCACTAAATACCTTGGTAGTTCACCTGAATGGTTAGAGACTCCGTATCGTTTTCAAGCGGCCAGAGATCAAATTATGGTTTCGCATCATCGGTACAGAGGTTGTGAATTAGAGTTTGAAGGACAAACATTCTCCGCCACTCTGATCCCTATTCAGATGTATGACTTTGACGTGATATTGGGAATGGACTGGATGGCCAAGCATCACGCCAACATTGACTGTCGATTGAAGCAAGTGACAGTCAAGAGTGATGAGATGGAAGAGGTAATGTTTCAAGGGGATTCGGAACGAAAGAAGGTACCCAAAAAGGTATATGTGTCCGTCGCACAAGCACGCAAAGCCTTGAAGAAGGGTGCCGAGGGATTCCTAGTGTATGCCATGGATGTTACTCAGGAGGTACCATCTATTGAGCAAATTCCGGTGGTCAATGAATTCCTTGATGTGTTTCCGGAAGATTTACCAGGAGTACCACCCCCGAGGGAAGTTGAGTTCAAGATCAACTTGATTCCAGGAACAGAACCTATTTCTAAAGCTCCTTATAGAATGGCTCCGGCAGAACTGAGAGAGTTGAAGGAACAGCTGCAGGAGTTACTGGACAAGAAGTTTATCCGCCCTAGTGTATCGCCTTGGGGAGCACCTGTTTTGTTTGTAAAGAAGGAAGGATGGTAGCATGAGGCTTTGTATCGATTATAGAGAGTTGAATAAAGTTACCATCAAGAATAAGTATCCCCTTCCGCGAATCGAAGATTTATTTGATCAGCTCAAAGGTGCCAAGGTCTTCTCGAAAATCGATCTCCGATCAGGATATCATCAGTTGCGAGTGAAGGCCGTGGACATCGCAAAGACAGCTTTCCGCACAAGGTATGGCCACTATGAATTTTTTAGTGATGCCATTTGGATTGACAAATGCCCCTGCGGCTTTTATGGATCTTATGAATACCGTCTTTCGAGAACAGTTGGATAAGTTTGTAGTGGTATTCATAGATGATATTCTTGTGTACTCTCCTGACGAGCAAACTCACACTGAGCATTTGAGAACCGTACTAGGCATTTTGAGGCAG
>AP025072.1:11262361-11456909 GCA_036186865.1 Eustoma russellianum | reverse complement strand
GGAGCCACTCTTTCGTAGCAAAGAGATTCACTAAATACCTTGGTAGTTCACCTGAATGGTTAGAGACTCCGTATCGTTTTCAAGCGGCCAGAGATCAAATTATGGTTTCGCATCATCGGTACAGAGGTTGTGAATTAGAGTTTGAAGGACAAACATTCTCCGCCACTCTGATCCCTATTCAGATGTATGACTTTGACGTGATATTGGGAATGGACTGGATGGCCAAGCATCACGCCAACATTGACTGTCGATTGAAGCAAGTGACAGTCAAGAGTGATGAGATGGAAGAGGTAATGTTTCAAGGGGATTCGGAACGAAAGAAGGTACCCAAAAAGGTATATGTGTCCGTCGCACAAGCACGCAAAGCCTTGAAGAAGGGTGCCGAGGGATTCCTAGTGTATGCCATGGATGTTACTCAGGAGGTACCATCTATTGAGCAAATTCCGGTGGTCAATGAATTCCTTGATGTGTTTCCGGAAGATTTACCAGGAGTACCACCCCCGAGGGAAGTTGAGTTCAAGATCAACTTGATTCCAGGAACAGAACCTATTTCTAAAGCTCCTTATAGAATGGCTCCGGCAGAACTGAGAGAGTTGAAGGAACAGCTGCAGGAGTTACTGGACAAGAAGTTTATCCGCCCTAGTGTATCGCCTTGGGGAGCACCTGTTTTGTTTGTAAAGAAGGAAGGATGGTAGCATGAGGCTTTGTATCGATTATAGAGAGTTGAATAAAGTTACCATCAAGAATAAGTATCCCCTTCCGCGAATCGAAGATTTATTTGATCAGCTCAAAGGTGCCAAGGTCTTCTCGAAAATCGATCTCCGATCAGGATATCATCAGTTGCGAGTGAAGGCCGTGGACATCGCAAAGACAGCTTTCCGCACAAGGTATGGCCACTATGAATTTTTTAGTGATGCCATTTGGATTGACAAATGCCCCTGCGGCTTTTATGGATCTTATGAATACCGTCTTTCGAGAACAGTTGGATAAGTTTGTAGTGGTATTCATAGATGATATTCTTGTGTACTCTCCTGACGAGCAAACTCACACTGAGCATTTGAGAACCGTACTAGGCATTTTGAGGCAGAAACAACTTTATGCAAAGTTTAGCAAGTGTGAGTTTTGGTTAAGAAGTGTGGCTTTCTTGGGTCATGTGATATCAGAAGAGGGGATTGCTGTTGACCCGAAGAAGGTGGAAGCCATAACTGAATGGCCTAGACCTACCAATGTCACCGAAGTGCGAAGTTTCTTGGGTCTAGCAGGTTATTACAGAAAATTTGTTGAGGGATTCTCGAGAATTGCCGTACCTCTCAGTCGCCTTACTCAAAAGAAGTCCAAGTTTGAGTGGACGGCGGAATGCGAGCAAAGTTTCACGGAGCTTAAGAAGAGATTAACGACAGCTCCAGTATTGGCTCAACCCTCTGGAACGGATGGATTTGTGATTTATAGTGATGCGTCAAAGAACGGGTTAGGTTGTGTTTTAATGCAAAACGAACGAGTCATCGCGTATGCCTGAAGACAGCTAAAGCCTTATGAACAAAACTATCCCACACATGATCTGGAACTTGCCGTGGTTGTGTTCGCCTTGAAGATTTGGCGGCATTATTTGTATGGAGAGAAGTGCGCGATATTCACGGATCATAAGAGTCTAAAGTATTTGTTCTCACATAAGGAATTGAATATGAGGCAGCGGAGATGGTTGGAATTGCTAAAAGACTATGACCTAACTATTCATTATCACCCAGGAAAGGCTAATAAGGTAGCCGACGCCTTAAGTAGGAAGTCCAGCCATGCGCGGCAATCACCATTGGAAAGAGAGATGGAGGAGTTTGGTTTGGATTTGATTGACTCTACAGTGAACGTTTTGACAACATTGACTATCACACCGAGTTTGATTGATCGGATAAAGGAGGCTTAGAAGGAAGACAAGGCTCTAAGTGGGATAATGGAAAGGGTGAAACATAGTCAAGTTGAAGGATTTCGGACCAAGGAGGATGGGAGCTTATGGTTTAGGGAAAGATTATGCGTGCCGGATGTTGACGAACTTAGGAAGGAAGTTTTATAAGAAGTTCATAATTCGAGGTTATCAATACATCCCGGTAGCACCAAGATGTATAGAGATCTCAAGCGATACTCTTGGTGGTCTTGGATGAAAAGACATATTGCGGAATTCATAGAGAGGTGTTTGGTGTGTCAACAAGTCAAAACGGAACACCAACGACCCGGTGGATTGTTGATGTCGTTGGAAATCCCGGAATGGAAATGGGAACATGTCACAATGGATTTTGTAGCAGGTTTACCAAAGACAAGAAGTGGATGTGACATGATTTGGGTCATCGTGGATCGTTTAACAAAGTCTGCCCATTTCCTACCCGTTTCAAGTAAAGCACCTCTTGACAAGTTAGTGAGTTTATACATGGACAGTATTGTTAGTTTGCATGGAGTCCCGGTAAGTATAGTGTCCGACCGAGATGCACGGTTCACTTCTAAGTTTTGGACAGCATTCCAAGAAGCCATGGGTACAGAGTTAAGGTTGAGTACGGCGTATCAGCCCCAAACCGATGGACAGTCCGAGCAGACTATTCAAACCTTGGAAGATATGCTAAGGGCTTGCGTGTTGGATTTCAAAGGGAGTTGGGACGGAATGGTGAAACTGATGGAGTTTTCTTATAACAATAGTTACCACAGTGCAATTGACATGGCTCCTTTTGAAACGTTGTACGGAAGGAAATGTAGGTCCCCAGTTTATTGGGACGAAGTGGGCATGAGGACCATCACGGGACCTGAGCTATTGGAGAAAACGCTAGATAAGGTGAAAATCATCCGGGAAAGACTCAAGACGGCTCAGGATCGCAGCAAGAGTTGGGCAGATTCCAAACGACGACCATTGGATTTTGACGTGGGTGAAAAAGTTTATTTGAAGGTATCACCTACCAAGGGTGTCATGCGGTTCGGAGTAAAAAGCAAGCTAAGCCCTCGCTTTATTGGTCCTTATGAAGTACTTGAGAAAGTGAGAGCCTTGGCTTATAGGTTGGCATTGCCTCCAGTGTTGGCGCAAGTTCACAATGTATTCCACGTGTCACAATTAAGAAAGTACGTGGCGGATCCAAGTCATGTACTTGAAGCTCAACCTTTGGAACTCAAGGAGGATGTTACATATGAGGAGGTACCCGTGAAAATTGTGGACCGAAAGGATCAAGTGTTGAGGAAGCGAGTGATCCCTTATGTAAAGGTCCAGTGGAGCAATCACACGGAACGTGAAGCCACTTGGGAGCTCGAAGAACAAATGCGGAAGAAGTATCCTCAGCTCTTCGACTAAGGTACGTAAGTTTCGAGGACGAAACTTTTTGTAAGGGAGGTGGAATGTTACACCCTGTGACTTTTAAGCACGATTTTCAATACTTAGAGGTCAACCTTAAATACAACTTAATTAATTTTGTAGGTTATGAGACTTAGTCACCTAAAACATAGAAGAATAAGAAAGAAGGGTTCAAAATAGAATTAAAGGTAATTAGTAGAAATTACCTAAAAGGTCCCTACTAGGAGATAGGGGGAGTTATAGAAATTTAGTATAACTCCCCATCTCAGCATAAGGGGACGTTTTCCACACCAAAGAGGAGAGGGAAAACCGCAGGAAAAAGAGAGAGAAGAGAAAAGGGAAGGAAGAAGAAGAAGAGAAGAAGGAAAGGAAGGAAAAGGCCAATCTAGGTTCAATTCTTATCAAGGTTCTGCAGTAAATCCGTAAGGTTAACTAGAAACCAAGGCAAGTAATCTTTCTATATGCTTTACGCAAATTTTGATACTTTAGGCCATATGTTCTTACAAAGAGAAAACATGAATCACACATTAGTATTCTTGTCTTGTCTATCTTAAATGCTTTGTTATATGTAAGTCTTGTTGCTAATTGTGTAAAGTCTTGTTCTTTGGGCAATATTTCTGAAAATAGTTGTGTGGTGCTTTGTTGTTGTCAAGCATGCCCATAAAGTGTATATTTTGACGTGCTTATTGTCTTGCTCTACTCTTATGTTGATTGTCTACACTTAGACGTTGAGAGTAAGTGTAGGAAATTGAGAGATAAGTGATGACATTGCTGTAGTCTTGTTGTGTTGGGAAAGTTGATGGGATCTTTTGAAGGTTGTGAATGATTGAAGGCTAGAGTGGTTATTGTTAGGCTTGACTAGGCATCAATTCATGTTTAGATGTGTGTTAAGTAAGATGAATCTAGATGTTAAGATGGATCTTTAAGTGTTGGAAATGAAAGGGTTGAAGAAGGAGGGTGTTGGAGAGGAAGTTACTGCAGAAAAACTGCAGTTTGGCATCGTCAGAACACTTCGAACGCCTACATTAGGCGCTCTATGTCACATTAGGCGCCTAATGTAGCGTTCAATGTATCCTGAAGCTTTCCCGTACAGAAAAACTGCAATTTAGAACCGTCAGAACACTTCGAACACCAACATTAGGCGCTCTATGTCACATTAGGCGCCTAATGTAGCGTTCAATGTGCATAGAATCATCCCCGAACACTTCGAACACCTACATGAAGCGCTCTATGTCACATTAGGCGCTTCATGTAGGCGTTCAATGTCTACGGAACATCCACGAACACTTCGAACGCCTAGTATAGGCGCTCTAAGTCACTATAGGCGCTTCATGTAGCGTTCCAACTATACTGGAAGTCTCTTTGACCCTTTAGGTGCCCTATGTACGTGTTGTAACCTTATACACTTCTTTTGAGCATGAAATGCAAAGGTGTTTGAGTTGTAATTGAGGTGTAGATGGTAAGTTTGATCAAGTTAGAATAAGATTGAATCTTGAGTGAATTCGTAAGAAGAATGGACTTGGAAAGATACGACCACGGAGTGTTTGAGGTGCAAGACTGTATACTTGATAAGTACGATATATGAATGTGTGTGATACATGTTTGATACGAAGTTACATGTGCATCCTGCATCATGACATGGGCACTTGCATTTGATTTGTGATTTGCTTTGCAAAAGAACATGTGGTTACAAGAAAGGTTTAAAGTTTTCGAAAGACAAAATGGCTGCTGGTTGATCGCAGGGTATAAAAGTCACGTCTGCGAAAGCAGGGTATAAAAGCGTGATCTGTGAATCAACAGCAGGGTATAAAGTATTTTATGGGGCCGTGGACCTATCAGCACGGAAAACAAAGTTATTTTATGGGGTCGTGGACCTTTCAGCACGGATATATGATATATGTAATGGGGTCGTGGACCTTTCAGCGCGGATATATGATATATGTAATGGGGCCGTGGACCTTTCAGCACGGGGTATAAAGTTATATGTTATGGGGCCGTGGACCTTTCAGCACGGGGTATAAAGTTATGTTTGCTGTGGACTGATCACCCACAGGGTATAAAGTTCTGCTACGCGAAGAATATGATATGTAAAGTGATGAAATGTTTTGTGAAATGACATGCATGACATGTTTATGAAAGAAGACATATGCATGGGTGTTGTGTGTGATTTTAAAGAAGTACATGCATCATGATACACGAAGCATCAGACTTGACATGCAAGAAACTTGGTTAGTCTATGATTTGCTTATGTGATACGTTGTTTTAATACATGTTGGTTCCCGTATCTGTGTACATATATGTGCTTTATCGGTTTTGAGGAATGCTTATTAAGATGCTATTTGTTAACCCGAGCACCTATATTTTGGGCAATGTTTTATACACTGGTGACTCGACGTGTGTGATTCCGTAAGGTGTATAGACGGGTTACTTGCTGGCGATAATTTCGCTAAGAACAGTTTCTCTATTCCTTTTTCAGGTGAGCCTGAATATGAGTTGATTTTCATCGAGGACGATGGCGAGTGGGCTCAATGGGATGATGGACAGGGGAATAGATAGATGCTGGACTACTTTCTTTAAGTTTGGAAACTCGTTGTTATTATGTTGATCTAGAATTTATGTTGGTTAGATGATCAAATACCTTTTATTTCCGCTACAGTTTCTGGTTGTATGATTTACGATGAAGGTTTAAATTTTATGACGTTTCCGCTGGTTCTTTTATCTTACATTATGAAGGATGTACGTTTGATCTGCTTGACGCTTCGTAGTTCTCCTAGTAGGCTACGGCGGGTGCACTGGTTCCGATGACGGTATCGGGCAGGGGGCGCTACAGAAACTGTACACAAGAACCAAATCCCAAGAATCTCAATTTCCCAACATACCTGACCTTCAACCCATTAGTCGCAAAGGTAATAAGATCATCAGTTAAGTGACAGAAGGTAATAAGATCATAACTTAAGTGATAGTAGATTAAGCCTCCTATTCACAATCATATGCCATGTGCATGAATATGCAAATGTAGTGCAATATGATGAGATAAAAACCAATTTCGATCATCATTACTTTCAAAACATAATCGTCATAAAACAAGGAATAGAGAGGGTTAAGATCTATTATCTCCGGATCTGAAGCGGTCATACCATTCCCTTCAGATTTATTATTTCCGGATCTGAAAACGGTCATACAATCAATCATCATCATCAGGTTTATTATCTCCGGGCTTGGACGGTCATAATCATCATCCTCAGGTCTATTATCTCTGGGCCTGGACAGTCATAATCATCATCCTCAGGTCGATGATCTCCGGACCTAGACGGTCATAATCATCATCGTCGGGTCTATTATCTTCGAGCCTGGACGGTCATAATCATCATCCTTAGGTCTATTATCTCCGAGCCTGGACGGTCATAATCATCATCAGATCAATTAACCCCGGATCTAGAGCGGGTTGTGCTGGCCAGGAATTAACGGTACCATAGGAGTCTTTCTTTCAAAAACTGAAATCTTATCTTCAAAAGATCTTTTCTTAAATTTCTTTGGCATAAAAATCAGTCTCATAAGTCGCATGAACATGGACAATGCAATGCATGATATGCAACATGCAATTCATGACTAAATACATCATAGGAAGCATATACAGACTTGTCTCCTAAGCTGGAAAATAGTCCAGCAGCAATGCCCTGTTCACACAGCCTCAAAATCATCAATTCAGAGCCTATTTCCATAAACTCTTTCCGTAACATGCATAACAGTATCTTAGCTACTTGCCATAAAAATTTCATAACATTTCAAGGTGACTAAGATCCTCAAAAATATTAAAGTTCCATCAAGGGGTACTACAGAATTCTGCAGCGCAGAACCCGCCTTACCTTAGTTTTGAGGCCATAAAACCATATTCAATTAGGACTATCAGCTGGAAAACATAGCAAACATACTAAGGAACAATATTTAGATGCCCAAACATCACATACAAGTCTAAATAAACAAGATCAAAGCCTCACAATACACGCCATCAGACTGCCATGTTTTCCAGTTTTGTACCGTGACTTTCATCTCAGTTTTTAACCCTTAAAACAGTGGTCTCAAGCCAATTTCCCTACATGGACGTGTACATCCATGACTTAGGTAAATACCATACAAATTTCAATGCAATCCGATATGTTTAAAAGGGTCATTTAATTATCTTTCTCAGTCTAGGTACCTGCAGAATCTGCGGTAACCTATTCTTACGAAAAATTTTCTTGAGGCCAAACCACAAGCTCTTTTAAAGAATTTCCACCTCACAAATTTACTACACATATCAAGCTACACGCAAACCAAAATTTAGCTCAATTGCACACTCCTAAGGTTAATTTTGAGGCCAAGCAAGGTGCCACTCAAAACTGTCCAGTTTCAGAGAATTTTACATTTCATCACTTTTATTATTCAAGCATTTCCCAACTAACTTTAACCCATAAAGTAACTTGCTAAACACCAAGTACACATTGTAACATGAACATTTCAGGTCTCCTAGTGTTCTTTAAGCTACGCCGTACCCATGCCAATAGTCCCATAAACTGTACATAGAACATGCCAATTTTATACATTTTATGCCTCATAAAGTTTATTCTTAACAAGAATCAGCTCACTATTCAACTAATCACTAACACTGTCCCTTATTATGCGGAGTAGGTCTCATATCATGTTCAAGTTAGACACATAACATATCCATAGAGAAACTCACTCAACATGTCCACACTGTCCCTTATAAAACAACTAATTTCTCATGCTTTGCACTTAGTACTTCAACTAAGATTCATGACTTAAAAATAACTAGACATTCAAGCATACAATTTCACAAATAAGTCAAGAATGTCTAGAGTATACTTGCCTCTTTGAGCTTAGAAACTTTCCCTAGCTTGAGCCTTGGTTGACAAGGATTAAAGTTTTCCTCCAACTTCACTATCGAGCACACGGTTTTTAGGGAGGGAATGAAGGTGAACATTAGCTACCATTTAGATGAAGAAAAGAACTAGATTGAGGCTAGGTTTCCTTACCAAAATAGAACTTAGGTGGAGATTGAAAGAGATCCAACCACCAAGATGCAAGCTTCTCCTAATAGCTTGAGAGATCTTCCCCTGGTGACCATTAGGGTCATGGTTTTTGTAAGGAGAAAGAGGCACAATGTGAGATTTACCATTTGAAATGTCTTTGGAAGTTAGAATGCAACTTACCTAGATGAGATTTAGATCTTCAAGATGGTCTTGAGTCTCCTAAGCCCAAGCTTGCCGTATGAAATGAGGTGATTGAAGATTAGCCTAAGTGTGCAAGAGGCCTTTAGTGATTAGCTTGGGATGAACCCTTGAGAGTATTGTAAGGTAGGAATGAAATGAAGCTTCTAGGATAAACTTGAAGAAGGTTTCATGGGTAGAAAAAGAAGGTATCCGGCGTCTCTCATAAAGAAGGGAAAGGGAGACTCTTCATGTGCATGGAACACAATTATGAAGGGTATTTAGTTGTCTTGAGCTATTTACTACTTGGTTTCTTTTGAGGATAGGTTAAAGAAAAGTAACTTAAGTGGTTAATTGGGGTATTAAGATAAAGGAGATCTCATGGATCCCTCATGTTTGCATTCGGCGGTTCTTAGGGGAAAAAAGGAGGGAACTCTTCAAAATTCTTGGAACAACATCATAAGGCTATTAACTTCATGTGTAAAACTTTTTAGAATTACTTTAAGAGGCTAATAAAGTGGTTAGTTGGGCATTAAAAGTAAAGAGGGTTATAGAGTCTCATGTTGGCCGAATTTTTCTAATAATTTTGGGAGGATATAGTTGTCATTTCACTCGTTTCATGAGACATACTCATATAATTATACCATTTCTTATAATATTTACTTAAAAGAAATTTAATTGAAGAAGAAGTAATAAAACTTAATAAATGTACTTGGAATAACTGATATTTTATTAAGCTACTTCACAAGAGTCGAAGATACAGAGTGATTTTCGTTGGGTACAACACATCCGATTTTGAGACTGAAGGAATCGAAGAAGAAACGACACAAGTATGCTTTATATCCAAGGCATCAAATGAGGTATCTTCTGACTTTGATTCTGATTCTGATTCTGAGCCTTCTTATGATGATTTATTTTGTCAATATCTTGAGTTGCAAAGTTTTCTAAGGCTCTTGCAAAAGAAAAGAAACGTTTAATTGAAGATAAGAAATTGTTAGAATCTTCTAATTCGAATATTGTATCTCAATTAAACGATTCAAAGAAGAGTCATCTTGCATGATAAATTCATTAAAATATGAGATTTCCTCGTTAACGTTAACATCCGAGAACATGGAGATGAAAGTCGAGATTTCAAATTTGAAATCAAGAAACTCGGATTTAGAAAAGACAATAAAACAATTCAGTTTGGGTACGAGCATGCTAGATCGTCTCATTTTCTCCTAAAAGCATGAAAGCGATAAAACCGGATTAGGATACGTTAAAGATAATAAACTACAAAGCAAGTCAGAAAATTTTATTTTATCTTCATCTAAGACACTACATGCAACTACGCAGCCTAAGAAGATGTTTAGTGCACAACCCATTATAGCTTACTGTACTCCTTCTTTTTCATCACATACAAAGTATAATCATGTATTATATAGATATGAAAGGAGACTATTGATGTATACATGACATTCATACAACACAAATGCATCTCGATCACGCATCACGCACACTAACACAAGGGCATATAAAAAATGAAAATCTTATCGTGAGCATGATGGCATTATCGGCCATAGGCCAAACGGATTTGCACCTAACATCTATTATATTGTTTCTTCATCTCTTTTCTCACCTTTTGTAAGACCGAGGAAGGTCACCAAAATTTGGGTACCAAAAGGTACATTTGCAAAGGGTTGAATAAATAATCCTTAAGGACGTGCTAAAAATGCATGATTTCAATTGATATGTTATAAACTGCTATTTCCTTCCATTCTTACTTTCGTTTTAATGCCATTTAAAAAATAGAGGAAGGAAAAACCTAATTTAAGGGGAAGAGAGAGCATGATTTTAGGGGGAGCACACGACGATATGAAATTCAAAATTCAAAATTCAAATTTGTGCAAAATTCAAAATTCACGCATCATGCACACTAACACAAGGGCATATAAAAAATGAAAATCTTATCGTGAGCATGATGGCATTATCAGCCATAGGCCAAACGGATTTGTACCTAACATCTATTATATTGTTTCTTCATCTCTTTTCTCACCTTTTGTAAGTCCGAGGAAGGTCACCAAAATTTGGGAACCAAAAGGTACATTTGCAAAGGGTTGAATAAATAACCCTTAAGGACATGCTAAAAATGCATGATTTCAATTGATATTTTATAAACTGCTATTTCCTTCCATTCTTACTTTCGTTTTAATGTCATTTAAAAAATAGAGGAAGGAAAAACCTGATTTAAGGGGGGGAGAGAGCATGATTTTAGGGGGAGCACACGACGATATGAAATTCAAAATTCAAAATTAAAATTTGTGCATAATTGGAGGGGGAGCGATGACATTTAAATCATGAATCATTGTTATTTTGTAAATCATCAAAAGGGGGAGATTATTGAGAAAAAGGATTTGAGTGATTTACAAATGCATGATTTAAATGCTACGTGCTTATGAAATGCATGAATAAATTATTACTTGACACATTTATGTGATAAATATGCTTTATATACTTATATGTATTGTTGCCGTACTAACAAGCCATGAAGCGTTAAAGCTTACATCATAGGGCAAACATTTGTTTTCTTTGTACTAATTTCAGGTGCCACAATTAATGAACTAAACTAGTTCATTAAGTGCTTAAGTTAATGAACTAACTAGTTTATTAAATGAAGACATATTTGGTGAAAGCTATATGGCAACAAATTTGAGAATGGAAAGTCTTCTCCCCATTCCATTTACACGTCATTTCAGTGTTTAATATATACATCCATATTTTTTTAAAAGGCATTATACACATATATTCCGATGTGCCACTGACATGTCACATATATTATAAACGTACGTCGATGTCACACCACTATATACACCTCATATCTATGAGTATATTCAGTCTTACATCATATGGTATAAGTCATGGTGACATCAAAATTATAACGACATGTTACAAGGTCATAAACCGAAAATTGCCATATTAGATGACAATCGAAACTTCACCGACGTGTTACGTACTTGCCATATAAAGATAGCGAGTCCATATACATAAAAAAATGCTCAATAATTTCATGGCTCACATGTTACAAACAGCCACTAAGTCATACCATGTTGACACACACAAATCATTCACAATTTAGGCTGGATTTGTGGACAATTCAATCTCAACTTCATTTTGGCGCATGGGCGTTTTCTACTCAACCATTATAACTGAATATACACTTCATTTTATGTATATTATGTATGACATAATATATATTACATGTGTAAGAAGTTTGAAATTAATCGGAGAAAAATCGCGTAATCGACGAAAGTAGAAAATTCGTTTTCTATGAACATACACACATGGAACGTTTTTGGCATAGGTGTAACATGCATCTAGACACTTTTTACACATTCAAGACATGTTAAAGTGTTCTAGAAAGTTTAAAATAGGGCTGATTATTATTATTTTTGTCATATATGAGTAATTATTGTGCATAAATTGACAAATCTTGCCAAAAATAAAATTTCAGCACATGTGCACCCTCCCTTACACGCCTACTACATCCATGTTGAAGCCAAAGTGGAGCTAATTTGGCACTTCAGTTGGTGGAAGATATGCCACATAAGATTGATGACATTGAAGAGGGCACCACACAAGGAAAGAATTTAAAAGAGCCATGCTGAAAATTTCAGCACATGCTACTATAGTAGGCGATTTTTTCCTCCTGATTGCACTTCAATTTGCCTTCCAAAATTAAAGGGAGATTAATGTGTGATTGTATGGTAATGATTTGACTAGAATTTGAGCACATGTTTTCAGTTTTTATTTTGGAATATACAGCTCACTACAATATTGCCAAGGTGGACCAATCAACAAGTGACAACTAAGCAATGGCAAGTCATCCTTCCAATCATATTGCACCAAGTAAGCAAGATTGTGTCATCTTCTACACAAGGCAATCTTCCAAGGACATTAAAGATAATTCTCAAGAATGAAGAGATCCCTAGTGGGGGCGGCCAAAGTGAAATAAAAAGGAGAAGATAGTGCAAGACAAGGCTAAGCAACAATTCATATTCTCTCAAGTGCAAAAAGTTAGGCTACTCTCTTCTTCTTCCTTTATTTCTCTTCTTCTTAGTGTCAAGCCTATCATTCATATATTTCACACATTATATAGGCTTTGATTATACCACCTATACATGTTCATTTCTTGTAAAAGGTTGATCAAGGTGTGACTAAACCTTCATTCGATTGGTGGTGGTGTTCGTGATTGGTTTGTTTGATTGTTTTGATTGTAAAAGGGTGGAGTTGGTTTTTAACTACAGTCACCCTTATGTTAAGGTGATTTTGTGTTTGTTGAAAACCGAGGAAGGTGTCCTCCAAGAATAGAGTATGTTGTTTTAACCGAACCAGTATAAAATTCTTGGTGTTCTTAATTTTCAGCACTTTACTTTCAATTTCTAGTTTTCTGCATCATTTTCATTGCAACGGTAAAAATAGCAAAAGATTTTAAAAACTTATAACATTTTTCAGAAACATAGCCACACGTCCTAGCTTTCATTTGGCACAAGTTTCACCTTATTTTGATAAGTCTATCAAATGTTAATAGTTTTGAGACTAGTGCAATCTGATTCTCAGATTTGCAAAGGTTGAGAACATTAACGTGGTTGACATACTTCCCAAGGGAATTTTCAAAAACTGTTTCAATCCATTAGAATAAACATCTTGAGGGTCAAACCATGAAATTTTCAACTCATTTAGAGTTGTAAATTAATAGGAATAAATTTTTCATTTTGAGGAACAGTTTCTGGCAGATTTACACAATCTGAGTCAAAACGTTATTTCAAGACCTTATACTTTGAATTTTAACTTGAAATTTGTATGACATATACATAACATCTGAAAGTACTTTGTCACCAAATTTCACTATTTTTGGAGGTCTATAACCTGATCATTTAGTTAATCAAAACTAGGTCTAAAAACAGAATCTGTTTTAAGAAGTGGGTAATTGGTAACAAAAAGTTTTTAAAACCAATTTTTTCCGCACCCACTATTCAACCCCCCTCTAGTGGTGCTATACAGTTCCTAAATATATGAACTTTTAAACTAATCTGAATGTCTACAACAGGATGCCTCCGTGACCACGTGGGAGACCTGCTAGGGCTAGGCCTGTACCTCCACCACCACCCCCAAGTATCACCACCTCCAGGGCCGGTACCGCCGCTTCAAAAGCATGCAACACCGCCACAAGCACATGCACCAGGGGGTCTTCCATAGGCCTTACTTGATGCCCTGATACACATCGGTCAGGTCGTTGGTAATAATCGGGCTGCACCTCTGCCTCCATCGCCACCACAGCAGTACGGTACTCGTTTCTTCTTCGGGGAGTTAAAGAGAGCCTAAGTTCCTACTGGTGAGGGAGATCCTAGCCCGGATGAAGCCGAAAAGTTGTTGGATGAGATTAAGAATTTCTTTTGACTGATACATGTGCCATAGGAGATGAAGACACAGGTGAACCGACCTTTTCTGATTGGAGAGGCCAATCAGTGCTGGAAGGCTAATATCCAGCCACTGCCATGGCCAGTTGCATGGACCTATTTCTTGGAGGAGTTTTATAAGTTCTACACTCTACCCTCCTTGACCATTCAGAAAATTGGTGCTTTCGAGTCACTAAGCAGGAGCCCGGGGTGATAGTGTCAGAGTATGCCAACCGATTCACAGCTCTTGTCAGAAATGTTCCATCTACTATGGGGGACGAGTGTCTTAAGATGATCAAGTTTGAACGATGTCTGAACTCATGCATCCATACTTGGATTGTCAATGCAAATCCAAGGAACTTTGGAGAATTATTGGATGCTTGTTATTGTGTTGAGAGAGATATTCTGAGACGTGATGAGGAGGCTCGAGGCAAGAGGTCCAGAGATGTTGGAGGTGATAGGACCAGAAAAAAAGCTAAGATGGCAAGAAATGAAGTTAACTGTACTCAGCAGCGGCCCTAGTGTTAGCAGCAGCCCAGCATTGGCCACAGCCGCAGCGTCAGCATCCACAGCCAGCTATTCCTCCTTGCCTTACTTGTTAGAAACAGCACACCGGATAATGCCCTGACGTACTGACTGGTATATTTAATTACGCAATTTAAATATTGTTGTTATATACCAATTTAAAACCCTGTACTTGAATTATAAATTTTCTCAGGTGCGATATTAGTAAGCAATATACCAGCAAATATGTTGCGCCCCGCATCGGACCTCGTCCGAATACGGTGCATCCGCCGTACTTCACTAGGAAGAGTACAAAGCGTCATGCATAACATGAGAAAATCCATAACTTAGGTCATGGACTCCCATTTTAACATTTAACATGGTAGTAAAATTTAGACAGAATTAAAACTTTGAAATAAGCATGCATTCCGAAATATTAAATCCCCAAAACATTATCCCCACAAAACCAAGTAAAACCGAAATCCAAAGGTTTCAACATAGTTCATAGTACAAACATCACATCAACACAAAAGTCCTTAAGCATCGTCTCCTCCTGACTCCTTGACTATGGTTACGGCACTCTTGGCTCATCCTCGATCCACTCAACCTTAGCATTCCGTGGCTCTGGGGAAAAATAAAGGTATGAGTGATAAAATCACCAAGAAAGCATATAATAAACTACCATGAAATAAATAAAGAGTCATAACATTAATGGAAAAACCCCAAAAACCTCAAACGTTAATTCATACCTGGCCTTTAATCCTTGATCTGCTGAAGATATAGCCTAATCATAATTAAGTAATACCATACTGACAGTATCATACTTCCTCCTAACTTAACTATTCTAACATGCAAAGTGTACATGAAATATGCAGGATGCAATGCATGATGTCATGTCGTGTCAAAGTCATCATTTGGTCCCATAAAGCAAGCGTATTAGAAGATAGAGTGTCAGATCAATTAACCCCGGATCTGAACGGGTCCAGAACATGTCATCAGACCAATTAACTCTAGGTCTGGGACGGGTCCAGAACATATCATCAGGCCGATTAACCCCGAGCCTGGATCAGTTCCAGAACATATCATCGAACCAATTAACCTTGGGTCTGGAACGGGTTCAGAACTTATCATGTCATCAGACCTATTAACCCCGGGTCTGGATTGGGTTATGAGCATGCTAAGCCGGCAAGGAAGTCATAAAGCATTTCTTTTGAAAATCATGGTACCATAAATAACTTACGTGCATAACGAAAACTTGCTTGCTTGAAAGAGCTTACTTGCGTACAGAAAAACTTAGAAAATCAGATTCATGATGCACATGATCATGCATGATACATGGGATGAGATGCAATGCAAGTCATGGCATAAATCATCTTAAAATTACTTAGAACATGACATGGACATTCTGTTCATGAGGCCTCCAATATAACAAATCAGGCCATACTTTCATAATCTCTTGCCTTACACATGCATAATGGGGTCCTATCTTCATGCCGTACAATTTTCGTAACGTTTCAAGATGAGTAAAACCCTTAAATCCTTAAGTTACTAAAAAGTGTACTGCTGAATCCAGCAGTACAATACCCATCTTTTCCTTAATTTGGAAGACCATGAAATCTTAATTAATTTGGGCCAACACCTAGAAACATATTAAACACATCAAGGAGTAATATACATGGTCCCAACAGTTCATACATGTCCAAATTCACAAGACTATGGCCTCCTAACTTATTCCATAATTCTGCCCTGTTTTCCATTTTGGTAGCGCCAATTTTAATTCAGTAATTACCCATCAAAACAATAATTCCAAGTTGATTATTTTACATGGACATGCTCATTTATGTCCTAATTAATTACCATAAAATTTCTAGAGCAATTCAATAACTTTAAAGGGGTCATTTAATTATTCTCCCAAAATTGGTCATGTGCTGATTGTGGAGTGACCAGTTTTACTAAATATTTTATTGTGGCAAAACCATAAGTCCTTTTACCAAAATTCTAACTCACAAACTTAATAAGAATACAAGGCTAGCATCCTACCAAAAATCAGATCATTTGCACGTTCCTAAGGTCAATTTTCAGGTCACACAACACGCCACAATAAACTGTCCTGCTCCAGTAGTTTTGTCTTTTGTCACTTTTTCATGTCAAGTGTTTATCAACTAACCTTATTCTTATAAAATGACTTATTAGCCACTAAATACACCTCGTTTTCATGAATATTCCAGATTTCATAACTTTTGTTAAGTCACATATGAAACCACCCCAAAACAGTTTGCTACTTACACATAGCATTCATCACTTTTGCTCATTTTGCATTTTATAAAGTCTACCCTTGGTACAACTAATTCTTGCATCACCTAGCTACCCTAACAGCCCGTTTTCTTGTGCCAAAAAGGGCTCATGTCACATTTCAATTTTAGTACAAATATACTCATGTAACAAATCATTCAAGTATGCCAAAACAACTTTGCAATTACATATAGCACACACGCCATTTCATACTTCTCTTGCTTCACACAAAATCTATTCTTTGCCAAGAATCAATTTGCTAGTCCATACATCATCCTAAAACATCCCTCATATCATGTTGCATGTAGGCAAAGAACTCATATTTAGAAGAATTATTCACATGCAAGTCACTTTTCTTAAGGAACCACTAAGATCTCTTGCTTAACACTTAGTATCTTCAACTGAAATTCATATCTTAAAAATAACTAGTCATTCAAGTCATTAACTCCTTAAATAAATCATGAGAGTCTAGAGTATACTTGCCTCTTCAAGCTAGAACCTTCTGTAAGCTTGGATCTTGGATGAAATGGGTTGAAGTTTCCTCCACTACTTCCATGAAGCATACGGTTTTGAGGGAGGAAAAAAAAGGAAATGTTAGCTACCATTTTAAATGAAAAATAGAGTTAACTTGATGATAGATTTACTTACCAAGATGAGGCTTTGAATGGAGTTTGAAAGGAACTCAAACTATCAAGAGGCTAGCATCACTTAGAAGCTTGAAAAGCTTGTTCCTAGTAACCAAGGAGGTCACAGGTTTGGGTAGGAAAAAGGATCCCATGTGAGCTTCATTCCTTGAAATAGAGAAATTCACTTAAGAGCTTGGAATTTGACTTACCTAGATGCTTCTTTGAGCTTGAAAATGGAAATAGTGTTGAATCTCCTAGCTCCAAGGGTCGTGTAGTAGGAGGTTGATGGTGGTGAAAATAGTCTAAGTATTCTTGCTTGTGAACTTCTTGAGGGTGTATAATGTGGAGATGGATGGAGGAAGCTTCTAGCTATTATAAAGAATGTTTAATGGTGTAAGGGGGAGGGAGGCCGACGCATGGAAGGAGGGAGACAAGGCTTTTTATGAAAAGTAATCTTGGTCTTGTGAATTGCAAGCTTTTGTCTCCTATGATTTCTTTATTTTATTATTTAGTTATAATTTAATTAAATATTTTAAATATTAGGAATAGACTAGAAAAATGAAGAGAGTTCTAGAGACTCCCTTGGGTTGGCCGACTTCTTGGAGCCTTGGGGAGGGCATTTTTGTCCTTTCACATTTTTCATAACACATACTTATATATTTATACCATTATTCATATTATCTAATTTCTTGTATATGATTTTAGGTTTGCTTTTATGAAGACCATTTAGGTTAGTCTTCTTATAAAAGGAAAATATTCTAAGGTCCCTCAATGTCTTGTGGCCAAAATCCCCAAGTTTTGGAGGGGCAAAATGGTCATTTCACATAATTTATGACATCCACTTGTATAATTATATAGTATCTTTCTTAAAAGAATTTAAGTAAAGAAGCACTCATATAACTTTAATAAAATGTACTTGGAAGAATTAATATTTCAGTATGCAACATCATCATTGTTTCAAGTGCAGTACGGTTGGGATACAACATCCTCCCCCCTTAACATAAGTTTCGTCCTCGAAACTTAAGAGAACTGGTAAAAAAGATGGGGGTATCTATTCTTCATGTCTTCCTCAGTTTCCCATATGGCTTCTTCTCCAGAATGGTGTTTCCACTGGACTTTCACCATAGGTATGGATCTCTTTCTCAACTTCTTCTCTTTCCAAACAACGATCTTTAGGGGCTCCTCTATATAAGATGCATCTTCTTCAACCTTCAGCTGCTGATCCTCAAGGATGTGACTTGGATCATAAACATACCAGCGAAGTTGGGAGACATGGAACACATCATGTAACTGGGACAATGATGGGGGCAACGCCAAGCGATATGCAACTTCACCAACTCTTTCTAGGATTTCATATGGTCCAATGAATCTTGGGCGCAACTTCCCTTTTATGCCAAATCTCTTGATCCCTTTAAATGGAGAGACCTTTAAGAAAACTTTTTCCCCTTCTTGAAACTCCAAGGGTCTCCGTCTTTCATCAGCCCATATATTGCTTCTATCTTGGGTTGTCTTCAATCTTTATCGAACAATCTTTACTTTTTCTCGAGTTTGCTCTACAAGGTCGGGTCCCGTATAGATCTTGTCTCCAATCTCGTCCCAATAGAGTGGAGACCGACCTTTTCTCCCATACAAAGCTTCATAGGGTGCCATCCTGATAGATCTGTGGAAGCTGTTATTGTAAGAAAACTCAACCAGCTTAAGACTCTTATCCCAGCTTCCTCCAAAATCAAGAATGCAAGCACGAAGCATGTCTTCAAGGGTTTGAATTGTCCTTTCTGATTGGCCATCAGTCTGAGGATAAAAAGCGGAACTTATCCTGATCTCAGTGCCCATTGCCTTTTGCAAGGCTGTCCAAAATCTCGAGGTAAAACGAGGATCATGATCACAAACGATACTTATGGGCACACCATGCAAGCAGACAATCTGGTCAATGTACATAGAGGCTAACTTCTCCATAGATGCCTCAATCGACATGGCTATAAAGTGAGCAGACTTGGTCAGACGGTCCACGACGACCCATATAGCATCATTTCCATACTTAGTCCGGGGAAGATCGGTCACGAAATCCATGGTGACGTGGTCCCACTTCCATTTAGGGACTTCTAAAGGTTGTAGTAACCCGGCAGGTCTTTGGTGCTCAGCTTTTACTCTTAAACAAACAAAGCATCGCTCAACAATTTCAGCTATTTGGTTCTTCATGCCGGCCACCAAAACCTTTGCTTGAGGTCTTGATACATCTTGTTAGCTCCAGGGTGTATAGATAAACGCGAGTTGTGGCCTTTCATCAAGACTTCATCTTTAATTTCTTTGTTCTCAGGTACACATAACTGTCCTCTGTACCATAAACTGCCATCGCTACAGCTCCAAAATCATTATGTGGCTTATCATTTATCCTCTCCTTGATCTTCCTCAAGGCTTCATCATTTCCTTGAGCCTCTTTGATCTTATCAATCAGGGAAGGGATAAGAACTAATTTGGCGAGTACTTCGCCCACAGAGTCGACTTCTTCAAGGCCAAATTCTTCCATGTCTCGCTGAAGAGGTGGTTGACGTGGGTGGCTTGTCTTTTGACTCAATGCATCAGCAACTTTATTGGCTTTCCCAGGGTGGTACTGAATTGAGAGATCATAATCTTTAATCAACTCGAGTCATCTGCGTTGCTGCATATTTAGTTCCTTCTGTGTAAAAAGATACTTTAGGCTTTTGTGATCCGTAAAGATTTCGCATTTCTCACCATATAAGTAATGCCTCCATATCTTTAATGCGAAAATCACTGCGGCAAGCTCAAGATCATGAATGGGGTAGTTTTGCTCGAATGGCTTCAATTGCCGGGATGCATAAGCTATCACCCTATCTTTCTACATAAGGACACATCCGATACCGTTCTTTGAAGCATCACTATACACCACATATTTCTCGCCAGGAGTGGGCTGAGCCAAGATAGGGGCGGATGTCAACTTTGCTTTTAGCTTCGAGAAGCTCCTTTCACAATCGGCATTCCACTCGAACTTGGTTTTCTTTTATATCAGTCTGGTGAGGGGAACAGTGAGAATCCTTCAACAAACTTCCGATAATACCCTGCCAGTCCAAGGAAGCTTCTCACCTCTGTAACATTAGTTGGCCTGGCCAATTCTGTAATGGCCTTGATTTTCTTGGGATCTACTGAAATCCCATCTTCAGATATAACATGGCCAAGGAAGGATACACTATGCAGCCAAAACTTGCATTTGCTAAATTTCGCGTACAAACGTCTTTCTCTTAAGATATTCAGAACCGTCCTTAAATGGGCTGCATGAGTTTCCTCATCTGGTGAATAGATCAAGATATCGTTTATGAAGACCAATGCGAACTTGTCTAACTGATCCTGAAAGACTCAATTCATGAGATCCATAAAGGCGGCAGGAGCGTTGGTTAAACCGAATGGCATGACCAGGAATTCGTAGTGTCCATAGCGTGTTCTGAAAGCAGTCTTAGGAACGTCTTCAGCCTTAATCTTCAATTGGAAATATCCAGATCACAGGTCAATCTTACTGAAAACTCGAGATCCCTGCATTAAGATTCTTTAGAGAGGGTTTTGGAAAATTTAGACCTTAATTGAACTAAAACTTGTTAGTTATGTACCCTGAGTTGATCAAATAAGTCGTCGATCCGGGGCAGTGGGTACTTATTCTTTATGGTGATTTTGTTAAGTTCCAGGTAATCAATGCATAAACGCATACTTCCATCATTCTTCTTCACAAATAACACAGGAGCACCCCAAGGTGAAATGCTGGGGCGGATGAAGCTTCTTCCCCAACAGCTCATGTAGCAGCTTCTTTAGTTCTTTCAGTTCTGCAGGTGCCATCTGATATGGGGCCTTTGATATGGGTTCAGCTCCTCAAAAAAGGTTTATTTCGAAGGCAATTTTGTGGTCAGAAGGTAACCCAGGTAATTCGTCTGGAAAAACATCAGGGTATTCATTAACAACCGGAACTTGAGTAAGGGTTGGACTCACTTGCTCAGCACTTAGGACATAAACAAAGAATCCTTCATGGACTTTCTTCAATGCTCGGCTGGCACGAGCCGCATTAACATAGACCTTCTTGGATGGTTTCTTTAACTTGGCTCCTCCTTGGAATGATACTTCATCTCGAGTGGGATCCTTGATTATAACTTGCCTACTCCGACAATCAATGTGAGCATGGTTCTTTGAGAGCCAATCCATTCCAAGAATCACATCAAAATCACTCATGGATATGGGGATTAAGTCGGCTTCAAACCGCTGATCATCGAACTCGAGCGCGTAATTTCTAAAGATATGATGAGAGACAAGCACCTGATCGCCAGCTGCTTGTACTCTATAGGGTGATTCTAATCGGACTGGGTTATGATCGATATTCTTAGCAAACTTTCTGGAGATAAATGAGTGGGTGGCGCCAATGTCGAACAATACATTAGCAGGTATGCTACATACTAAGATAGTTCCTGAATCATGTATATTCAACTAAGCAACAGTATAGGCATGCATAAGCAAAACATATTTAAGGCATAAAACTTTAAATTTTACCAGTCACTACGTCTGCCGTCTCCTCAACATCTGCATCTGTCATGACGTGCACCTTTGCATTTGCACGTGGCCGTTGGTTCTTTGGCTATTGCTGCTGTTGCTGTGCTCCTCTGTCTGGGCAATCCCTAATCAGGTGACCATCCTTGCCGCATCCAAAGCATTGTCCAGTCTTCCATCGACGCTCACCCATATGTGTAGCGCCCCGCACCCGGGCCTCGTCCGGATACGGTACACCCGCCGTATTTCACTGAGGAGAGTACAAGGCGTCATGCATAACATGCGATCATCCATAACATAAGTCTTAGACTCCCATGCTAAAATTCAACATGGTAGTAAAATTTAGGCAGAATTAAAACTTTTCAAATCAAACATGCATCACCAATTTACTAAGTTCCCAAAGATAGTAGTCTCACAAAATAACATAACTAAAATCCAGAGAGTTCAAACATAGTCATGATACAAAACGTCTTGGCAGCACAAAAGTCCTTAAGCTTAGCTAGCTCCCTTTATGATCCTCGCCTATGGATATGGTACCCTCGGCTCGTCCTCGATCCATTCTATCTTGGCATTATCTGGCTCTGGGGAAAAATAAAGTGTGAGTGATAAAGCAAGAATACAATAAACTACGATGAAATACGTAAAGAATCATAACATGAATGTATTACCCCAAAAACCTCAAATAATCATAATTCATACCTGATCTTGGATCCTGAACTTACTTGACGATCGGCTTAAGCATGTTTTTAGGGAATGCTATACCATACCTGACCTTGGATCCTGAACTTACTTGGCGTTCGGCTTAAGCATGTTTTTAGGTAATGCTATACCAATAATAACTTATAACCATTAACTGTAACATGTAATATGTCGTCATGATCGTGAGTTATGCAGGATGCAATGCATGATGTCATGTCATGTCATGTCAAAACATCATTTTGGTCCCATAAAGTAACATGTCGTAAAAACAGAGTGTCAGATCAATTAACCCCGGATCTGAGCAGGTCCAGAACATATCATTAGACCAATTAACCCCGGGCCTGAACGGGTCCAGAACAAATATCAGATCAATTAACCCCGGATCTGAACGGGTCCAGAACAGATATCAGATCAATTAACCCCGGATCTGAACGGGTCCAGAACAGATATCAGATCAATTAACCCCGGATCTGAATGGGTCCAGAACATATCATGTCATCAGACCAATTAACCCCGGGTCTGGAGTCGGGTTAGTCGCATGCTTGGCCGGCAAAGGAATCATGAAGCTTTCTTTAAAAACATGGGACCGTAAAAACTTTTCATGCATAACGAAAACATAGTCGCTTGTAAAACTTGCTTGCATCATAAAATCCATGAAAAATCAGTTTCATGATCATGCGTGATACATGTAGTTATATGCAATGCAAGTCATGACTTGGATAATCGTATGCATTCCTTATAACATATCAACATGCATGAATTTGGAAGCTAAATACTTCCAGACTTTTACTTCGTATTCATAGGGCGGTTAAGCTAATCAAATAGGTCCATTTCCATAATCTTTTGTCACAAATACATTTGGTGGAATCTTAGATACATATCATAAAAATTTCAGATTATTTCGATAAGCTTAAAGGAGCTTATTTAATTAACTTCCGAAACGGATTAAGTGCTGAAACTGAACTGACATATTCTACCAAAAATTCTATTGCGGCAAATCCGTGATTCGTTTTTCAGAAATTCCAACTCGACAAATCATAAACATATGGAACTAGTATCCTACCGAAATTTAGCCTATTTACGTATCTCTAAGGCCCCTTTCTGAGTCCATAAAGTCGTTACTAAACTTCAGGTTGATTCCAGTAATTTCAGTTGAGCAATTTGACCAATTAATTCATATAAAATAATCCAGAACTTGTTTTACCAAAATTCCAACTGGCGTGTTCACTACACTCATAGTATTATTACCATGCCAAAAATCAACTTTATTGGTCATCTACAAGGTCTCTTTTCAAACCGTTCAAAACATAACACCATTCTGTCATGTTCCAGAATTTACAGCCTAAGCCGTCTCACTAATTATTTTATCCAAAATTAACCATAACTTCTTTTACCAAAATTCCAACTCTCATCTCTGATACACTCATGGGACTAGCTCTGTACCAAAAATCAGATTTATTTAAGGTCCACAAGGTTCTCTTTTAATTCGTTGAAACCAGTGATCAATTCTGCCCAGCTCCAGAATTTTCTACTGGAGCAGTTTTACCGTATAATTTTTCAAAAATAATCCTTAGCTTATTTTAACAAAATTCCAACTCTCACTTGTGCTACACTCATAAGGCTAACTTTGTACCAAAAATTAGCTTCATTGAAGGTCCGTAAAGTCAGTTCTTAAACTATCTAAAACGTTACTCTATTCTGTCCAATTCCAGTGGTTTGCTATTTTGTCATCTATCCAAGACAAATGTCCATGTTTTCACTCAATACTTTGGGCCGAAACTTGTGTGTTGCATTAACCACATTTTACAACACATATTCAAGCATGCATTCACATTCAAGAGTAATCTTAATGTAAACTTACCAACAACCTCATAAAGCTCCTAGCTTTCATATGTATTCTTTCCTTAGGACCTTTTGTGTTATATTCATAAGTCAATCTTGTCTAGACCTACTTCGGTGAACCTTATTTCACTCTAGGTCAGCCTTATTTCATATACCATATAGGAAAAGACTTCATCTTTAAAGGAATAAATCACATGCAAGGCATTGTTCTTAGGGAATCACTAAGATATAGTCTTGAACTTAAGATATTCCACTAAAGATCATATCTTAAGAACTTCTAAGCATTCAAGTCACAAACTCTTTAAATAAATCATGAGAGATCATTTTATACTTGTCTCTTCAAGATAAAGCTCTTGTCTTTGCTTGGTTATGGTGTGAGTTGAGTTGAAATCCTTCTCCTTCCTTACCTTGAGCATACGGTTTTGCTGGAAATGAAAGGAAAAGATTAGTCTTTAGTTAATAGAGGAATTAGGATATGTTTGAGGGCTAGAGCATCTTACCAAAATGAGCTTGGAATGGAGATTCAAGCACCTCAATATAACACCACCTAGAAAAGTTGAAGGCTTTCACCTATTTACACCATGAAACCCACGGTTTTGGGCATGGGGAGAAAGAGTTTATGTGAGCTTCATCATTCACCAAATAAGAATTTATTTAAGGAAGCTTAGAGCAAGACTTACCTAGATGTCTTCTTGAGTCTTGAAGTGAAGTTGAACTCCTATCCTTCAAGAGGATGGGGGCCGAAATATTGGTGAGAGTAGGAGGGAATTTTGCTAAGTGTTGCTTGGCTTGCTTGGGAAGAATTTTCTAGATGAATGTAGGGTGTAGTCTTGCAAGATTTAAAAATCTAGGAGATGGGGAGGGCTTGGCCGATTTTGGAGGGATAATAGGGAGGTTAGGGTTTCCATGAGTGTTAACCAATGTTACTTTATTCCAACTATGGTTACTTTTGGGGCTAACCCAAGTTATTTTATCAAATCATGGTTATCTTAACATTGGTTTAAGGAAAAAGTAACCATGGTAGGATTTAAAAATACTCCATGGTTAATCATGTAGGGGTCGATTTTGGTTGGGGTCTTTATGACCTCAACCATACTACTTCTTTCTTTAATGAGTTGTCTTACTTGTTCCTTAAATGCATGTCTATTTTGTTTTTCTTTATTTTATCATATTCTAAGATTAACATGTGTATGTATACATATATATACACGCCATGTGTACTATATATATATATATATATATATCTTCCTATGTATACGCATGTAGGTATTTATACATTTCGTACACATATATCTTATACACGCACATACATAGTGGTATGTATGGTTCATATCACTCTATATTTCATGTACTACTTTCTTGAAGTTTCCCTTATTTAATTTGGTTTGGTATCACCTCAACAATAATTAAGTAAAGAGGGTTAAGTCGACTTAAGTAACACGCGCTAAAAGAAATTGTCGCTTTCATTCTGTCTCATATTCATAGTTTTCACGTACATGATCGTTGGGGTACAACAATGTGTCTCTTCTAGCACTGAGGGCACACTGGTATAGCTGGTTGCTGGGGTGGAGCTTGATTCTTTTGCTGATTATTTTGTTGCTGCTAGCGGCGCTAATTCTGATCATGTAATCTCCCTTGACGAACAGATCCTCTGTAATTCTTCTTGGCTACCTTTTTGAATTTCTCATTTCCAGTCACTTGTCTTTCTCTTTTCTGTCCCACATCATCTCGGCGGATAATATCTCTCTCAATCCTATAACAGGCGTCCAGAATGGCTCCAAAATTTGCAGGGTTTGCATTCACCAACCATGTTCTGATTCTCGGATTCAGCCATCTTTCAAATTTCAGCATTTTCGTCTCTTCATCATTCATAGTGGTCGGCTGAAATCTCCCCAATATAATGAACTTGTTAGCATGCTCTGCTACCGTCATACCAGGCTCTTGCTTCAGTGATTCAAATTCATGCCTCTTTTGTAACTTCACTGATGGAGGAATGTAGAATTTATGGAACTCCTGCAGAAATCTTTCCCAGGAAATTGGTCTGGGCAAGGGGTGTAAGTTAGTCTTCCACCATTGATTTGCCTCACTTAACAGAAAGGGCCTTATGGCTTTAGCTTTCATCTCGTCAGGGGCTTGAATTAGCTCAAAACAATTCTCGACTTCATCCAACCACTTTTCCGCTATGTCTGGATCTGGCTTTCCCTCAAACGGTGGTACATTAGCCCTCTTCAACTTCTCGAAATAATATTGAGCCTCTCTCACAGGTTCACGTGGGTGGGGTGGAGCATTCTGATGGATTAGGCCTTGACCTATCTGTGTGACCACCTGGCAAAAGGCCTGAAAGGCATTAACATCAGGAATAACCGGAGGAATAGGTGCCTGCGGTGGTGGAGGTGTATTATTCTGAACAGGAGGATTTGGGTCCTGCGGTGGTGGCAGCGGGACCTGAACCGATGGAGGAGGAACGGAGCCTTGTGGCTGGGGAGGAACGGGCTCCTAAGCAGCTGGTCGAGCCCTAGGAGGTCTGCCACGAGGTCGCACCATCTACACTACATAGTATTAAAATTTACATAAATGTTGGGCTAAAACCAAATTATTTCGGCTAAAGGTCATAATTCTCAAAAAAATTCAATGAGGGAGAGAAACGACACATCTTAAGTTAGAGATCCGGATTTTATAAGACAGGATTAATTAGTAAATTACATCCTAAACCTGGTCTAAGTTGTCCTAGTCTATGGTCATCACTCTTCTAAGATCATGACTTAGGTCTAAGATCAAACTTAGATTCTAAGATCATAATTTAGTTCTACGTTCTGCCCGAAATCTAGAGCCTGGGCTCTGATACCACCTGTAGCGTCCCGCACCGGACCTTGTCCGAATACGGTGCACCCACCGTACTTCACTACGGAGAGTACAAAGCATCATGCGTAACATGCGAAAATCCATAACTTAGGTCATGGACTCCCATGTTAACATTTAACATGGTAATAAAATTTAGGCAGAATTAAAACCTTGAAATAAGCATACATTCCGAAATATTAAATCCCCAAAACATTAGTCCCACAAAACCAAGTAAAACTGAAATCCAAAGGTTTCAACATAGTTCATAGTACAAACATCACATCAGCACAAAAATCCTTAAGCATCGTCTCCTCCTGACTCCTTGACTATGGGTACGGCACTCTCGGCTCATCCTCGATCCACTCAACCTTAGCATTCCCTGGCTCTGGGGAAAAAATAAAGGTATGAGTGATAAAATCACCAAAAAAGCATACAATAAACTACCATGAAATAAATAAAGTATCATAACATGAATGGAAAAACCCCAAAAACCTCAAACGTTAATTCATACCTGGCCTTTAATCCTTGATCTGCTGAAGATATAGCCTAATCATAATTAAGTAATACCATACTGACAATATCATACTGCCTCCTAACTTAACCGTTCTAACATGCAGTGTACATGAAATATGCAGGATGCAATGCATGATGTCATGTCGTGTCAAAATCATCATTTTGTCCCATAAAGCAAGCGTATTAGAAGACAGAGTGTCAGATCAATTAACCCCGGTTTTGAACGGGTCCAGAACATGTCATCAGACCAATTAACCCTGGGTCTGGGATGGGTCCAGAACATATTATCAGGCCGATTAACCCAGAGCCTGGATCGGGTCCAGAACATATCAGCGGTCCAATTAACCCCGGGTCCAGAACGTGTCCAGAACTTATCATGTAACCAGACCTATTAACCCCGGGTCTGGATCGGGTTATGAGCATGCTTAGCCGGCAAGGAAGTCATAAAGCATTTCTTTTGAAAATCATGGGACCATAAATAACTTACGTGCATAACGAAAACTTGCTTGCTTGAAAGAGCTTACTTGCGTACAGAAAAACTTAGAAAATCAGATTCATGATGCACATGATCATGCATGATACATGGGATGAGATGCAATGCAAGTCATGGCATAAATCATCTTAAAATTACTTAGAACATGACATGGACATAATTCCCATGAGCTGAAAATTTTCCAGAATTTACGTTCTGTTCATGAGGCCTCCAATATAACAAATCAGGCATATTTTCATAATCTCTTGCCTTACACATGCATAATAGGGTCCTATCTTCATGCCATACAATTTTCGTAATGTTTCAAGATGAGTAAAACCATTAAATCCTTAAGTTACTAAAAAGTGTGCTGCTGAATCCAGCAAAACAGTACCCATCTTTTCCTTAATTTCGAAGACCATAAAATCTTAATTAATTTTGCCAACACCTGGAAACATAGTAAACACATCAAGGAGTAATAAACATAGGCCCAACAGTTCATACATGTCCAAATTCACAAGACTAAGGCCTCCTAACTTATTCCATAATTCTGCCCTGTTTTCCAGTTTGGTAGCGCCAAATTTAATTCAGTAATTACCCATCAAAACAATAATTCCAAGTTGATTAATTTTACATGGACATGCTCATCTATTTCTTAAGTAATTACCATAAAAATTCCAGAGCAATTCAATAACTTTAAAGGGGTCATTTAATTATTCTCCCAAAATTGGTCACGTGCTGATTCTTGAGTGACCAGTTTTACTAAATATTTTATTGTGGCAAAACCATAAGTCCTTTTACCAAAATTCAAACATACAGACTTAATAAACATACAAAGCTAGCATCCTACCAAAAATCAGCTCATTTGCACGTTTCTATGGTCCATTTTGAGGTCACACAACACGCCACAATAAACTGTCCGGCTCCAGTTGTTTTGTCTTTTGTCACTTTTTTATGTCAAGTGTTTATCAACTAACCTTATTCTTATAAAATAACTTATTAGCCACTAAATAAACCCCTTTTTCATGAATATTCCAGATTTCATAACTTTTGTTAAGTCACATATGAACCACCCCAAAACAGTTTGCTACTTACACATAGCATTCATCACTTTTGCTCATTTTGCATTTTATAAAGTCTACCCTTGGTACAACTAATTCATGCATCACCTAGCTACCCTAATAGCCCGTTTTCTTGTGCCAAAAAGGGCTCATGTCACATTTCAATTTTATTACAAATATACTCATGTAACAAATCATTCAAGCATGTCAAAACAACTTTGCAAATTACATATAGCACACACGCCATTTCATACTTCTCTTGCTTCACACAAAATCTATTCTTTGCCAAGAATCAATTTTCTAGTCTATACATCATCCTAAAACAGCCCTCATATCATGTTGCATGTAGGCAAAGAACTCATCCTTAGAAGAATTATTCACATGCAAGTCACTTTTCTTAAGGAACCACTAAGATCTCTTGCTTAACACTTAGTATCTTCAACTGAAATTCATATCTTAAAAATAACTAGTCATTCAAGTCATTAACTCCTTAAATAAATCATGAGAGTCTAGAGTATACTTGCCTCTTCAAGCTAGAACCTTCTCTTAGCTTGGATCTTGGATGAAATGGGTCGAAGTTTCCTCCACTACTTCCATGAAGCATACGGTTTTAAGGGAGGAAAAAAAGGAAATGTTAGCTACCATTTTAAATGAAAAATAGCGTTAGCTTGATGCTAGAATTACTTACCAAGATGAGGCTTTGAATGGAGTTTGAAAGGAACTCAAACTATCAAGAGGCTAGCACCACTTAGAAGCTTGAAAAGCTTGTTCCTAGTGACCAAGGAGGTCACGGGTTTGGGTAGGAAAAAGGAACCCATGTGAGTTTCATTCTTTGAAATAGAGAAATTCACTTAAGATCTTGGAATGTGACTCACCTAGATGCTTCTTTGAGCTTGAAAATGGAATTAGTGGTTAATCTCCTAGCTCCAAGGGCCATGTAGTAGGAGGTTGATGGTGGTGAAAATAGTCTAAGTATTCTTGCTTGTGAACTTCTTGAGGGTGTACAAGGTGGAGATGGATGGAGGAAGCTTCTAGCTATTATAAAGAAGGTTTAATGGTGTAAGGGGGAGGGAGGCCGGCGCATGGAAGGAGGGAGACAAGGCTTTTTATGAAAAGTAATCTTGGTCTGGTGAATTGCAAGCTTTTTTCTCCCATACTTGCTTTATTTTATTATTTAGTTATAATTTAATTAAATGTTTTAAATATTAGGAATAGACTAGAAAAATGAAGAGAGTTTTAGAGACTCCCTTGGGTTGGCCGAATTCTTGGAGCCTTGAGGAAGGCATTTTTGTCCTTTCACTTTTTTCATAACACATACTTATATATTTATACCATTATTTATATTATCTATTTTCTTGTATATGATTTTATGTTTTCTTTTATGAAGACCATTTAGGTTAGCCTTCTTATAAAAGGAAAATATTCTAAGGTCCCTCAATATCTTGTGGCCGAAATCCCCTAAGTTTTAGAGGGGCAAAATGGTCATTTCACATACTTTATGATATCCACTTGTATAATTATATAGTATCTATCTTAAAAGAATTTAAGTAAAGAAGCACTAATATAACTTTAATAAAATGTACTTGGAAGAATTAATATTTCATTATGCCACATCATCATTGTTTCAAGTACAGTACGGTTGGGGTACAACAAAATATGCTATTTGATAGTGGAAAGGTTCGCCAAAAACCTTAGTAGCTGTCCTACATGGTTAGTGACGCCTTATCGTGTTCAGGCAGCTGGTGATCAAGTTATTATTTCCCAACCATCTGTACAAAAACTGTGAAATAGAAATGGAAGGGCAGAAGTTCAATGCCACCCTAAGTCCTATACAGATGGGAGACTTTGACATCATTATGCACATGGATTGGTTGTATAAAAATCATGCCCATATCGATTGCCGTGGAAAGCGAGTAGTATCAAGGACCCGACCATAGAAGAAGTTGTTTATCAGGGAAATTCTAAGTTGAAAAAGATGCTACAAAATGCATACCTGACCGCAGCCCAAGCATACCGAGCTCTTAAGAAGGAAGATGTAGGTTTTCTTGTATACACTCTTAACGCTGAGCAAGAAATACCTTCGTTTGAGAGTATTCTAGTAGTCAGGGAGTTTCCGAATGTGTTTCCAGATGATTTGCCTAGATTACCTCCGGATAGAAAGGTAGAGCTTGAAATCAAATGTCGTACCAAGAGCAGACCAATTTTTAAAGCACCATACTGCATGGCCCTAGCAAAGCTAAAAGAGTTGAAAGTACAATTGCAAGAGTTGATTGAGAAGAAATTTAGCGCCATAGTGTTTCACCTTGGGTTGCATGTGTATTATTTGTAAAGAAGAAGGATGGTAGCATGAGACTATGCATTGATTACAGAGAATTGAACAAGATTACCATCAAGAATAAATATCCACTGCCCAGGATCGATGACTTGTTCGATCAATTGAGGGGTGCCAATGTTACGCCCCGCACCCCCGGACTAGTGGAGAAAAAAATTTACGATGAAATTAGAGTGCGATCATGGTATCGCACTTAGCATAATAAGTGTGTAATTATACTTTAAATAAAGTTTTAAGAATTCCTAAAGCCTTACAAGGGACATAAGCATAATTAAATTAAAAAAGTAATAACACATAAGAATAGTGGGAAAGGACAAAATAGTAATTTTCCTCACCACTACACTCCAAAACCGCCCTACCCCCTTAGTGTAAGACAAAATAGTCTTACAGTTTGTTACTCCATTTCCCATTATTTATTTCTTTCCACCTTTTCTCCAACCAATTGCATTTCATGCACAAATCAATTTCACCCTTTCTTTTTCTTTACCATAAGACATGATGATGTAAATTCTCCACTCAACCTAGCAAATTTCGGCTAAAGAGTAGCCAAAATGGAGAAATGTTATTCTATCCTCTTCCCAAACATCAATCCAAGAAACATCTCAATATTCAAGACATGCAAACATCATTCTCCACTCATCTAACATGCATGTCTTACAAACTTCTCATTTCTCTTCCTAACATTCCATCTGATGATGAAATTTCTTCCCAACCCACCCCCTTGAATAAGACAAACTTGTCTTCCATTTTACCTTATTCCTTTTTATTTATTTTCTCCACCTTCTATCCTCAACCAATGGTATTTCATGCATGCCTTACCCACCAATTACGAATTCTTCCACTTTATTTTTATATCCTTCCATCATTTCCATTCTTACAATATGTAAGACCACCTCCCAATCACATTACATGCATGATGACAACTCTTACACAAAACAACACATCTACCACTAGCATTTCATGCAAGGTTTCTTTTTCTTGCACCCCACTTACTTATCTGCTTTTAGTTCTTCTCTCTCCACAATCATGATTATTCTCTTATACATTTGAAAGATTCCTCCAACAAAATGACATGCATGGCATATATCCCTTAAAAAACTCACTTTCCAACCAAGACAAATAATGAAGCCTCCACCCCACCATGCCCTTTAATTTCGGCCAAGTAATAAAATTAGGGGCCAAAAATATTTCTTCAACTAATTTAAACCCAACCAATCATATTTCACGCACTAATTATATTGCCATTTCCATATCATTTTACAATACACCATTATTTTTATTTCAAGAAGACTACATCATGCAAGAAGACAAAACATGTTGTCTTACACTTCACCCATCATTTATGCCTCCTCCCTCAACCAATCACATTTCATGCACAATCCACCATCTTTAATATTCCCTTCTTATCTCCTTTAATCAAGACCATACAAAAAATCTCCATTTTCCCTCCCACTCCTAATTCTCACGGCAACAACACCAAAAGGGGGGAGAAATAGAATTCTCTATCACACTTCTCTTCTTTTCTCATTTTATTTTATCTCAAGTAAATTTCTCTCCATTTCCAATAACTTCTCTTTTCTTTACTTATACTCTTAAGAGTTCTTCATTGTCCTCATTACAGTTGCGCTCCATCAGCCTCTTTGGTCCTCGTTGCATGCACATTGTTAAGAAAAAGAGTTTGACTGATTCATAAAATACATGATTTAAATAATGCGTGTTTAAGAAATGCATGACACAATTTATTACTTGACACAATTAATGAACTAAACTAGTTCATTAAGTGAAGTACTTAGTTAAATGAGCTAAGTAGTTCATTAAGTCGAGATATATTTGAAGAAGGCATGATGGCAACAAACTTGGAAATAGAAAGTCTTCTCCCACTCCATATCACCCTTTTTTATATATATAATATATATATATTCAAATTTTTTATAAAAAGGCACAATACACATATATTCCGATGTACTACCGACACGTTACTTATATTACAAACGTACGTCAACGTCACACCACTATACTTACATTATATTTATGAGTATATTCAGGTTTTATATCATAGGATATAAGTCATGGTGATGACAAAATTATTACGACACGTTACAAGGTTATAAAACGAAAATTGTCGTATCGGATGACTACCGAAACTTCACCAACATGTCACGTACTTGCCATATATAGATGGCCAACCCATATACTTCAAAAATTGCCACAAATTTCGTGGCTAACATGTTATACTCAGTCATGAAATCATTCCATGTTGGCACACACAAATCACCCAAATTAAGGCCAAATTGTGGAGATTTCAAATTCAACCTATTTTGTCACATGTGGATACCATTTTGTCTCAGCCTTAAGAGCTGAATATTCAATTTATTTTATGTATATTATGTGTGACATAATATAAATAACATGTGCAAAAATTTTGAATTTAATCGGAGAAAAATCGTGTAATCGACAAAAGTCAAAAATTTGGTTTTCTACGAACATAACACATGGAATGTTTTTGGCATGACATGTAACATGTATCTAGACACTTTTTACATATTCATAACATATTAAAGTGTTGTAGAATATTTAAATTAGGGCTGATTGGAATATACCATGTATGTGTAATTATTGTGCAATATTTGACAAAGTTTACAAAAGTAAAATTCAGCACATGTTCAAGATGCATATACATGCTACTACAGCGTTGGTGGAGCTTATGTGGAGCTTAGTTGGCATCTCAATTTGTTGTATCCCAACCGTACTGTACTTGGAACTATGATTAAATGGCGTACTGAAATGTTAGATCTTCCAAGTACATTTATTAAGTTATATTATTTCTTCTTTAATTAAATCCCCTTAAAGTAGATACTATATAATTAAAGAGGTGAGCGTTACGACAAGAAATCACATTAAGATCATAGCTTAGGAGATATTAAATCATAACGTCATAGCCTAAGTAACAGTGCATCAATCATCCGACTAGCTATGAAATGCAGTATGCATGAGTATGCACATGTGATGCATCATGATAAAAATGAGGATAAGTTCTTTCGTTCTTTCTTTCAAAACATCATCGTCAATAAAAACAGGAGAGTGTTCAGATCTATTATATCCAGATCTGAGGAGGTCATTCTCATCCCTTCGAATCTATTATTTTCGGATCCGAAAACGGTCATATCATCAATCATAGTCATCAGGTCTATTCTCTCTGGGCCTGTACGGTCATAATCGTCATAATCAGGTCTATTCTCTCCGGGCCTATATGGTCATAATCATCATAATTAGGTCTATTCTCTCCGGGCCTGAACGATCATAATCATCAGATCAATTAACCCCGGATTTGGAGCGGGTTAAGCTGGCTAGAAATAAATGGTACCAATGGAAAGCGTTCTTTTCAAAACTGAATCTTTTCTTTAAAAACGCTTTTTCATCATTCTTTGTCATAAAATCAGTTTCATAAATCATGTAAATGACGATGATGCAATGCATGACATGAATTATGAAATTCGTGACCAAATGCGTCAAATACATACAGGTACGGTCTTATTCATTAAGCTGGAAAAATTTCCAGAATTAACGTTCTGTTTGCGCGGCTTCAAAACCTCATAATTCGGCCCATTTCATGATCTCATGACATACGTATGCATAAGGGTATATTGTCTGCTTGTCATAAAAATTACGTAACGAGTCAAGACGTAAAAAACCTTCAAATCATTAAATTAACAAACAGGGTACTGCTGAATTCAGCAGTGCAGTACCCTTCTTTTACCTTTCTTTTAAGCCCATTAAGTCTCATTTAATTTGGGCCAACACCTGAAAAATATTGCAGACATACCAGGAATTATTGCTCATAAGCCCAAACCATACAAATAAGTCTAAGGCCACAAGAATAAAGCCTCACAACTAATTCCGTAATTCTGCCCAATTTTCCAGATTAGTAATACCAACTTAACTTTGGTAGTTACCCCTTAAAATAATAATTTCAAGCTAATTGATTTACATGGACATGCTCATTATGTTCTAAGTAATTACCATAAAAATTTCAAATCATTATAATAACTTTAAAGGGGTCATTTACTCACTTCCCCAAAAACGGGTACATACTGATCCTGGAGTGGCCAGTATTACTACAAATTTTATTGTGACCAAACCGTACTTAGTAAACATATAAGGCTAGCATCCTACCAAAAATCAGCCCATTTCCATATTTTTAAGGTCCGTTTTTGGGTCAATCAATACGTCACTTAAATTATGTCCAGTCCAGTAATTTCAACTTGAACAATTTTACTAAAAATTTCATTAAGGACAAACCATAACTTCTTTTACCAAAATTCCAACTCTCATATTTACTACATATATAGGGCTAATGTCATGCCAAAAATTAGCTTAATTGAATACTTCTAAGATCCCTTTTCAGGTCATACAAAACGTCACATGAATCTATCCTGTTCCAGTGATTTTTCCCTTTTGTCACTTTACTTACTAAAAGTGTTCCAACTTAAGTTGTTATTCAAAAATGGCTCACTAACCATCAAATACAGTTTTTAACATAAACATTACAGATTCTAATACATTCTCAAGGTCACTTACAAATCACTTCAAAAACGGTTTCGAAGGTTACGCGTAGCGCCCCTTGATCTCGCACATTTTGTACAAAATAAAGTCTATTCACGGCACATCTAATCTGTATGTCTCATACCCCCAAAACAGCCCGTTTCATACACATGCAAGGTTTATATTTCATTTTCATAATGAACATTTTACACCTAAGTCATAAAACATCCAAGCATACAACTTATATGCATCCTTTACCCCACAAGTCACATTCCTTCACAAGAATATTATTCACCCCCAACCTCTTCATCCAACCGTCCCCCTTACATATTGAAGAAGAGAGCTTTACCACATTCATCTTAGACATGCATCATATTCATATTCAAAGGGGCAAAGAATCCATCTTTGAAGAAATCTCATACATGCAAGTCAATTTTCTTAAGGAATCCGAAATTTTCATGCTTCAAGCTCAACATTTTCCATCTAAGGTTAAATCTTAGTAATAGCTAGACATTCAAGCATATACTTTCACACACAAGTCAAAAATATTTATAATGTACTTGCCTCTTCAAGCTTAGACCTTTCCTTAGCTTGGAATTTGGATGAAATGAAGTGAAGTCTCCCTCCTCTTCAATATATACCCCACAGTTTTGGAGGAGGAAAAAGAACAATGTTAGTTATTATCTTAAGTGAAAGATAAAACTAAATGAAGGCTAGATTGGCTTACCAAGATGAGGCTTGAATGGTGTTCAAACCTCTAAGAAGCTAGTACCACTTAAGAGCTTGAAAGCTTGAACCTAGTGACCATGGGGATCACGTTTTTTGAGCAAGAAAAAGTAGTAATGTGAGCTTCACTCTATGAATCATGTAATGTAACTAAGAAGCTAGACATTCTACTTACCTAGAGGATTCTTGAGGCTTGAAGATTTTGGTCTTCCTTGGCTCAAGTTGGTCGTGTGAGATGGTGAAAAAGTCCTTGTCCCTTTTTCTCTTTGTGAATTCTTGAGGGTTGAGATTAAGAGTGTTCTAGAGTTCTTGGAGAGAAATTTTCTTCACTAGGCTAAGTGTTTTAGCCGTTGGGGAGCAAGAGAGAAGAAGGAGGTTACCTTTGCATGGTTAGGCTAATTAGAGTTAATTAACTTGAATTACTTTAGCCAACTAAGTTTTTTTATTGCTAACTTGAGTTACTTTATTCAACTAGGGTTACTTTAATCCTAACTTGAGTTACTTTATCATTGTGGTTAACATAAAGTAACCATGGTAAAGTTTGAAACGCATCTTGGTTACTCTATAGAGGAATCCGGCGGTTTAAGGCATTTAGTAGCCTTTACCATGCTTGAGTTACTTTTCAAGTGTGTTTAATGAAAGCTATTTAGTAGTTGCCCCTTTTTCCTTAATTAATTCCTTTTTCTTGATTAAAATGTAATTAGGAAAATCATGAATCCTCTTAGACTCATGGGGTCAAATTTTAGTGAGGGTTGGGGGAAAATTGCCCCACTACTTAAAACTCCTTAATTGTTATTTGGGCTTGTTTTAAGAAGGCCCTTAAGATTAGCCTTCTTATAATTTGAAAAAACCTTTCTAAGGCCCTTTTTAAGCCTTGTGGCCGAAATCTCTTAGGTCCTTGGGGCGAATTGGCCCCTTCACATGGTCCATAATTTATGCTTGACTAATTATACCATATTTTCCTTAACAAAAATCTAATTAAGGAAGTAATTATGAAACTAGATAAAATGTGCTTGAAGATGAAACTTTTCATTAATTCATTTATACAAGTCAAGTACAATGTCATTTTTCGTTGGGTACAACACTTCAACATGTGCTGAATTTTATTTTTGTAAACTTTGGAAAATAGTGCACACTAATTATACACATGTGGTATATTCCAATCAGCCCTAATTTGAATATTCTAGAATGCTTTAATATGTCTTGAATATGTAAAAATTGTCTAGATACATGTTACATGTCATGCCAAAAACGTTTCATGTGTTGTGTTCGTAGAAAACCAAATTCTCGTCTTTTGTCGATTACGCGATTTTTCTCCGATTAAATTTAAACTTTTTGCACAGTTATATATATTATGTCACACATAATATACATAAAATAATTTGAATATTCAGCTCTTAATGGCTGAGACAAATGGGCTCCCATATGTGCTTAAAAAGTGAATTTGGAATCTCCATAATTTGACCTTAATTGGGAATGATTTTATTGCTGAGTGTACCATGTTAGCCACGAAATTTGTGGCCAGTTTTGAAGTGTAGGGGCTGGCCATCTATATATGGCAAGTACGTGACACGTTGGCGAGGTTTCGGTAGTCACCCAAAACGACAATTCTCAATTTACAACCTTAATAACGTGTCATAATAATTTTGTCATCACCATGACTTATATCATATGATATAAGACCTGAATATACCCACAAATATGAGGTAAGAATAGTGGTGTGACGTTGACGTACGCTCGTAATATATGTAACGTGTCGGTAGTACGTCGGAATATATGTGTATTGTGCCTTTTAAAAAATCTGAATATATCTCCATTTAATATATGAGTCTAGAAGGAGACTTTCCGTTCTTCAATTTTTTGCCATCACGCCTTCTCCAAATATATCTCCATTTAATGAACTACTTAGTTCATTTAACTAAGTACTTCACTTAATGAACTAGTTTAGTTCATTAATGGTGGCACCTGAAAATAGTTCAAACACAACAAATGTTTGCCATTTGATGTAAGCTTTAAAGTTTCATGTCTTGTTAGTATGGAAACATTATATATAAAGTATATAAGGCAAGTTTGTTGCAAAAACATGTCAAGTAATAAATTTTGTCATGCATTTCTTAAACACGTTGTATTTAAATCATGTATTCGTAAATCACTCAAACCCTTTTTTCAACAATCTCTCCCATTTGATGATTTACAAAGTAACATTATCTCATGATTTAAATTTAACCGCTCTCCCTCTAATTGTGCACAAATTTGAATTTTGAATTGTCTCTCCCTTGATTTGTGCAATCATACTCTCTTACCTCCTTAAATCACTCTCACTTCCCTTTAAATCATGCACTCTCTCTCCCCCTTTATTTTATAAATAAAATCAAAAGTGCATGTAAGAAAAAAATAGAAATTTGTATAACAACAAAAATTATGCATTTCAAGTGTATTGTGCAATAATATCAAAAGTGTGTTCTTAAGGGTTATTTATTCAACCCTTTGCAAATGTCCCTTTTGATACCCAAATTTGGGTGACCTTTCTAGGTCTTCCAAAAGGTGAGAAAAGAGATGAAGACTCAATATAATATATGTTAGGGGCAAATGCGTTTGGCCTTTGGCCGAGAATCCCATCATGCACATTGTATGATCTTTGCTTTTCATATGCCTGTGTGTTAGTGTGCATAGTGCGTGATCTAAATGTATTTTTGTTGTATGATCCTTGTGTATGTATCAATGGTTTTATTTCATATCTATACGGAAAATAATTATATCTCGAATGATATGAAAAAGAAGCATGATGAGATGACACAGCGGGGGATCTAGGCGTCTTCTTAGGCACCACATATATCTTGGACTCATCTATTTTCTTAGATAGAATAAATTTGGTTGATTTATTTAATGTCTCCTTTTTCTTAATGTAACCTAATCTGGTTTAGTCACTATCATGTTTTTGTGAAGAAATAATGTGATCTAGCATGTTTGCACCTGTGTCAAATTGTTTCACCATTTTTTCTAGATCTATATTCCTTGATTTCAAATTTGAAATCTCGGATTTCATTTCATTGTTTAGTGTCGTTAATGGTGAGACCACTGATTTTAATGCATTGATTTTGCAAGACAACTCTTCTTTTGAATCGTTTAATTGAGCAACAAGGTTCGTGTTAGATGATTATAACAACTTCTTGTCTTCAATTAATCGTTTCTTTTCTTTTGCAAGAGTCCTAGCAAACTTATGTAATTCAAGATATTCAACATACGAATCATGATAAGATAGTTTAGAATTAGAATCTGAATTTACCTTATTATCAAAAGGTCGAGGCCTTTGGCTTGACATACCTTCTTGTTTGGTTTTGTAACTAGTGGTTGTCATCTCACTAAGATCATTGAATCTCCTTGTCGTGTGTGTTCCTGCGCTCTGATACCACTTTTACAACCTGTAGGGCACCACTAGAAAGGGGGGTTTCAATAGTGGGTACAGAAAATTTGGTTTTTAAAACATTTTGGCCCAAAAACGCAACTTCTAAAAACAGTTTCTGTTTTCAGATTCTGATTTGAAACGTTTGAAAGACTAGGTTACAGACATTAAAAAATTCTGAAATTTGGAGAGATTCTACTCTCAGATATTTTGAGTATTCCCTAAAAATTTCACATCAAAATTCAACCTCTAACCCTTTGAAAATACGTTTGTGGTCAGATTGTGCGAATCTGCCAGAAACAGTACTCCGAGTTGAAAAATTAATTCCGATTAATTTGTAACTCCAAATGGTCTGAAAATTTAATGACAAACCCCTTAAGGTATTTATTTTAATAGGTTGAAACAATTTTGAAAAATTTCTTTGGGAAGTATGTCAAATACGTTGAAGTTCTCAACCTTTGTAAGTCTGAAAATCAGATTGCACTAGTCTCAGAACTATTAACATTTTATTGACTTATACTTATCCAGATGGGTTGAAACTTGAGCCAAATGAAACTTAAGGGGTGTGGCTATGCTTTTGGAAAATCTTATGATTTTTGAAATTCGTTTGATATTTTTACTATTTCAATGAAGACGATGCAAAGTGCTAGAAACTGAAAGTAAAGTGCTGAAAGTAATAACACCGAGAATTTTATAATGGTTCGGTTAATACAACTTACTCCAATCTTCGAGGACACCTTCCTCGGTTATCACTAATCACAAAAAAACACCTTACCACAAGGGTTGCTGGAGTTATACACCAACTCCAACCCTTTATACACAATACAATCAATCACACCTATCACGAACACCACCACCGAACGAATGAAGGTTTGATCACACCTTAATCAACTTTTTACAATTGAAACGTGTATGGTGGTCTAATCAAAGCCTATTCAATATGTTGAATATAAGAACAATAGGCTTGAGAGAATAAGAAGAAGAAAGAAATGTAGAAGAAGAAAGTAAAAGACACTTTTGCACTTAAGAAAATATGAGACTTGTCTTGCATTTGTGTGGCTCTTTTCTCTTCCTTTTATTTGCTCTTGGCCGCCACCTAGGGCTTCTCCTCCATCTTGAGAATTCTCTTTTAAGTCCTTGAAAGAATGCCTTATGTAGATGTGACACCATCTTGCTTACTTGGCACAACTTGATTGGATGATTGTCTTGGCCTTGCTTACTTGGCACTCCTTGATTGGATGAGATTTGTCATCATTTAGTGGCTGTAAAAATCTGAGAATAAAATGAAAAACATATGCCAAATGAAGTTCAAAACATTGCCAAATATTCTACAATCAATCCCCTCAAATTTGGAAGCTAATTAATCTCCATCTAAGACCAAAAATCGGCCATACCATAGTCTCGTTCAACATGTGCTATATTCTCAAGATTTTAAAATGTTACCATACTATTGTTGGACCGTGTACCTGCAATAAACACCACTAGAGGGGGGTAAATAGTGGTTACCGATTACACTACTACCCTTGATAAATATCCCCTTTGAAAACAGAATCTGAGACTACCTCAGATTCAGAACCCGTTTTTGAAAAATTCAAACATCCATGTACACAACTCCAAAAATTATGAAAATTTCCAGAACTTAACTTCAATGTGTTAAAAAGACTCAGCCCAAAATTCAAACAAAAATAAGATCATTTGGCCCTTCAAACAAATAAAAAGATTCAGATGGTCAATTTAGACAGAATTGGACAGAATGTTGCTGAAATTGAAAAACGTGTTTTTCTTTGAGTACTTAACGAAAAAGGTTAAAATTTATGTCAAAACACTCCTTAGGATGTCTAGTTTATGCTTCCAAAAGGCCCTGACCTTGAACAATTCTTGATTAATACAGAATTCAAGTTTTCTTAAAACTGGTCAGATTGCAGCCAGATTGGAGCAATTATCTTGCAAAGACTGAAAGACTAACTTTCCCTTGCTCAAATCAAGTGATTCTTGTTGTAAGTGAAAGCTAATAGTCTGAAGAATAACTTTACCAAAAATCACGAATTTTGAAACTGTTTAGATATTTTTTTCAAATCATGAGAAATCGTGTGAAAATTTCAGTAAAAACGGACAGAAAATAGATAGGTAGAAACAAGACAAGAACACCGAGGATTTATCCTGGTTCGGTCAATGTGACCTAATCCAGTTTCAAGGAACACCTTTCCTTCGATTTCACTATGGTATGAATCAACTTACAACAAGAACTAAGCTTGATCCTTGGGTTATACACCAACCCTATCCAAGACTTGGATGAACACCTTATATGCAACATTTAGTTACAACACCTCTACCACCTATTGATGTAGCCTTATAAAATTGGCTAATCAATCTTACAAATGAAGCTCAAGAGACTTGTAGCTCAACAAATACAACAAGAACACCTTTGCTACAAAGAATGAAACAAGAACAACAAGAAGAAGATGATAGCTAGACAAATTGACAAATGCTTTCAAGTGAGCTTCAAGTGTGTTTCATCTTCTTCACCATTGCGTCCTATTTATAGTGTGAAGTGAGCCTTGGAGATAATAATGCACATGTGTCACAAGATTCATCATCAAGCTTAAGTGTCTTCACATCATTGGTTGGCCTTGTACACTTGGCAACATAAAGCAAAATAATTGGTCCACCTTGGCATCAACATGTTGGCCGAAATTTACACATTGGCATGTCATTATTTATCCTTTGCAAAATGAAGATAATTAGAAGGATAATACCACAAGAATACCTCAACTTCTAGGCTTGAAAATAGGGCATGTGAAGGCTGAAATTTTGACCCCAAAATCAGCCATTTTCAACCATGTAGTCGTTGTCTACATATTCAAATCCTTCAATTTTTCCAAGTTCGCAACTTTTGCCAACTAGCCTCTTTTTGATTTGTCCACTTGTCACCAAGCAATAAAATGTATAATACATCACCTCCACATGAATATGGACATTTTTGAGCATATATAGAAGTATATCAACTCAGATTTTTGAAGAAGAAATCATCAAATAATAATTGACAAGATTATATCAACACGTAACACCGAAATTCCCAATACTTCTTCTTGTATGTTGTGATCATTTGCACACCTTGAACACATTTATATTCTCTGAAATGTGATGATAAATATCCTCCAATAACATACATAAAAGAGTCTTCAAGAAAGAAATAGAATGTGACATCACAACTCGACACATATCCCGCTATAGTCAATAATATCATCATGTGAGATAAATAATATAAAGCAACCATATAATCTTCAAAATAATCACAACTCAACTCTAGAATGATAATAAGAATATACTCAAGAGATTCCTTGAGTTAAAATACCAAAAATACCCTTAGGGGTAAAATGACCAAAATGCCCCTGGTGAGAGAAACTCCAGAATTGACCCCGATGGTCAGAAATAGCCATAATACCACCTTTGTCTTGATAAATATGATAAGAATAAGTCCTTGATATATATCCACCATATCATGTTCCTACAAAACTCAAAATACCAATTTTGCCTTTTTTGGTAAGTTGTAGAAACTTCAAAGGCACATTAATCTCAATACATTTAAAAACCATCAAAAACACATAACATTCACATAATGAACATGTATAAATCATATACAAATGAAAACAAATATTTTATCACATTTTAGAAAAATATTTCTGAAAACCCTAGACATCGATCGATCGAAGTGCCTCAGCTTCAGACATCGACGTCTCACAGTAAGTTTCAGAATTTGTCTCTAACCTACATCGATCGATCGAAGTGAGGGTTCGATGTACATAGATCGATTGATGTGTCTCAGTTTTAGAGATCGATGTCTCACAGTAAAGTCTTGAACTTTCTCTGCTTTACATCGATCGATCGAAGTGCAACAACCTGAGAGATCGATGTCAACTTTTTCAAATTTTAATCACATATAACACCATGTATGATATTTTTATGCATTCACCTCTTAAAATCATGACTTTGAAAATTATACAAATATATTTCTCAACATTCTCTCCCTTTTGGATGATTTTCAAAATAACCTAACATGATTTTAATATCACAACTCTCTACCCATTATTTATCATACCAAATACCTCACCAATTACTAATTGTTTCACCAAATTTGTACCAATTGTTTTAAAAACCAATTACCAACTAATTACCGATCAATTCTCATGTATTTATGTGCTCCCTCTCAACTTATACTCTCCCCCTTAACCTATGCTCCAAAACGTATACCAATTGAATCTTTAGCATATTATTCAACCAAATCATGACTTACCAACTAAAATCATGTTCTTATTCTATCTCCCCCTTTATTTTGCAAATCATGCAAAAGATAGAACTATGCAATGGTATCGTAAGTCATCATACCTAACTTGGCTCGTAAGTTTTCAAAATTGGCTTGATTAAGGGGTTTGGTAAATATATCGGCTATTTGATGATCAGTTCTTATATGGTTTATAACTATATCCTCATTTTGAACATGATCTCAAAGGAAGTGATATTGTACCTCAATGTGTTTGGCCTTAGAATGAAGTACCGGATTCCGTGAAAGATTGATCGTACTTGTGCTATCACAGAAAATTTGATCCTTATTCATTTTAATGCCAAGATCACTAAGTTGTTGTTTAAGCCAAAGTATTTGGGTAGTGCATAAACTCAAGGCTATATACTCGGCTTCAGTGGTAGAAAGCGCTCCTATGAATTGACACGTACCACTAGTGAATTTTCTATCTAATTTGCAACCACCATAATCAGCATCACTATATGCATATAATTCCAACTTAGCGTTTCCATCATACCAAAGTCCTAAGTGAGGTGTGTGTTTAAGATATCTAAAGATCTTTTTCACCGCATTATAATGTGATACCTTAGGACAAGATTGAAACCTAGCACACATACACACACTAAACATGATGTCAGGTCTTGATGCAGTTAAATATAATAATGAGTCAATCATAGACCTATATAGTGTGTCATCAAAAGGTTTACCATTTTCATCCTTATCTAGTTTGGTGCTAACACTCATGGGGGTAGGGGTTGGTTTCAACTCTTCAAAGCCAAACTTCTTAATCATATCATTGACATACTTATGTTGGCTAATGTGGATTCCTTGAAGGGTTTGTTTAATTTGTAGTCCTAAGAAGTAATTCAACTCTCCTACCATTGACATTTCAAATTCTGACTTCATACACTCTTCGAAGTCTTTTACTAAGGTAGGGTTGGTTGAACCAAAGATTATATCATCTGCATATATTTGAACTATTAATAAGTCATCATCTTTTTTTCTTAGGAACAATGTGTTGTCTATGATCCCCCTTTGAAAATTATTTGCAGTAAGAAAGTTTGCAAATCTATCATACCAAGCTCTTGGAGCTTGTTTCAAACTATATAGAGCTTTCTTAAGCTTGTAAACATGGTTAGGGTTCTTTGGATCTTCGAATCCAGGAGGTTGTTTGACAAACACCTCTTCTTGGATGTATCCATTCAAGAATGCACTCTTGACATCCATTTGGATGAGTTTAATGTTGCCTAAACTTGCAATAGCAAGTAACAATCTAATTATTTCTAGTCGTGCAACGGGTGCAAAGATTTCTTCATAATCTATTCCTTCTTGTTTATTATAACCTTGTGCGACTAGCCTAGCCTTATTTCTTGTAATATTTTCTTGTTCATCCATTTTATTCCTAAAGACCCATTTGGTTCCTATTATATACTTGTCTTCAGGTTTAGGGACTAAGTCTCACACGTTGTTTCTTGTGAATTGATTTAATTCCTCATGCATGGCATCTATCCAAGACACATCACCTAAGGCTTCTTTTGCATTCTTAGGTTCTAAGTGTGAGATTAATCTATGTCCTTCAGGTTGAATTATATTTCTACGTGTTCTAACCCCAACACTTGGATCCCTAATGATTATTCTTTAGGATGCCACAAATTTCTAGATTGACTAGGTTCTCCCTCATCTTGTTCAAATGTTTCATTAGTGTGAACATTGTCGTATACAATTGAATCATCTTGTAAGTTAGTTGTATTATCTTCCAACTGCAAAATCTCTTCATTTATTTCATCTAAGGGTTCATGCATGTCTTGTTCAGGGGGAGTTGGTTCTAGATGATCAAGTACAAGCTCAAGTAATATATCATCATCTTCAAACATATTTTCAACATTATTTTCTTGTTTATGCTGAGTTTTATCACTAACTTCAAAGCAGGCATTTTCATTGAACTTCACATGTATAGATTCAATTATTTTTCTAGATGCAGAATTGTAACACCTATATGCTCTTGAGTTAGTTGAATAACCAACAAATATACATTCAATAGACTTTTGTTCAAGCTTTTCTAGATTATCCTTAGTGTTCAACACAAAACATTTACAACCAAAAACCTTAAGATAATCTACTTCAGATTGTCTATCTTTTAACAATTTATAAGGTGTTTTATTCAATTTGTTTCTAATAGAAAGCCTATTTATAATATAGCATGTACAACTAACAGCTTCAGCCAATAAATATTTTAGTAATTTTATTTTCACATAACATTGTTCTAGCAACTTCTTGAATTGTTCTATTTTTGCGTTCTATAACTCCATTGAGTTGTGGTGTTCTAGGTGGTGAGAATTCATGTTTAATTCCGTGTAATTCACAAAACTTGATTACATCTTTGTTTTTAAATTCTCCACCTCTATCACTTCTAATTCCTTTAACATTTTCTTCGTATATATTTTCAAGTTGCTTAATAAGAGTTTCGATTTCCAATGGAGCATCGTCTTTATGTGTTAAGAACATTGTCCATGTGTTGCATGAGTAATCATTTACTATGACACACACATAGTAGTGTCCACCTACACTTCTTTTCCTACTTGGACCAAATAAGTCTAAGTGAAGCAATTCTAGTACATGACTAGTACTCACTTCATGTTTTGGTTTTAATGTTTCTTTAATGTGTTTTCCTTAAATACATGTTTCACACATTTGAAAATTATCTAAGTCTAATTTAGGCATTCCTCTAATTAAATTCTTCTTAGATAATTTCTTAATGGTTGAAATTCCTATATGGCCTAATCTTCTATGCTATAAATTCACATCGAAATCATGTGATATTCAACACTTAACCTTAGCATCTAACATGTTATCTAAGGTAAGATTATAAATGTTGCCATCTCTATTTCCTTTTAATACAATTTCTCCTTTTTCATTTATTATATCACAAGAAGTAGGATGAAAAGAAACATTATATCCACAATCTATAAGTTGAGAAATACTTAATAAATTATAAGAAAGATTACTTACTACAACACATTTTGTATTTGAAATGTGTTAGGGTCCCCGATTGTTCTTTTTTCAACAACTTTTCCTTTGTTGTTATCACCGAATGTCACCTTTCCACCATCAACATGTTCAAGCTCGGTGAATAGATTGGGGTTGCCTGTCATATGCCTTGAACATCCACTGTCTAAAAACCATTTGGTTTTTAGCTTCTTTGACTTTGCCTCCTTCTTGCATTCCTTATGTTTTTCCTATAGTGAAGACAAAGTTTTAGGTACCCTTTATTTGGGTCCTTGAATGTTAGGAGCACCATCCTTGTTTAGATATCCCTTAGGTATCCAAACTTGGACATACCTTCTAGGCACATATTTGACGTTATTATAAGTTGAATAATACACAGGATTTTCATGTAATTGTCCATTCCATTTGAAGGATGATGCATGGTTATTCATGTTATACCTTGATTGATAAGTATTATGTCTTGGCCGATTTTGATAGTGTGTATAAGGCATATGAATTTGTTTCTTGAATGGCGCTATGTTAGTGTGTTCATATGCATTTCTATAAGTCTTATATGAGTGATGTCTATACTTAGGTTCATAATAAGTTGGATGCATTTTATTATGTCTAGTTGCATTTGTATACATGTAGGCATAATTTTTAGGTTGTCTAGATGCAAAGTTTTGCCTAGTTGCACTTTTATACGTGTGTACATTTGTGGGTGCGTGTTGTATTTTTGCCTTAGAATAAACAGAAGAAGGAGTAGAAGAAGATGCAGCAGGCAAAGTTGATTTTGTTGTATTATATGGCATTTTTGTACTAAATGAGACAAACTTAGTCTTTTTATCTACTTTGGCATGTTCTTCTTTATATCCTAACCCAGTTTTATCATTTCCATATTTTTGTGATGCTATAAGTGTATCTAACATATTTGCACCAGCTTTAAATTGTTCTAACATTTTTTCTAAGATAAGTTTGGAAGATTTAAGTTGTACTATTTCATTTTCACAACTTTCTACCTTACATTTCAGCATGCTATTTTTAGTTTTTAGTGTATGTTCATTTTTCCTGTATGATTCAATTTTAATCTCTAAAGAATCAAGAGTATTAGTAGACTCTTGTTTAAAAGATTCTAATTGATCGAAAAACTCCAAGTTGGACGTCTTCAACTTGTTGTTTTCTTCAATTAGTTTCTTCTTTTCTTTAGATAGCCTCTTACAGTGAGCATGCATTCTTAAAAATTCTTTATAAATTTCATCAAATGTCATGTCACTATCAGAATCATCATTAGAAGAAGAACTTACCTAGTTGGATATGAAGCAGACTTGAGCTTCCTCAGTGTCGGATTCTGAGTCGGATGAGTCGCTCCATGTGCTCACCTTCATTGCTCGTTTACCTTTCCTTGGCTTGGTCTTCTTTGCCTTTGATTTTTGCGTCTCCTTTTCTTGTTTAATGTTACTATTTTTATTGTTGTTGGCGTTTTTCTTTGTCGGACAATCATAAGAGATGTGTCCTTTTTGACCACATTCATAACACTTTAATTCTTTATTATACCATTTGTTGTCATTAATGTTATTTTTCCTAGGTTGAGAAGAAGAATATCGTTGTCTATTCTTATTAGGACGTTTAAAAAACTTTCTAAGTTTTCTAGCTATCAATATCAAGTCATCGTCTAATTCAGTATCACTATTACTATCATCATTATTTGTATATGTTTCTGTTGTTTTGAAAGCTATAGACATACCGGATGACTTAGATGACTCAGACTTCCGTTGGTTTAGTTTTACCTCGTATACTCTAAGTGAACCGATTAATTCATCCATCTTAGAGATTGACTTTGTTTCTTCAATTGCCGTGACCTTAGGATCTCATTCAGTAGAAAGACTTCGCAGCACTTTTTGCACCTTCTCGTTGTTGGTGAATGATTTCCCTAAAGCTTCAAGGCATTGAAAATATTAGTAATTCTCAGATCCATAGATGTTATGGATTCGTTCGGCAAAATTTTGAAAGATTCTAATTTAGTCATAAACATGTTTATTTGTGATTCTTTTACACCGCTTGTACCTTCATGCTTTAATACAAGTGATTTCCACATATCATGTGCACTTGTGCAATTTGACACACATCCTGCTTCAGAAGTTGTAAGTCCATTCAAAAGTAATTGCATAGCTTTAGCATTCATGGACATTTTCTTTGTATCTTCCGATGACCATTCACTTTTATATTTCTCAACCTCTTGTGTGACTCACTAACTTGTACAGCTTTCATTGGAATGTATGGCCCATCTTCAACTATAGACCATAAATCGATGCCTATAGTCATTAAGGATAGCCTCATTCTAAGTTTCCAAGGAACAAAATTATTTCCATCGAAAAGAGGAGGGCATTGTGTGGGCATACCTTCCAACTCACCTTTGTGAGAGACTATGACCATTGTATGTACCTTTAATCTGAGATTAGCAGGCTATAAAGAGTCATTGTTTCTTGGCCTTGTGTTGATTGTACGGTGTTGAATCTTGCTTCTTTGAGTGGTGTAGACCTCGTTCTAATACCAATTGTTAGACCGTGCACCTGGTATAAACACCACTAGAGTGGGGGTGAATAGTGGTTAGCGGAAATTACACTACTACGCTTGATAAAAATCTCCTATGAAAACAGAATCTGAAACTACCTCAGATTCAGAACCCGTTTTTGAAAAATTCAAAAATCCTTGTACATAACTCCAAAAGTTATGAACATTTCCATAACTTAACTTCAATATATTAACAAGACTCTGTCCAAAATTCAGACAAAACTAAGATCGTTGGCCCTTCAAACAAATAAAAAGATTCAGATGGTCAACCTGGACAGAATTGGACAGAATGTTGGTGAAATCAAAAAAGTGTTTTTCTTTGAATACTTAGCCAAAAAGGTTAAACTTTATGTCAACACACTCCTTAGGATGTCTAGTTTATGTTTCTTAAAGACCCTAACCTTGAACCATTCTTGATTAATACAAAATTCAAGTTTTCGCAAAACTAGTCAGATTGCAGCCAGATTGGAGCAGTTATCTTGCAAAGACTGAAAGACTAACTTTCCCTTGCTCAAATCAAGTGATTTATGTTGCAGACGAAAGCTAACAGTCTGAAGTATATTCCACCAAAAATCACGAATTTTGAAAGTTTTTAGCTATTTTTTCAAATCGTGAGAAGTTGTGTGAAAACTGCAGTAAAAACAGACAGAAAACAGAAAGGTAGAAACAAGACAAGACCACCGAAGATTTATCCTGGTTCAGTCAATGTGACCTACTCCAGTCCCAAAGAATACCTTTCCTTGGATTTCACTATGGTATGAATCAATTTACAACAAGAACCAAGCTTGATCCTTGGGTTATACACCAACCCTATTCAAGACTTGGATGAACACCTTATATGCAACACTTAGTTGCAACACATCTACCACCTATTGATGTAGCCTTATAGAATTGGCTAATCAATCTTACAAATGAAGATCAAGATGTTTGTAGCTCAACAAATATAACAAGAACACCTTTGCTACAAAGAATGAAACAAGAACAACAACAAGAAGATGATAGCTACACAAATCAACAAATGCTTTCAAGTGAGCTTCAAGTGTGTTTCATCTTCCTCACCATTGCCTCCTATTTATAGTGTGAAGTGAGCCTTGGAGATAAGAATGCACATGTGTCACAAGCTTCATCATCAAGCTTAAGTGTCTTCACATCATTGGTTGGCCTTGTACACTTGGCAACATAAAGCAAATTAATTGGTCCACCTTGGCATCAACATGTTGGCCGAAATTTACACATTGGCGTGTCATAATTATCCTTTGCAAAATGAAGATAATAAGAGGGATAATACCACAAGAATAGCTCAACTTCTAGGCTTGAAAATAGGGCATGTGAAGGCTGAAAGTTTGACCCCAAAATCATCCATTTTCAACCATGTAGCTGTTAGATACATATTCAAAATTTTTCAATTTTTCCAAGTTGGCCAGCTAGCCTCTTTTTGATTTGTCCATTTGTCACCAAGCCATAAAATGAATAATACATCACCTCCACATGAATATGGACATTTTTTAGCATATATAGAAGTATATCAACTCAGAGTTTTGAAGAAGAAATCACCAAACAATAATTGACAAGATTATGTCAACACGTAGCACCAAAATTCCCAATACTTCTTCTTGTATGTTGTGATCATTTGCACACCTTGAACACCTTTATATTCTCTGAAATGTGATGATAAATATCATCCAATAACATATATAAAAGACTCTTCAACAAAGAAATAGAATGTGACATCACAACTCGTCACATATCCCACTATAGTCAATAATATCATCATGTGAGAGAAATAATATAAAGCCACCATATAATCTTCAAAATAATCACAACTCAACTCCAGAATGATAATAAGAATATACTCAAGAGATTCCTTGAGTGAAAATATCAAAAATACCCTCAGGGATGAAATGACCAAAATGCCCCTGGTGAGAGAAACTCCAGAAATGACCCCGATGGTCAGAAATAGTCATAATACCACCTTTGTCTTGATAAATATGATAAGAATAAGTCCTTGATATATATCCACCATATCATGTTTCTACAAAACTCAAAATACCAATTTTGCCCTTTTTGGTAAGTTGTAGAAACTTCTAAGGCACATTAGTCACAATACATTTAAAAAACCATCAAAAACACATAACATTCACATAATGAACATGTATAAATCATATACAAATGAAAACAAATATTTTATCACATTTTAGAAAAATATTTCTAAAAACCGTAGACATCGATCGATTAAAGTGCCTCAGCTTCAGAGATCGACGTCTCACAGTAAGTTTCAGAATTCGTCTCTGACCTACATCGATCGATCGAAGTGAGGGTTCGATGTACATAGATCGATCGATGTGTCTCAGGTTTAGAGATCGATGTCTCATAGTAAGGTCTTGAACTTTCTCTGCCTTACATAGATCGATCGATGTGATCGATCGAAGTACATCGATCGATCGAAATGCAACAGCTTGAGAGATCGGTGTCAACTTTTTCAACTTTTAATCACATATAACACCATGTATGATATTTTTATGGATTCACCTTTTAAAATCATGACTTTGAAATTTATCCAAACATATTTCTCAACAGCTATTGCACATCAATCCCTTGAATCTTGAGAAATAAATTGATCAACTTTAAGACTAAAAAATCGCCCACCATAATGTCTCACATGCTGAATTTTCAGCATGTGTTACATTTGCTAGAAAGTTTAAAATGTTACCTTGTGCAGCTTCCTCCATTATGTCATTAACCTTGTGTGGCTTATTCTCCACCAATTGAGATGCCAACTAAGCTTCACATAAGCTCCACCAAGGCTGCATTAGGCGTGTACATAGTCTCCAATATGTGCTGAATTTTATTTTTCTAAACTTTGTAAAATAGTGCACAATTAATTATACACATATGGTATATTCCAGTCAGCCCTAATTTGAATATTCTAGAACACTTTAATATCTCTTGAATATGTAAAAAGTGTCTAGGTACATGTTACATGTCATGCCAAAAACGTTCCATGTGTTGTATTCGTAGAAAACCGAATTTTTGACTTTTGTCGATTACGCGATTTTTCTCTGACTAAATTCAAACTTTTTTGCACATGTTATATATATTATGTCACACATAATGTACATAAAATAAATTTGAATATTCAGATCTTAATGGCTGAGACAAATGGCGCCCACATGTGCTTAAAAAGTGAATTTGGAATCTCCACAATTTGGCCTTAATTGGGGATGATTTGTGTGTGCCAACATGGAATGATTTTATTCCTGAGTGTACCATGTTAGCCACAAAATTTGTGGCCATTTTTGAAGTGTAGGAGCGGCCATCTATATATGGCAAGTACGTGACACGTTGGCAAAGTTTTAGTAGTCACCCGATACGACAATTTTCGGTTTATAACCTTGTAACATATCGTAATGATTTTGTCATCACTATGACTTATATCATATGATATAAGATCTGAATATACTCATAAATGTGAGGTAAGTATAATAGTGTGACGTTGATGTACGTTCGTAATACGTGTCGGTAGTATGTCGGAATATATGTGTATTGTGCCTTTTAAAAATAACTGAATATATATGTATATATATATGTATTTTTTTTAAAACAAATTTTATTAATATTGCTCACTTATGGTGTGAGAAAACCATAGTACATAAACAGTAATGTCGTCGTAAGCAAATAACGCATGAAGTGAAGTAAGTATGCGTAACCTCCAGTCATATATGATATGCCATATTAAAACTTTGTCAATTAAAACCACCCTTGTGGATAAAACCTTGACGAAGGAAAAAAGCGTACATATTTACATGGCTAGACGGTTTAAGAGAAATGGAATACAAAGAAAGAATGAAATGGAACAACATAATCCTAATCAATGGACACGTGAGCATGATGAATTGGCCAGATGTAGCTGCAAACTGTCGTAGAGCTTCTCGCATCTTTCCTCGCATCGCCAAGGTAGTACCTCGCACATCAAGTATGTCATTAACCCAATAAAGGCAACTAACCAGATGTTTAGCTTTAAGAAAAGAGAACCATACCCAAGTTGCCCATAGCCAAACAACTATGAGCAACCTCCAACGAAACATGCTACAATGATGAGGCCGAAAAGGGAGCAACATATGTATGTCGTATGATTTATCGGCATCTTGATGTAGTCCTTTCCATAGCCGTCCTCGCCTCGCCACAGGTATACCTCGCATATCAAGTAGATCAACGACCAAGCAACTGTGAATATTCATAAGAATAGCTTGAAGAAAATAGAACCATACCCAAGTTGCCCATAGCCAAACGACTATGAGAAACCTCCATTTATATACGCTGTATTGATGAGCCCTAGTAACCAGTAGCAGATTGATTGGTCGTTCCTCAGCAAATGTGGAAAAGTTAACGATATTATCCTCATGCATAGGAAACAGAATAATGAATGCAGTGCAGAAACTCGTAAAGTATGATGAAAAGAAAACATACCATGGCTGCCTACACCAAGTACTGGCATAGGCAACCCCCAAATATGCACACCAGATCATCATAGTCTTAATGTTGGTAAAGCGTCAAGTAATAAATTGCCTCGAATTTCGCAAGGCAACGGAGCTGCTGTGTTGTAGTGCAAGACACCTGTAGTGTGAAATCCATGTCACGCTAAAGCATGAGATACCGTATTTGCTTCACGAGGGCAGTAACTCAGTGTAGAGGCGTTGAGAGTCAACATGATTTTAGCTCGTTGTATATGCAAGTGTAATGAGCCCGTGTAGCTTGAATGATTACGGATTAAATGAAGCAGCTGATGACAGTCTGTTTCAACATAGAGCTCATCATAGGTCATAGCATAGTAAGTAAGAGAGATCCATAAAGCCATCAATTCCGCGTGAACCGGGGAAACACATGGCAATGCATAACAAATAGCCGAAATAAAATTTCCGAAGTCATCACGCAAAATGGCACCCGCAGCTGCTGTGTTTCGGCCGACAACAGCATCCACGTTCAACTTCAGTTTTCCAGAAGGTGGCAACGTCCATTTAACCAATCTATACCGCCGTAATTTTAACCGTGGAGAAAACCCTTGAGCAATTAGATGAGGTAGAGACTGAGCAAATTTATGCCCCTGCACAGAGGCACACCATGTGTATATAGACGTACGTGTCTGATGAAGTAATCGGCTAGGCGAGAAGATGTTATCGCCAAATTTTATTGATATATATTCTTTCCAAATTTCCCAAGTAACTAACGATGGGACCACCACACATAACTGTCCCTGCATCGTAACAGCTGAAGACTGACGCCACCAGCAATATAGATAAGCTTGGATAGTCGTTTGACGAGGCATAGGGCCCGAGAACAATGATGACATCTGGATCCACGTTGACTTCACTGCTGGACAATACAAAAAGATATGGTCTCTATTATCCGACTGTCGTAAACAGAAAACACATTGAGAGGGGTAGATTGTCTGCCATGCTCGAAGATTGTTTGTTAGCGGAAGAGAATGACACCATAGTCGCCACAAAAACACCTTCACCCGTGGGGGGATGTTGTCCACCATATATACTTAGACGACGCAAATATAGAGGTTTGTGAATGTAATAACGAGTACGCTGATTTAATTGAAAATTGTCCTGATGAGTCCGCGAGCCATTGGAAGATATCCTGATTAGAATCCACATATTCCTGCATGTAATTATGGATGTCACAAATGCGCTTCCAAACCGATGAATCATAGTTATGTGCATAAATATCATTCCTGCGGCCATATTTGGTTCGGATGAATATTGCCCATAGCGTATCCGACGTGTGATGTTTCCACCATAGTTGGCCATCATATACCTTTTGAATCAACTCTAAATTGCGTATGCCCAAACCTCCATTCTCAATGGGTTGACAAACTTGATGCCAAGACATCCAATGATGTCTTCCATTCCATAAGAAGTCGGCCATTTTCTTGTTCAAGATGGTTATAACACTTTTAGGCAATCTGGAGCTTGCTATAATATGTATTGGCATCGTTGCCAAAACATGCCTTATAAGGACCACTCGACCTGCCATTGAGAGCAACTTTGACGACCAAGAATTCAGTCGCTTGTCAAAATGTTCCAAGAGAGATACAATAACTTGACCTATTAATACCCTTATGTAAAAAAGATCCAAGGTACTTAATGGGTAAATTCACCAATCTCATACCTAGCTGATGTGCCACGCGAGATCCTGCGACAGTGTTTCCAATCACCAATTGACTCTTATTGAAATTTACCAATTGCCCTGAAGCAGACTGATAGATATCCAAAAACTTTTGAAATTTTTGATTGTTAGACGCACCTCCATTCAAAAAGACCACCAAATCATCAGCAAAGGCTAGATGCGATACCTGTGGCACACAACCCAATTGAAAGCCCCGTAAATCACCCGACCTCATTTGAGCATTAAGTCCTCGAGAGAAGCCTTCTGAGGCCAAGATGAATAACAATGGAGACAAAGGATCACCCTGCTTGACTCCTCGCGTGATTGGGAAAAAACCCACCGGCTTGCCATTGATGAGCACTGAACACCGAGTAGCCGCCAGGTTATTCAATATTATCTGCACTAGCTTGTCATCAAATCCAAACTTCAGTAAAAGAAGACGAAGATATGTCCAATCCACTCTATCAAAAGCTTTGGCCATATCTAGCTTAACTATAACTTGACCTCCACGAACATGTTTATCTAGCATATGAACCATTTCCTGAGCTAACAGAATATGATCAGTAATTCCACGGCCCTTAAGAAATCCTGCCTGTTCCGGAGATATAAGTCACGGAAGAAGTTCCGCTAGACGCGTTGCCAGAAGACGGGTGATAACCTTGGCCAAAAAGTTTGTCAAACAAATAGGCCGGAAATCATTAAATGATTGCGGATTTGATACCTTTGGGATGAGTGTAATAAGTGAAGCGGCAAGCTGTGAGGTGGCTACACTCCAATAAAAAACTCTTGAACCGCTTTGTGCACATCAGACTTAATAATATTCCAAAATTTTCGATAAAATGAGCTGGGGAAGCCATCGGGACCTGCTGCACTGGTTGGACTTAGATCCCAGACTGCCCTTTGTACTTCCTGGAGATCTGGAATAGCCATCAACATGTCATTATCTGCCTGTGTTAAGACAGTGGGAATATACCGAAGCAAAGATAATGGGTCGGATAACTGTTCCGCCGAAAATAAGGTTTGATAATAACGGACGGCCTGAGTCTCAATATCATTGATATGTTGGTATTCCACACCACTTGAATCTACTATTCTGTTAATTGTCTGACGACGACGTTTATCTTTTACTGTTTGATGATAATATCGTGTTGTTGGCATCACCCTCCTGCATCCATTTTACATTAGCTTTTTGCTTCCAGAATAGCGTAGCTCGATGTTGTAGTTTCAATAAGGAGGCCATGCTACGATGATACAACTCATTGGATGCTGCAGTTGGCTGATGATCATATTCTCTCTCAAAGCGAAGAGTCTCCTTTTCGGCAGCCTCAATAGCATCAAAAATGTTACCAAAAACATCCTTATTCCATTGCTTTAAATGTTGCTTAAGCTGTCGAAGTTTGTCATAGAACCCCTTCATACCACCTGTTGTGTCAAAACATTGCCAATGGTGCGTGACAAACTGTTGAAAGTCAGCGTGTGTAGTCCGTACGTCCAGATAACGAAAAGAAGATGCATGACTTGATCTGTCTTCTATACATTGAAGATAGATAGGACAATGGTCCGATGTTGTGCGACTAAGATGCTGATAGGAGACGGTTGTAAAGAGATCAAAAAAACTAGTCGTACAAAAGTATCTATCTAGTCTCCTCCAAACACGTCCGAGACCTCGTCCATCACTCCACATGAACATCGTACCTTGATAATTAATTGGTTGAAGCGAGCATGTAGAAATACAATTATTAAAATCTTGTAATGTTCGAAGAGGAGGAGATGATCGACCTTTGTGCTCGTCTAAGGATAGAAATGTATTGAAATCTCCTCCTAGAAGCCAAGGTAAATCAATCTCAGAGTGGATCGCCATAAGATCTTCCCAAAGAGGTCGACGTGCAGCAACAGTGTGCAATCCATAAACAAATGTACTGTAGAAACGATCTCCAGTGGGTATCCATTGAAATTGTATCGAATGATGTTGAACTCCAAAAAATCCAAATTTTATCCTGACAAACAGAAATCGCTTGGGTGAAACCAAGCTGCAGTCGATAGTGCACCAATGAAGATGGTCGCAGTTTGAGCTCAATTAGAACTAAAATATGCAGATGATAGCGATGTAATAATGATAAAAGACGCTGTAAAGAAGTGCGGAGACCGCGGACATTCCAGATCATTATCTTCGTTGGGTTGATAAACAATCAAAGGAGTTAGAGAGTGTAGCCCTTGATCTTGTGAGTGGCGATGAAGAGGGCTCTAAATTACGACGGTGACGACAGAGAAGACGAGGTGGTACATGAAAAGGTATGTCTGTTTGATTTTCTGTGGGTGTTGTTGGCTGGGCACCACCAAGCGGGCTTTGATCAGTAGAAACAACTGCCTGCATTATGTCAGTGAGGATTTCTGATACAATTTCTTTGGCCGCATTATCTGTGGTCTGGATGTGTTGTTGTTCATATTGATCTGGTATGACTTCACTGTCAGATAAAGAAAACGATTGTGGAGGGTAGGAGATATCTGCAATGAAACTGTCATCAACTCCCTGCAATCGTGCAAAATCCTGTACGTATGAGACCATATGTGTTGTTGTTAAATCTGGGGAAGCAGACAATGTTATAGCCGCATTGCTCTGCTGCGGATTCGATGTTGTATGCTTTTTAGGAGTCCACCGTTGATCCTTAGCCGCATCTTTAGTTTTCTGCGTAACATCTTTAGATTTCTGTGTATGCTCTTTAGTTTGCTGCTGCGTTTCTTTATTTTGCTGCAATTCTGTGATTTTGCCTTCTTGAATCTTTTTGCAGTCCGCAGCCTTATGACCTAATCTGTAACATTTAGAACAGTATGAGGGAAGATCCTCATATACCACCTGTTGTTGAACCACCCTGTTTAACGCATGAATAAATATTCTAGTGGGAAGTTCTTTGGAAACATCAATTTCAACACACAGGCGAGCAACGGATGGCCGAAGTGATTCCGCCGTCGCTGTGTCTAACTTCATCGGATCGCCCAACATCTTGCCAATCTGCATCAGTGCAGATTTCTGATGATAGTGTAATGGTAGCCCTAGGAAGGACACCCAAACTGGTACGATCAGAACATATATCGTAGGATCATATGTTGGTGTCTATTTCGTGACCTTCATATATTTCCCTGCTATCATCTAACTCTGCCGTGCAAAGCACTACAGGTAATCTTGTTCGTGCTTAAAATGCAGTATCACATGCGTTGAATCGAGGAGACCGACTTGTACTGGACCAGTAAAGCCGATCTTGTCCATTGTAGATCGTATTGTGGCGATCGGAGGCTTGCCATACCAAAAAGTTTCATCCAGTAAAAATTTGTATGGCTCCGCTAATGAGGATATATATATATATATGCTTTTTTTAGAAAAGATTATAATATTATTACCCCTCACTTCTGGCGGAGGAAAATATTATTACAAAATTTCAAAGTATGACGATAGTAGCCGCATATGATTACCAACATCCAAATATATATGATATGTCGCATTAAAACCTTGCCAAGAAAAACCACCCTTGTGGATGAAACCTTGGCAAAGGAAAAAAGCATACATATTTATATAGATGGATAGTTAATAGGCGGTACTGTACAAAATGTAAAAAGGTACAATCCGAACAGAGTACAAAAGGAACAAATAAAGAATAAGACATGAAGATGTCCACTGTTGATGTGTTGCCCTCATTCCGTCAGTAAAGGTAAGGCCGTCCCGGAGGAAGCAGATGAATGCGCATCGTAATCCCGTCCATGCACAAGGTAAATGTATGACTGAGTGAAGTATATACAGCTGACAGATTGAAAGTGTGAAAGCAAAAGAAATGAAAACCATACCAGGTCTGCCGGTGCCCATTAAGAGACCGACAGAAATAATAAATAAATGCCAATCCAATTGGAAGACATGCAACCGTGAGGGTCCGTTTGGTTGCACGGGGGAACCGATCGATTCAGCAGATAGACCAAGAAAGCCGTCACAGCCATCAAAGTCGATGTGTAAGACATTCCATGCAGAAGAAACATTAAACGTTGAGTGCAGCCGACATCTTAAACATAGGTAAATGTATATGATGAAACGAAAGTATGCCATACCCGATCTGCCTGCCCCGACTAAAGGACAGGCAGAGACTGGGGGAAGGTGCCAATCCATTTGGAAGACATATAATGTGAGGATGTGAAGACAATGCGGAGGCAGCATCTCAATGAGATTCCACAAGCCTGCCTGAATCCCAAAGGACACAGGCAGGAAAATTTTGCTTGAGCGAATCCATATGGAAGACCTGAGTATATCATGAAACCCGCAAATGTACTAAAGAGAGATCCAAGGAGACAGAACTCCGGACTAACGGTGGAAGAGATCGAAAACCATAGACTTGAGTGCCTGGGTTTAACATAGCATGTTGTGCAAGATAATGTGCTGACATGTTTGCTTCCCGATAAATGTGGTGATAATCCAAGCGATGAAGACGCACTAATGTGTGTAGCAATTGAAGGCAGTAGTTTCTATGAATCAATTGAGGGGACGACAACCGAGATATCATCAATGCACAATCTGATGCAAGAATAATTGATTGGTATAGAGGCAGGAAATACAATAGACTAAAAACCGCAGCCTGTATCTCTGCTAGAATAGGGGTACTTGGCGGTAAGCGAAAAGAAAGTGCTCCCAAACATGTACCGGTATGGTCTCTCAAAATAGCACCACCTGCACTATAATGTCTTCCAACTGTAGCATCTGTATTTAATTTCAATTTGCCAAACGGCGGTAATCGCCAGCGCACCAAAATTGGTCGTGGGTGCCGAAACGGGGGAAGCCAAGGAAATGGTTGGCGCAGGCATGTCATTATCTTAGATCCCGCCAAAGACTTACACCACATGGTTATATCATACTGTATGGTGAACTTTAAAGACTGGATTGAAAAAGTTCGTGGTTCACCATAAAGTAGAGATGCATAGACACGCCACACATTATAAGCAATAATAGCCAGGACAGAGATGCGTAAAATCCCAAGAAAAGAGGAAAAGGTTGAGCGATACCACCATGAGAGTAGATATTGTCGGAGTCGCAAAGAGGTCGGGAGCGGACAGTGTAACTCGCTGGCAAAATAACTCCTGATTGATCGAATGCTCAAGCAGTATAAAAATATATGATCCACCGTAGCTGACTCCTGCTTGCAAAAAGGGCATTGAGAGGGGCATGCTGTAAAAAACTTACGAGTATAGTCTTCAAAAGGCAATGCTGAGTGAAACATGTGCCACAGAAATATCTGAGTGACGGGCGAATGATACTTGAACCAAATAAATTTTGCAGAAAGAAGCGTCGGGCTGGGGGATCGGCAAATATCATATGCACTGCGCAATGAGAACTCCCCTGTTGATGTTGGAGTCCATGAAAGATGCTCCCTCTGACCATCGGCATGTGCAATACAAGTAGGATGAATCCTACAAATAAGTTTCCACACAGGTGAATCAGTTAACCGAGGCAAATAATCCCCGCGGCGATCATATTTGCTGTACATGTATTTACTCCAAAGTGTAGTCTGTTGGTGATATGACCACCAGATACGGCAACGATATGCTTGTTGTAATATAGAAAGGTTACGAAGTCCCAGTCCGCCCTCCTCACGGGGTGTTGTAATAGTAGCCCACGATACCCAATGATGCCTATGTCCCCAATAGAACGTTGCCATTTTGCTATGTATTACCTGGATGACCGATTTAGGCAGGCCCCCTGCTGCGAGAATATGTAAAGGTAGCGAGGATACAACTGAACGTAGCAAAACAAGACGACCAGCAGAAGATAATAATTTTGAGTGCCAACCTAGAAGGCGATCGTCTATATGTTGTAATAATGAGATACAATACCGTGATCGATTGATGCTTTTATGCAAATAGGACCCAAGATATCGAAATGGCAGGTGCGATTCTCGCATTCCCGTGATAGTAGCCTAATCTCGCCGTTGTTGTGATGTTACCGCTGCTGATGGGATAAAACTGCTCTTCTGAAAATTAATCTTCTGACCAGAGGCATTCTCATACTGTGTTAAGAAGGTGTGAAAACGTCGAAGATTACGCTGCATGCCCCGTAAGAATACTAACAGATCGTCTGCATAGGCTAGATGGGTGATATGAAAAGGGACTCTGCCAAGACGGAAAGGCTGTAATGCTCCCGATGTGACTAATGATTTTAATCCCCTGCTGAAACCTTCCGATGAAATAATAAAAAGCAGAGGGGATAACAGATCCCCTTGCTTAACACCCCTATACGGACGAAAGGAAGCTGAAGGCTGGCCGTTAATTAAAATTGATAATGTGGTGGCACGCAAATGGTTTAAAATGCGGCGAATGAAAAACTCTGAAAAGCCAAAAGCACAAAATAGCCTCTCTAGATATTCCCAGCTGACTCTGTCAAGAGCTTTCATCATATCCAGTTTCAAACATAATTGAGGACCACCTTTATCCAGCATATGAATCATCTCTTGAGCCATAAGAACTTGCGTAGAAATATCACATCCCGGGAGATATCCAGTTTGCTCTGACGAAATGATTCTGGGTAGCAAAGTATTAAGTCTAGTAGCAATGATTCTTGTGCAGACTTTGCTTATGAAATTTGTGAGGCAGATGTGCCTGAAATCACTAAAAGTATCAGGAGATGGTTTTTTGGGGATCAGAGTGATAAGTGCACTAGCCATGACCGTAGGCTGGGGTATACCGAATAAAAACTCCTGCACAGCCTTAACCACATCAGCATGAATAATGGACCAACAAGACCGATAAAAGTTACCATTGAAGCCATCGGGGCCTGATGCGCTATGAGGGTCTAAGTGCCAGACAGATTTCTTTATTTCCTCCTCTATAGGCATCGCCGTAAGCATCATATTGTCGTCCGCCGTGACTAGAGCTGGAATATTATGGAGCACGGCATCATAATTGTGTGTATGTTCCTGGATAAATAAGGATGTGTAAAAAGCAACTGCTTCGTCCTGAATAGCGGCAGCATCAGTGCATAGTCTGCCATCAGATGTACGGATTTGCTGGATGCGCAGTTGAGATCGCCTACCCCTGACTATGGAATGAAAATATCGGGTATTTGTATCTCCATCCTACAACCAGCGAATTCTTGCCTTCTGTTTCCAATAATGGAACTCGTAGAAAGAAGCTTGAAGATACTCCGCTTTGGCTTTGTGGTATGCCTCACGATTTGCATCAGAGGAGTCAATGTCCCACGCATTTTTCGCAAAGGTAAGAGCTGATTCAGCATGCTTGACATTGGAAAAGATGTTACCAAAAATTTCCTTATTCCAACGCTGTATATCCTACTTCAGTCGGAACAACTTTGAATAAAAGCCATACATACCTCCTGTTGTTGGATAGGACGTCCAAGCATTTTCCACATAATTATGAAAATCTGGGTGAAGTAACCAGGAGTCTAAAAAACGGAAAGACCTGCGTGTCTCTGGGGTACCCAAGCGGCATATAACCAATAATGGAGTGTGATCCGAAGAAACGCGGGGAAGATGCGAAAGGCGCGTGTCATCAAAAAGGCGTTGAAAAGCAGAATTATAGAACAATCAGTCTAACCTTCGACGGACACGACCAAGGCCTCTACCATCAGTCCAACTGTATCGTGGCCCATGATACTGCGGCGACATTAAGGAACATTCTTCAATACAATCATTAAAATCTTGCAAGGAGGAAAACGACGGTTGAGAGCGGCCTGCATGATCTTCGAGAGAACGAAAAGTATTAAAATCACCCCCAACAATCCATGGCATATCATTTGAGTCAGAGAAGGCCGATAGTGAATGCCATAATGAGCGACGCAAAGATAATGTATGACTGCGGTAAACCACTGATAAGACAAAATTTTGCTGAAGGCGTCGGATTGAGAAAGTAAAATGAACGACCTGATTCTGGTCTTGTGAACCAACCAAATGAATATCTGTGTCACGCCAAAACAACCAAATACGTTTTGATTGAGAAGAGAAATGATTTGAAAAACCAAGATCCATAGCAAAACGGATAATGTGACGTGGTGAGTGCTTCGGTTCAATTACAGCTACTATATCTAAATGATGTTCATGAACTAAGTTGTGCAATCGAGGCAAAGAGGCACGCATGCCTCGTATATTCCATATTAAAATATTCATTGAGCAAGGTTAGAACCACTTCCCTGAATTGCATGAGACGCACTACGAGTTAGGATCGTGAAGGGTGGCAAGGGCGGGAGATCCTTTTTTGTACGACGTTTGCGGCGAGGAACAACTGGAATAAATTCAGCCTCTGCAGTGGAATCCTGCAGGCGAGATAATAAAACATCATCATCCGGCGACGTAGGAATCAACTCCATGCGCCTGACCACGTCATCCGGGACCGTTGATACCTCCGGTGGCTGATCATTTTCTGGCAGCTCATTGTTAGAACAATGGCCAATGTCACAATCATCGGATACACTGTGTGGTGTCGGTGAGTCTCCAGCGGGCAGTGAATCCTCACCAACCGTTATTGGTTGATCAGTAACAGGAACATCTTGGCTTGGGTCGTTTATAGGTTGCGTATGTGTGTCCATGGAAGGATTATTCATAGGTGCAGCAGCTGCATGGAGGTTTCCCTCTTCACGTTTGACGGGGGTCCATCGTTGGGCAAGTGGGCGTGGAGGTGGAGGAGATGGCGGAGGAGGTACCGTGCCCTTCTCTTTCGGATGACAATCTTGGGATGCATGGCCAAGTCGTCGACAGGAGGTACAAAATTGTGGCAAATCCTCATAAACCACAGTTTGCAGGATCATTCGATTTTTTGCCTGTAAATATATCTTTTGAGGCAATTCTTGAGAAACATCTACTTTCACACATAGACGTGCAACTGACGGACGTAACCCATCCGCCGTAGCCACATCCAGTTTTAGCGGCGTGCCTATTGTGCGGACTATTTCAAACAACTCCTCCCGGTAATGTAAATGAATCGGCAAGCCGGGAAAGGCAATCCAAACCGGAACTATTGGAACGTCAGCAGTGGGATCGAAATCAACAGTCCATTTCATGATACGCATATGACATCCGGAAATGTGCCATGAACGGCGATAAAAACATCGCAAATAATCTGCTTCATTGCTAAAGTTCAAAAGAATATGCGTTTGATCGATAAGCGTAATGCGCAAATCCTGATGAAAACCAATTTTTTCAAATACCTCCCGTATAACCTTTAATGGCGGCCGGCCGGCCCAAAAAGTGCCAACTAAAGAATGCCTGAACGGAGTAGCAAGGGCATCAATTTCTGAATCAAGAAACGAAATCATTGGGATGCCCTTATACCGTGATACTATCTTTGGTGATATAATGATGCGCTGGGAAGAACCTTCACCGGTCACCACCGCTGCGAAGGATGGTTGGGACAGAAGGCATTACGGATGATGAGAAAGATTGCAGCTTTGTACACTATAATGATCGAAACCGAGGAGTCGAGCGAAATTGAGGCGAAGAAGAAAGAGTGGAGGGCGGGTGAATCAGCAGCGGCGGCAGGGCCGCAGAAACGGTGACGATCGCCTGAGAGACGCCATCCTGAATATATATTCGTGTATATGTATGTTGGTATGACATATATATATGTATATATATATATATATATATGTATGTATATATATATATATATGTATGTATATATATATATATATGTATGTATATATATATATATATGTATGTATATATATATGTGTGTATATATATATGTGTGTGTGTGTATGTATATATATATATATATATATTATATTAAAACGTGTGAATAAATGTAGAAGGAGACTTTCCATTCTTCAATTCGTTGCCATCATGCCTTCTCCAAATATATCTCCATTTAATGAATTACTTAGTTCATTTAACTAAGTACTTCACTTAATGAACTAGTTTAGTTCGTTAATGGTGGCACCTGAAAATAGTTCAAACACAACAAATGTTTGCCATTTGATGTAAACTTTAAATCTTCATGGCTTGTTAGTACGGCAACATTATATATAAAGTATATAAGGCAAGTTTGTCGCAAAAACATGTCAAGTAATAAATTTTGTTATGCATTTCTTAAACACGTATTTAAATCATGTATTCGTAAATCACTCAAACCCTTTTTCTCAACATTGCCTTCACCTAAAGGACCCAGGACATGCATATCATATCATGGAAAAGAAAGAGCATAGTGTGTGATATCAAATGACTGAGTGTGACAGGAGATAGAAGAGCATGCATCATGAAGTTGCGCATTGCATTTGTTATTGTTGTGAATATCGATGACCTTGTTATTAAGTTATTTCAATGCTGCGTTTTGAGATACGAATCGGGTTGAATATGTGTTATTTCTTTATTTATGCTTTATTGCTTTATTTATCTGATTTCTGCTTTACGTGCTTAATTGTTTACCCGACTCAGTATGTGACAGTCTCTTTCCGGGAGAGATGGGTAACCTACGAGTGACTCCCATCACTAACCTCCCACCTCCTCGCCACAGGTGAGCAAGATTATGAGTATATATGTGTATCGAGGATGGGTCAGATTACGCAAGCTGAAGAGATTGAGTTGGGCTCGAGATGGAATCTTGTTGAAGGAGCTTGTTTCTTGGGATAGTCAAATAGACCTACACCTAGGCTTATTATTTGATTTTAGTATTTCATACTTGACTTAGCCGGTTTCGTCAACCCTTGTACTCGATTTTATTTATAATGGATTTAATTTAATCGAGACGTTATTTCTTTTACTATCATTTCCGTGAAAAATTTTTACGTCAGTTCTGACGTGTAAAGGAGTTTGAACGACGCCTTGTAATCCTCGTAGAAGGCTACGGCGAGTGCACTATTCCCGATGCTTGGCTCAGGAGCGGGGTGCTACAGCCGACCCGGGCCCCACGACATTTTTTTATTTCATTTTTCTGTATTTATTTTGTTTATTATTATTATTTTGGATAAAGATAATAATAATTTTTATTATAACTATTTAAAGTTTCTTTCAAAGATAATAATAATAATAATAATAATAATAATAATAATAATAATAATAATAATAATAATACTAATAATAATAATAATAATAATAATAATAATAATAATAATAATAATAATAATAATAATAATAATAATAATAATAATAATAATAATAATTTTATTGTTATTATTATTCAGGAAAATAGTGATAATAATTATTTATTATTATTGTTATAAAGTATCCTTTTTAAAGTAAATAATAATAATAATGATAATAATAATTCAATTATTATTATTATTATTATTATTATTAAGAAAGATAGTAATAATAATAAGTAATTAGTATTATTCTTTTAAAGCTTTTTTAAAAGGAAAATAAAGTAAATAACAATGATACTAATTCAATTATTATTGTTATTATTTAAAGTCTATTAAGAAAAAAGTAATAATAATAATAATAAATTCTTGTTATTATTATTTTAAAGAAAACCGAAATAATAATAATTAAGCATTAAGTTTAATTTCCTATTATTATATTATTTGTTTATTCATGCATTTATTTGTTTGTTTGTTTATTTATGTTATTTATCCATGTTAATAAATAAATAAATACAAGTAAAATAAGTTTAGAACTTAACCCAATAAGGATCCGAATCTTGTTTGACCCAGTTTGACTGAGTTCAACCAAGTTAATTCGATGGGCTAAGTTGACTGTGTTGACCAATATTATCCGGACTTATCAATCAATACGGTTTAAATACTCGTGATAGATGACTTATTGAGTTGTGATAAAAACACCATACACATAATTCTGTCTAAGAAAGAAAGTTCTTAAGCGAGACCATTGTGACTCCACCGATGGTCTGGGAATCATGTGCAATGGAAATATATGCTTATGGCAAGTGGGTATTACCGAATCGGTTTATTTCACACTCAATATGACTCATTATAACGTTATATCACTTGTTAAATTGATTGATAAGATATTGTTTTCTTAAAGAGTAAGGAGAACCAAACATGGTTCAAGGTAGTTCTTATTTGAGCTATGAAGGGAATCAAGCTAGTTCAAATTGGTTTAAGCAAAGCAAAATATATGTTGAGGTCAAAGCATGCACGTACGTGCAAAAGGGTCAGACAGGAAACTACGGATCACTTAGAACCATAAAGTTACACGACTTAGCAAATGTAGGGCTTTAATATGATCCCCTTAAAGTGCGTCAATCATATCATCGCCACTATATTTGTTATGATCGTGAAGGGCACTGTTATACCCTGTGCCAGGAGTACAAAGGAAAAATAAATAAATAAACTAGTAGTAACAACAATAAGGATAAAGCCCAAATAAACTATCCTAATATATGACTAGGAAAGAAAATAAGATAAAACAACACCCTAAGAATCCTAATAGGATTAGAAAGTAAAATAGATAAGTTTAAATCAAATTACAAATTCAAATTAAACTAGGATAAGACAACCTAAACCCCTTAAAATACTCTCTAAACCATCTATATCTATACACTATAACACACAACCTAAACACCTACAACCTTAAGAAAACAAACGGCAGCCCACATCAACCAATACTGCCGCCACCCTAATTTCTCCAAACGAAAGTTCTATTAAACTGCCGCCACCCTTATCTTCTCCCAAAAAGGAATTCCCTCAATGTTCACACCAGCAAACAAACAGGAGCCCTTTCCTTTTATTTTTAAAATCTCAGTTCAATCTTCATAATTTCATAATGGCCAACCCTTCATCAAAGCAGCCCATGATATTTCTTCAAACATTCAACATTCAGTAGCTTTTTTTCCCAAAAATTTAACACTTTCTGCTGCAGCCAGTAGGAGCAAGAATCAATAACTTCTTCAACCGTTCAAACCCGATTCTTTGAATAGCATGTTTAATCGAGACGCAAGGCAAGTATCCTTGCTATATTTGCTATGTTTTTATAAAGTTATTATGCTACTTTTGTATCAAATCGGATCATGCATTAGTAATTGTGATTTGCATAGATTGATGTATATATGTATGTAATTTTTGTATCTATGTATCGTTTATGTGTATATATGTATGATTTAATTGAACGGTTAACGTGAATGTGCTGATGTGTGTGAACGACATATAAATATGCAAAAGATATATAAACTGCATGTTGATATATATATGAATTGGAAAGATATATATGTGATGTGCTGATGTGTGTAATTATCGTGATGGGTACTGATGTGCTTCAGTTGTGTGTAAAACATATATAAATTTGCATGCTTCAGTTGTGTGCAAAAGAAATATACATATGCATGCTTCAGTGTACTTAGGGTGTTAATAGCATACTTTTAATATGCAAATGGAATTTGAATTCTTGGCCATTTTAATTGTAGCCGTCAGTAGGGTGTATGTAGGCTAGGCATGATTTAAATTGGATCAAATTGCAGGTTATTTCGTGTAATGGGAATTATATGATATAAAATTGTATTTGATGGATTCGTATGTGTTTATGGCCGTGTGGGGGGAGCTGACTATGCATATGTCAAATTAAGTGGTTTTCTATGGTACATTGATGTTGCTGTTGTCCAAGCATATGTGAGTATATAAATTATAAGTAGTAAATTGTGGGTGAATATAAAAGATGACATCTTAATTTATATGTAAATGATGTTAATTGTTTTCGTTCCTGCGGTGTTGATGAAGTACAAATATGGAATTTTTGCTGTTGATCTCATAAAGGAAAAAGGGACCAAAAAAAGATGATGAAGTTCTTTTACTTTGTCTTTATTTGTTTTCCTTTTCCGTTAACTGTGTGTGCATATATTTTTATTGTAGTTTGTGTGTTTCCTTTCTTTAATTGTGTGTGTATGAAAAAATATATATAATTACATGTTTGATTTGAACGGAAAGATTCAGTAATGGATATGGGTGAAATCTTGTTAACGTGTATACAAGTGAATCCTAATTATTGTTGCCGCTTATATTATTTAAGTATATCGGTGGAAGTTGATTTCATAAATGCTAAACTTTATTGATAGGATCACTGTTGGCTAAACCGGGTGTAAAGGAGTTTTTTTTTATTATAATATATGGTATGTAAATGCATGTGATTAGTAAATTATATCGTGTAAGTATAAGCGCGTATATGCACGTGTATGGGCGCGGACATATACAGGGGTATACTTATACAAAATGCGTAAGTATAAACGCATATATGCACGTGTATGGACGCGTGGCTATACGTGGGTATACTTATACGTAGATGATAAATTGGAATTAAAACGGTAATAAAATGATAAATGGAAAAGTATAACGATAAATGAAAAGGTGTTTAAAGTTGTACTTGTCAACTTCCTGGATTAAGTGTAGAAGTTAAAGTTTTTTTTTGTCCTTTTCCAAAACAACCATCCGAGACCTATAGGGAGATAAGGAAGGATTTGCCCAACACCAAGCATAGAGGTCCGTGGGGTTGGGAAGAAGAGATTCCGCATAGGAAATTAATTCGGCAAAAAAGTGTAGGTGCCTCTTCCCCCCTCAAACGGATATGATTCATGCATGCTTTGATGGTATACTAATGTGTTTCGTTGTTTTATTTGTTTAAGTTGTAATTTTTGTTTTGTTGTTTTAATTTGTTTAAGTTGTAAATTTTGTATATGTTGGAAAGCATGAGATATATTGTTTATGGCTGCTATGTGCGTGTATGTATGCAAAATTGGTGGTATGATTGAATCGAAAACAAAATACCCTTAAAAATGAGGGAAAGGGGAACTTTTACATTAGGAACCTTTAAAAAGTTGTGTTTTGGCCTTAGAATAGGTTCCTATAGACTGAAAATAGGAGAAAATGAGGGTTGAGATCGAAAAACAAATCACAGCGCGCGTTACCACTGGTGGAACATCCAATTAAATAAATAAATAAATTAATTAATTAAAGCATAGAATAGGCCAGCCAACGGACCGGGTCGACTAGCCAGCGGGTCGGACCGAAGGCGGCCTACTTACCTCTCAAAAAAAATGTATCAGGTCTGGCGGATCAGACCAGGAAAATATAATTAAATACCAATAAAATTCAAATAAATTCCAGAAAATATAAAAGGTTAAAATTAAATTATCTTCACTTAATTTCCAAAGTTTTGTAAATTTAAGTAATTAAAAATTAATAGTAATAAATGGAATTAAATAAGGAAAACACAGGAGAAATTAGAAGAAAATTCTAGTAAATTAATACAAGCTAAAGAAAAAGGAGGGGGTGATAAATAACAACTTTCCAATATTAAAAAATTTCATAAAGCCAAATATTGAGTGCCGGAGGATGGTGAGGATGGGTCAGGGGCCTCGGGCGATTGTGTTTTTGCATTCATGGCACGTGCATTGCATGATGGCAGGTCGTGACGTACGGGTCACGGGCGCTCAGGATGGTGTACGGTGGCGGGGCCACGACACTCAGGATGGTGTGCAGTGGCGCGGCCACGCACACTCAGTATGGTGACTGTGGGGTGTACGACCTGCAGCCACTCAGTAGGACCCGGGTTCATGCATTGCACGGTATAGATATCAACATTCTGTGTGACATGACTTTGTTGCGTGTGACACGTTGATTGAGCATGCATCACGTACTTGTGCATTTTACATGGGGTGCTTTACTTACCGTATTTACTTTATCTTATGCATGTTATAATATATTCATGTGTTATGTGGTTATATCATGTTTTATGTGCTATGTGGTTATATCATTTTGGTATGTATGTTTTGTATTTGTTTGCGGCGGGCATCTACTGGGTGATTTCTGTCACTCACCCCTACTTCCCAGGTGAGCTGGATGAGGATTATGAACACATCTTCGTTGAGGACGGGACGAACATAGCAGAATGGGCTGGTTGATAGCTGCGCTAGGTTACAAGGGAGGCTCTGCAGCTGTTTGTGTTTACTGATATTTTGGGGATTTTCCACAGACTTCTTAGTACTTTTGTTATCAGAGTTTTATTCAGTAATGTAAAGACGATTATTGGAGGTTAATTTAAGTTATGATTTACGTTTCCGCGAGGAAAAAATTTTTACGTCATTTCTGACATGTAAGAGATTGATTCGACGCTTTGTATTCTCCTTAGCAAGATACGGCGGGTGCACTGTTCCCGAGCTAGGGTTCGGGAGCGGGGCGCTACAGGTGGTATCAGAGCATGGCTCCAGATCCACAGCGGAAGCATAGATTTAGGCTATGATCTTAGAAAATTAAGTTACCCTAAGTCACGATCTTAGACATAAGTATCGATTTTTAGTCGTAAGCACTGATTATATACTAATCATGATATTGGAAATAAGGCACAACTTTAGAAGTTAAGGAATGATTTTGCCCGTATGTTACGATTTTAGACTCAAGAAATGACGATACGAAATATCAGCTCTAGTAATTAAGTGGTGATCTGAACATTAGGTGATGATTTGAACATAAGTATTGATCTTAGTCATAGGCTGTGATTATATGCTAAGCATCAGACTTAGAAATAAGTAATGATTTCAGACTTAAAAGATGATCGGATAAAGGACACGCCCATGTATGCCTATGGCACCTCATACGATTCTAAATTAATTGTCTTACTCAAATGTTGATCATAAATTTTTTTTGCATAATTTCTTAGATTCGTTCCCTGTAGACCAAACCATTTGAATAATATACAGTTAAATATGTCAAGTCCAATGTTAACCAGGATGCGCTACCACGGACACTGGTTGATGCATAAATTCAGATGGACCCGGTAGTTATTAGACTGCTTGTTCGTAACAGCAGCATGGGACCTGGTACCGTTATGGTAAATGAAGGGGGTTCATGCCTCTACTTTGGCAGTAGTGTCGGAGCACCTAAGTTGGAATTGTAGTTCCTAAGAAATGATTGATAGTAAAACGAAATACTAAGAAAGGGATTTATTAGCGTTATGATCAGTATAGTCTAGCAAAGAATATCATACAAATGAGTTTATAGTCGTGACCAAGATGTTGAATTGTAGAGTATCAAATAAGCGGAAAATATTAGTTTTATTAGGGATATTGTTTGATAGTGATAAGCGAGCAATACTAGAACGAGTATAGTGGAATAACAAAGAATTATGAGTTGAGTTAAGTGTTGATTCATAGAAGTACGCAAGGATTGATGCATCGAGTAGGCTTAAAATGAAATAGGGTAAGTATGAACATGTAGTGGTTGCTCTTCGGGGAGATCTAGCTAAATCAGAATTAGATGTTAAAATAACCAAGTGAAAAAAAAAAGTACAGTGGATCAGTGTGGTGTACGGAAGCATGGTGAATTAGATGCCCTAAGCCGATCAATATTATTGTGCCATGCAAGGATTGAACAACTTAAGTTAAGAATCATAAGAAACGATATATAGATAGATTTTTTTTGTCATTGACATTAAGGGGTGACTTAGAGAATTATACGAAGTATTGGTCTATTATTTTTTTTCCAATTAGTTAAACGTTCTCTTACAAGGACGTACACCAAGATATATCCTACATTTTAAGAGTATTTCAAAGATTTTTGCTTTTAACTATTTCAACTACTCTTACTTTCTATATGATCTATTACGTTACAAGGTTATATTTCCTAAGGGATTTCAACTACCCCTGACAAAACGGATATATTTTAAAACAACGATGTTTTCAAGGACCGATATAAATGTTTCTCAAACTTTCGTTTAGCTATATTTATTCTTCTAAAATAATTTTATTTGTCAATTATCGACATCACAAGCATTTTACCCCTTAAATGCTTTTTAAGTTGTTTATCTGCTTGCGATGAACTTATTTAATTTTGTGAAGCACAAACAGTTTCAAACTATATTTACCCCTTTTTTTTGGAAAAGAGGAATACCTTATTCAAATTGTTTTATGAAATGTTACGGTTGCTGAGTTTCCAATTGTTGTATTTTGCGAAACAAAGCAGAGCTTTCAAAATATATATTCTATTTGGAAAGAAAAAGACCCTGTGTTCAAATCTTTTTTTTGTAAAAAGAAATTTTTATGATTGTTGTGTCTCAATTGATTTAAAGTGGATTTAACCGTAATACCTTTGTGAACATGTTATATTATTATTTTATATTGCGAAAACAAATTTATGATACTTTGGTTATTGTGTTTACAAAAACAAATTAGAATGTATATTATTTTAAACAGTTAAAGCAGTATTCCAAATTATAGCTACGTAAGCTACTTGTCTTTTAAAGAAAAACATGTCAATATACGTACTTCATATATTAGGCTGTTGACAATATTTCTGAAAAAGTAAAGGCATGATCATAGAAATATATCCTAGGTATAAGAATGGTAAAGAAGAGTAAGGATCAGCATATTTTAGGATTGATGAACATTTCAGATGGTCATGTGTCTAGAGGATTAATCATATATGACAAGTTAAGAATTCGAAATTGTAGATTACATGTATATAAATGGAATAATATACGTCAAGTGGTGTAAGTAGAAAATTTATAAGTTGTAATTATAGAGAATTAAGTTAAGGATTGTTATACACCTAAGAGCTGATCACAGAGAGCTGCTACGACCGCAGATATAAGTACGACATTGAATGACGATTGTGATATAAAACCCCAATATGATGACAATACCTCTAAGTTTGATCCTAGAGCTTTAAGAAGATAGGATATGATTTTTAAATAAGCAAAGAATAATAGACTTAGAAATTACCTTGTAGGTATTCAAAGAATGACTCTGAGGACTTAGTCATACATCGAGGAAGTGAAATGGTTAACGTATTACAATACGCAATGGATATTTAGCATGGTCATTATCTAGGTGAATGGATTAGGTGGAACCATTCTAAGCAATTGATTACGCTATACGCAAGTTTCGAGGACGAAACTCATTGTAAGGGGGAAGGTCTGTTATACCCCGTGCCAGGAGTACAAAGGAAAAATAAATAAATAAACTAGTAGTAACAACAATAAGGATAAAGCCCAAATAAACTATCCTAATATATGACTAGGAAAGAAAATAAGATAAAACAACACCCTAAGAATCCTAATAGGATTAGAAAGTAAAATAGATAAGTTTAAATCAAATTACAAATTCAAATTAAACTAGGATAAGACAACCTAAACCCCTTAAAATACTCTCTAAACCATCTATATCTATACACCATAACACACAACCTAAACACCTACAACCTTAAGAAAACAAACGGCAGCCCACATCAACCAATACTGCCGCCACCCTAATTTCTCCCAAATGACAGTTCTATTAAACTGCCGCCACCCTTATCTTCTCCCAGAAAGGAATTCCCTCAATCTTCACACCAGCAAACAAACAGGAGCCCTTTCCTTTTCTTTTTAAAATCTCAGTTCAATCTTCATAATTTCATAATGGCCAACCCTTCATCAAAGCAGCCCATGATATTTCTTCAAACATTCAACATTCAGTAGCTTTTTTTCCCAAAAATTTAACACTTTCTGCTGCAGCCAGTAGGAGCAAGAATCAATAACTTCTTCAACCGTTCAAACCTGATTCTTTGAATAGCATGTTTAATCGAGACGCAAGGCAAGTATCCTTGCTATATTTGCTATGTTTTTATAAAGTTATTATGCTACTTTTGTATCAAATAGGATCATGCATTAGTAATTGTGATTTGCATAGATTTATGTATATATGTATGTAATTTTTGTATCTATGTATCGTTTATGTGTATATATGTATGATTTAATTGAACGGTTAACGTGAATGTGCTGATGTGTGTGAACGACATATAAATATGCAAAAGATATATAAACTGCATGCTGATATATATATGAATTGGAAAGATACATATGTGATGTGCTGATGTGTGTAATTATCGTGATGGGTACTGATGTGCTTCAGTTGTGTGTAAAACATATATAAATTTGCATGCTTCAGTTGTGTGCAAAAGAAATATACATATGCATGCTTCAGTGTACTTAGGGTGTTAATAGCATACTTTTAATATGCAAATGGAATTTGAATTCTTGGCCATTTCAATTGTAGCCGTCAGTAGGGTGTATGTAGGCTAGGCATGATTTAAATTGGATCAAATTGCAGGTTATTTCGTGTAATGGGAATTATATGATATAAAATTGTATTTGATGGATTCGTATGTGTTTATGGCCGTGTGGGGGGGGGGAGCTGACTATGCATATGTCAAATTAAGTGGTTTTCTATGGTACATTGATGTTGCTGTTGTCCAAGCATATGTGAGTATATAAATTATAAGTAGTAAATTGTGGGTGAATATAAAAGATGACATATTAATTTATATGTAAATGATGTTAATTGTTTTCGTTCCTGCGGTGTTGATGAAGTACAAATATGGAATTTTTGCTGTTGATCTCATAAAGGAAAAAAGGGCCAAAAAAAAAGATGATGAAGTTCTTTTACTTTGTTTTTATTTGTTTTCCTTTTCCGTTAACTGTGTGTGCATATATTTTTATTGTAGTTTGTGTGTTTCCTTTCTTTAATTATGTGTGTATGAAAAAATATATATAATTACATGTTTGATTTGAACGGAAAGATTCAGTAATGGATATGGGTGAAATCTTGTTAACGTGTATACAAGTGAATCCTAATTATTGTTGCTGCTTATATTATTTAAGTATATCGGTGGAAGTTGATTTCATAAATGCTAAACTTTATTGATAGGACCACTGTTGGCTAAACCGGGTGTAAAGGAGTTTTTTTTATTATAATATATGGTATGTAAATGCATGTGATTAGTAAATTATATCGTGTAAGTATAAGCGCGTATATGCACGTATATGGGCGCGGACATATATGGGGGTATACTTATACGAAATGTGTAAGTATAAACGCATATATGCACGTGTATGGACGCGTGCCTATACGTGGGTATACTTATACGTAGATGATAAATTGGAATTAAAACGGTAATAAAATGATAAATGGAAAAGTATAACGATAAATAAAAATGTGTTTAAAGTTGTACTTGTCAACTTCCTGGATTAAGTGTAGAAGTTAAAGTTTTTTTTTGTCCTTTTCCAAAACAACCATCCGAGACCTATAGGGAGATAAGGAAGGATTTGCCCAACACCAAGCATAGAGGTCCGTGGGGTTGGGAAGAAGAGATTCCGCGTAGGAAGTTAATTCGGCAAAAAAGTGTAGGTGCCTCTTCCCCCCTCAAATGGATATGATTCATGCATGCTTTGATGGTATACTAATGTGTTTCGTTGTTTTATTTGTTTAAGTTGTAATTTTTGTTTCGTTGTTTTAATTTGTTTAAGTTGTAAATTTTGTATATGTTGTAAAGCATGAGATATATTGTTTATGGCTGCTATGTGCGTGTATGTATGCGAAATTGGTGGTATGATTGAATCGAAAACAAAATACCCTTAAAAAATGGGGGAAAGGGGAACTTTTACATTAGGAGCCTTTAAAAAGTTGTGTTTTGGCCTTAGAATAGGTTCCTATAGACTGGAAATAGGAGAAAATGGGGGTTGAGATTGAAAAACAAATCACAGCGCGCGTTACCACTGGTGGAACATTCAATTAAATAAATAAATAAATAATTAAATTAAAGCAGAGGATAGGCCAGCCAACGGACCGGTCGACTGGCCAGCGGGTCGGACCGAAGGCGGCCTACTTACCTCTCAAAAAAAAATGTATCAGGTCTGGCGGATCAGACCAGGAAAATATAATTAAATACCAATAAAATTCAAATAAATTCCAGAAAATATAAAAGGTTAAAATTAAATTATCTTCACTTAATTTCCGAAGTTTGGTAAATTTAAGTAATTAAAAATTAATAGTAATAAATGGAATTAAATAAGGAAAACACAGGAGAAATTAGTAGAAAATTCTAGTAAATTAATACAAGCTAAAGAAAAACGAGGTGGGTGATAAATAACAACTTTCCAATATTCAAAAATTTCATAAAGCCAAATATTGAGTGCCGGAGGATGGTGAGGATGGGTCAGGGTCCTCAGGCGATTGTGTTTTTGCATTCATGGCACGTGCATTGCATGATGGCGGGTCGTGACGTACGGGTCACGGGCGCTCAGGATGGTGTACGTTGGCGGGGCCACGACACTCAGGATGGTGTGCAGTGGCGCGGCCACGCACACTCAGTATGGTGACTGTGGGGTGTACGACCTGCAGCCACTCAGTAGGACCCGGGTTCATGCATTGCACGGTATAGATATCAGCATTCTGTGTGACATGACTTTGTTGCGTGTGACACGTTGATTGAGCATGCATCACGTACTTGCGCATTTTACATGGAGTGCTTTACTTACCGCATTTACTTTATCTTATGCATGTTATCATATATTCATGTGTTATGTGGTTATATCATGTTTTATATGTTATGTGGTTATATCATTTCGGTATGTATGTTTTGTATTTGTTTGAGGCGGGCATCTACTGGGTGATTTCTGTCACTCACCCCTACTTCCCAGGTGAGCTGGATGAGGATTATGAGCACATCTTTGTTGAGGACGGGACTAACATAGCAGAATGGGCTGGTTGATAGCTGCGGTAGGTTACAAGGAAGGCTCTGCAGCTGTTTGTGTTTACTGATATTTTGGGGATTTTCCACAGACTTCTTAGTACTTTTGTTATCAGAGTTTTATTCAGTAATGTAAAGACGATTATTGGAGGTTAATTTAAGTTATGATTTACGTTTCCGCGAGGAAAATTTTTTTACGTCATTTCTGACATGTAAGAGATTGATTCGACGCTTTGTATTCTCCTTAGCGAGATACGGCGGGTGCACTGTTCCCGAGCTAGGGTTCGGGAGCGGGGCGCTACAGGCACATATGTGCTGGACACAATCATTGACCGGCCTAAAGGAATGTGTGATTGTCGAAAGCACATATGAGGATAATAGTGGACCCAAATGAGCCCGGCGGCGAGGCTTTAAATGCATAGCTAACTCATCGGTCCAAAGGAAGGTGGTTAACCCGTGATTGGAGAGTCGTCACATTGATCACTGCACCCAATTCTTGGAAGATATTGGGATGAATCCAAAGAGCCCTAATGTTGAAAGATAATTGGTAGATGAAATTAAGTTCTATTTTGATTTTGGATTTTTTATGCAGTTTAAAGTTGTGTATTTACTTCCGTTTCTTATTTGCTTTTCAGCAATAATGTCTAACATTGAAGACATTCCTACACTAAACGATTCAAACTATAAGCAATGGAAAGATCAACTTGAGATCTTCCTGGTGATTGCTAATCTAGACACTGCATTACAGATAGACTGTCCAGTTGCGCTAACAGAAGATAGCACAATTGATGATAAAGCTCACATGGCACGATGGCTCTGGTCAAATCGTATGTGTCTTATAGTCATGAAAAAGACTATCCCTAAATGCTTTAGGGGATACGTTTTTGAGTCCACTACGGCCAAAGAATTTTTAGCCGATCTCGAGCAAAGGTTTGTTAAGAATGAGAAAGTCGAGGCAGGCAATCTCTTAAAGAAACTATGCTCGAAACAGTGCCGTGGAAATGGCAGTATAAGGGAGTACATCCTAGAGATGACTCACATTGCCTCGATATTGAGAAACATGATACTAGATGTCTCTCACGACATACTAGTTGTCATGATTCTCAACTCCTTGCCTTCAAAGTTCAAACACTTCCTAGTCGGCTACAACTGCCAAAAAGAAAAATAGACGGTGAATGAACTTATCTCGCATTGCGTGTAAGAGGAGAAAAGGCTAAAGACTGAGGGGCATGAAGTTGTAAATGATGTCATCACCAAGTCCGGTGGAAAGAAACATTGATGTGTAAAAGGCAAGTAAAAAAGGAAAAGGGGGCGCCTACTGCTAACGCACCTAAAGGCGTGACTTGTTTGTTTTGCAAGAAGGAAAGACATCTCAAGAAGAAGTGTACCGATTATAATTCTTAGCTCAATAAGAAAGGTACGTTCTTAGCTTGTTCTGAAGTTAATTCTATTTTTGATATAGTCACTTGGTGGGTCGATACGAGAGCCACGACTCATTTATTTGTGTCTGCTAAGGGTTGCCTCAGCCACAAAAAACCTAGAGACGATAAAAGATACGTCTATCGGGGAAACGGAAGCGGCATAAATGTTGAAGCCATTGGGCATTTCTGATTGCTGTTGACTTTTGGATTTTATCTAGATTTGCATGGCATTTTTGTAGTACCATTGTTTAGACGAAACCTTATTTCGGTTTATCGATTGGATAAATGTGGATATTACGGTTCTTTTGGAAATGGAAATTTTCAACTTTATCATGCTTCTAGATTAATTGGTCACGGTAAAATGCGCAAAATTGATAAACTTTATTCAATAAATATTGCTTCAAATCAAGAAACCCTTGCATGTTGTTACGCGAAACGTTAAAACAAAATTAACCCATGAGAATTCAGGATCATTATGCATCGACGTTTAAGACATGTGTCCAAAAATAGAATAGAACCGTCTTGTCAAAACAGAAATTCTCAATCATTTAGACTTTACTGATTTAGAGTTGTGTGTATTTTGTGCTAAAAGAAAACCAACTAAAGTCTGAAGATATGAAGCAAATCGTACAAATAGTCTATTAGAGTTGATCCATACCGATATTAGTGGCCCATTTTATCCAGCTACACGAAATGGCTACTCTTATTTTATCACATTTATTGATGACTATTCGCGATTTGGCTACATATTCTTACTTAAAGAAAAAGCGCAAGCACTGGACATGTTCAAATCCTTTAAAACTGAAGTTGAGTTACAACTCAACAAAAGGATTAAAGCCGTCAGGTCGGACCATAGAGGAGAATATTATGGTCGATATGATGGATTAGGAGAACAATGTACGGGATCATTTGTTAAATACCAGAGGAAAATGAAATCGTCCCTCATTACACCATGACTGGATCACCAAGTATGATTGATGTAGCTAAAAGATGAAACCGCATGCTTATAGATATGGTACGTAGTATGATGAGTCAAACTACACTACTATTATTCCTCTGGAGAGAAGCGTTTAAAACTGCAACTTACATCATCAAACGAGTACCAACAAAAGCGACGATTAAGACCCCTTATGAGTTATGCACTAAGGGTAAGCCTAGCCTTAACCACATAAAGGTTTGGGGTTGTCCAGCAGAAGCGAAGCCTTACAAACCAAATGAAAGAAAACTGAACACCAAAATAGTTAGTTGATATTTTGTTGGTTATTTGGAAAGGTCACGAGGGTCTAAATTCTACGATCCCACAAGTAAAGTGTTTTTCGAGACAAATTCAGTAAATTTCTTTAAGGATACTTTGGTTCTGGAGGGAAATGATTTGCATCAGCAGATTATTAAGCTAGATGAGGGTCACTCAGATGCGACAGAAATGCGAATCGAACCAACATTTGGGGAGATAGCATCAGCGATACCTGCACATCAGGTACCTCATCCCAGTAGTGACGCACCACAGGAACAAATTCATGAGGAAGTCACTCAAGAACAAGAAGAATTGCCTACTGATGCAGTTCAGGAATCTAGAATATCCCAAGAACAAGTGTCCCTAAGGAGATCCACTCGTGAAAGGAGAAACCTCGTACCTAGTGATTATATAGTGTATCTCCAAGAACACGAATTCGATGTTGGCATGATGGACGATGACTCCGAAAACGTCCAACAAACATTACAATGTCGAAATTCAGAAAAATGGATAAAGGCCATGGAAGAAGAAATTACGTTTACACACGACAATGAAGTATGGAAAGTCGTCTCGTTGCCTAAAGGTTTGAAACCCGTTGGTCATAAATGGATATTTAAAACCAAATGGGATTCAAAAGGCAACATACAATGATATAAGGCCCGACTTGTTGCTAAAGGATTTACCCAAAAGGAGGCATACACTATACGAAAGCCTTCTCTCTAGTATCGACGAAGGATTCTTTTCGGATAATCATGGCTTTAGTAGCACACTTAGATCTTGAGCTACATCAGATGGATGTCAAGACTGCGTTCTTAAACGGAGTACTCGACGAAACCATTTACGTGGTTCAATCGCCTCAATTCGAAGTGGGAGATCCAAAAAGCATGGTTTGTCGACTAAAGAAATCCATCTATGGGCTTAAGCAAGCATCTCGACAGTGGTACTTCAAATTCGCCAAAGTGGCTGCCTCCTTTGGTTTTGAGGCAAACCAAATTGACGAATGCGTGTATCATAAGTTCAGTGGGAGCAAGTTCATATTTATGATCTTATACGTAGATGATATACTGCTTGCAACATACGATGTAAACATGTTGAGCAACACCAAAGTCTTTCTGAGAATACATTTCGAGATGAAAGACCTTGGTGAGGCTTCATTTGGGTTGGGACTTGAGATATACAGGAATCATAACCAAGGTATCTTAGGTCTCTCACAACAAACATACATCGAAAAGGTGTTGAAGCGATATAGCATGGATAAGTGTAACCCACTTAATACCCCTGTATCCAGAGGAGACAAGTGTAGCCGGAAGCAATGTCCCCAGACTGAGTTTGAACATTCAGAGATGAGGAATACTCCCTATGCTTCGGTAGTGGGGAGTATAATGCATGCCCAAGTATGTACACGACCAAACTTGTCATACATTACTGGAATGTTAGGCAGATACCTCTCTGATCCGGGTAAAGATCACTTGATCGCAGAAAAGAGGATGCTGAGATATTTACAAGGAACGAAGCAACACGTGCGGACGTATCGGAGATCTAATGAGTTAAAGATCACTGGATATACAGATTCAGATTTTGCTAGATAACAGGATAGCATAGAATCCACCTCAGGCTACGTATTTACCCTAGCCAGAGGTACGGTCTCGTGGAATAGTGCAAAACAGACCTTATTGGAGTCATCCACCATAGAGGCGGAATTCGTAGCAAGCTTCCATGCATCCAATCAGGCGATATGGCTTCATAATTTTGTCATAGGGTTGCGAGTGGTGGAGACTAGCTCGTATCCAATGAGGATTTACTGTGATAGTAATGCTGCGATGCTATATTCGAATAACAATCGAAGTTCATCAAAAGCGAAATATATAGAGATGAAGTATATGGCTGTTAAAGAAAGAGTTCAGAGTGGTCTGATCAGAATTGAGCATATCTGTACAGACTCTATGTTGGCCGATCCTTTGACTAAGGCCATGGAACCCGTAGTGTTTAACAAGCATGTTAGCCGTATGGGTCTTATTCCGGTTGAGGATGTTTTGTTCTAGTGGGAGTCTGAGAGGTTTATGTTTTTATGCTCAATGAAGTTGTATATTTCAGACAAATAGTATAATGTACATTTAGGTTATATTAAAGTTTTCTGGAGGAGTAATGTACATTAAGCAGTTACTGTAGGATATGCAAGGCACCACTAGAAGGAGGGGTTGAATAGATGGTGCGGAAAGTGCGGTTTTTAAAATTTCTTTAAACTTGAACAATTCAACTTCTGAAAACAGATTCTGTTTTCAGAACCAGTTTTAAAACGTTTTTAAAACTAGGTTAGAGGTCTCCAAAAATTATGAAATTTTGAGAGAACTTAGCCTCAGATGTTATGAGGGTCTCCTAAAAATTTCAAATTAAAATTCAACCTTTAACCCCTTCAAAAACCGTTGGTACTCAGATTGCTCGAATCTACCAGAAACGGTAGATGGTTTTGAAAAATTTATTCCTATTTGTGTGAACGTCCAAATGCTCTGAAAATTTGACCACTAACTCCTTATATACTATGTTTAAGTGGGTTGAAACAGTTTTGCAAAAATCTTTTGGGAAGTAAGTCAACTACAATCAAAGTCTTAACCTTTGCAAGTCTGAAAATCAGACTGCACTAGTCTCAGAACTTTTGATGTTTGATTGACTTATACTTATCCAAAAGGGTTGAAACTTGTGCCAAATTAACCCTAGAACGTGTGAGTATATTTCTGAAAATGTTCGTGATTTTTGAAATTCGTTAACTATTTTTACGAATGCTTGTGCTTGTTTTGTTTGCTCTCTTCTCTTTCCTTTTAATGTGTATGGCCGTCCCCTAGGTGGTGCGTCCTCCTCTTGAAAATTATCTTCTAAGTCCTTGGGAGGATGTAAGACATCATTGTGACAAGGTCTTGCTTGCTTGGCATCTTCTTATTGGATGATCATTTAGTCTTCGCTTACTTGGCACCTTTTTATTGGATGATCGTTGTCATCATGGATGACTTGGAAAAATCTGAGAATTACACTTAAACATGTGTCACAATCATCACAAAATAACTTCCATAAATCATAAGATATATCACATAAATTGCAAGACATCAAATCCTTCCCAACTAAGGCAAAAATTCGGCCATACTATGATATTGCCATGCTGAAAATTCAGCATGTGCATCATTCTATTTTATTCAAAATAATGCCAAATTTTCTTTGATTTTTTTCTTTATAAAATGAATCACCAATTTATGGTAATTATTCCTATCACATGAGAAATGAATATGGACACTTTTTAGCTCATATATTCGGCCACACCATGTCTTCACACATGCTGAAAAATTTTCAGCATGTGTGATATATAAAATATCACACTTTATTAATTTAAATAATATTCAAATCATTTCCATTTCTTCTTCCGATCAATCACACAATAAAAGATGACAAGTTATATCACATTTAAGTCACAAAATCGGCCAGCTTGTTGTAGTATGCTGAAATTTTCAGCATGTGATATAAGAGAGACAGACTTTGAATTCTTACCATTTGTAGCTTCTCTCTTTAATTCACCAACATTGTATGATTGATCCTTGACCAATCAATATGCCAACAAGGCTCCAAATAAGCTCCATCTCAGCTGTAGGTGGCATCGGATATGTATGTACATGTGCTGAAATTTATTTTTGCTAACTTTGTGAAATAATGCACATTTAATAATACACACATGTTATATTCCAATCAGCCCTTAATTTAATTTTTTAGAACACTTTAAGATGTATATCATATGTAAAAAGTGTCTAGATACGTGTCACATGATGTACCAAAAACGTTCCATGTGTTGTGTGCGTAGAAAACCGAATTTTCGATATTTATCGATTACCCGATTTTTCTCTAATTTAAATTCCAACTTTTGCATATGTTATATATATTATGTTATACATAATATATATAATATATACTTTAAATCTCAGCACTTGGCTGGTCTAAAGTGGTACCATTAACATGTGACAAAATTAAACTTGGAATATTCACATTTGGGCCTTAATGTGGATTAATTTGTATGTGCCAACATGGAAAGTATTTTTGGCTGAATATTCTGTCATGTGCACGAAATTTTCATCAATTTTTGAAGTATAGGGGCTGGCCATTTATTTATGGCAAGTACGTGACACGTTGGCGAAGTTTCGGTATTCGTCCGATACGACAATTTTCGGTTTAGAACCTTTGATCGTGTCGTATTTGATTTGTCATCACCATATCTTATATCATATGATATAAGACCTGATTATACTTATAAATATGAGTTAAGTATAGTGGAGTGACGTTAACGTACGTACGTAAAATATATAACGTGTCGGTAGTACGTTGGAATACATGTGTATGTGCCTTTTTTCAAAAAATCTGAAAATATATGTAATATATGTATATGTGGCGTGTATAATTGAGAGGGGAGGAGGAGAAAGCTTTCCTTCCTTAGCTTTGTTGCCTTTGTGCCTTTTCCAAATGTGGCTTCCTTTAATGAACTACTTAGTTTAATAAACTAAGTACTTCACTTAATGAACTACTTTAGTTCATTAATAGTGCCACCTGAAAATAGTATAAACACAACAAATGTTTTCCATATGATGTAAGCTTTAACGCTTCATGGCTCGTTAGTCCGGCAACATTATATATAAGCTAAATAAGGCAAGTAATAGCAAAGTATCATGCATACATGTACACGTTTTGTATATATATCATACATTTAAGTCACTTATTTTGAAATCACTCAAACCCCTTTTTCTCTACAATCTTCCCCTTTTGATGATTTTCAAAATAACTTATGCACATGATTTAAATTCTATTGCTCCCCCCCTGAAACATGCACAAATTTGAAATTTGAATTTCAAATTTCAAATCCGGCTCTCCCTTGATTTGTGCAATTAGTATCAATTAGTCTCTCTCTCCCCCTTAAATCATGCTTTTCTCTCCCCCTTTATTTTGGAAAGTAAATCAAAAGATTCCTGTCAACAAGGAAAGAAAATCAAATTACGTCAAATCAAATCATATCAACGGGAATCATGCCTAATTTAGAACGAAGAGATTCATACGTGGCTTGATTTAAGGCTTTTGTAAAGATATCTGCTACTTGTGCTTCTGTGCGTACGTGATCTATGACAATATCACCATTGTTTACGTGAACACGAAGAAAGTGATAGCGTACTTCTATATGCTTAGCCTTAGAATGTAACACGGGGTTCTTAGACAAATTTATGGCACTCATACTATCACAATATATAGGAATTTTATTTACGGTAATTCCAAAGTCTGAAAAATGTTGTTTTATCCACAACAACTGTGTGCAACAAAGACTAAGTGCCATATACTCAGCCTCAGTAGTGGACAAAGCAACACTTGCTTGCTTTTTGGAAAACCATGAAATGAGTGAAGTTCCTATAAATTGGCAAGTTCCGCTCGTGCTTTTTCTCTCTATTTTGCAGCCACCATAATCTGCATCAGTGTAAGCATGTAAGTTAAATGTAGAATCCTTATCGTACCAAATTCCTAAGGTGGGCGTGTGCTTAATGTAACGGAATATTCTTTTTACTGTATTGAAGTGTGACACCTTATGTTGACTTTGAAAACGTGCACACATGCATACACTAAACATGATATCAGGCCTACTAGCAGTTAAATATAGCAAAGAATCTATCATAGATCGATATAAGCTATTATCAACGTCTTTACCGTTTTCGTCTTTGTCCAATTTGGTAGTGACACTCATAGGGGTGGGGGATGGTTTCAAATTTTCGAAATTAAACTTTTTAATCATGTCATTAACATATTTTGCTTGACTTATGTGAATCCCTTTATTCGTTTGCTTAATCTGCAAGCCAAGAAAATAATTAAGTTCACCAACCATAGACATTTCAAATTCAGATTTCATGCAATTTTCAAAATCTTTAACAAGTCTATGTGAGGTAGAGCCGAAAATAATGTCATCAACGTATATTTGGATAATAAGTAAATCTGATTTATCTTGTTTCAAAAATAGTGTACTATCTATAGTACCACGTTTAAAATCATTTTCTAAAAGGAAAGTAGCAAAACGATCATACCATGCTCTCGGTGCTTGCTTTAGGCCGTATAGTGCCTTCTTTAGTTTGTACACGTGATCTGGATGTTTCAAATCTTCAAAACCAGGTGGTTGCTTCACGTATACTTCTTCTTGTATGAATCCGTTTAGGAAAGCACTTTTTACGTCTATTTGATACAATTTAAAATTTTTCATGCAAGCAATAGCAAGTAAGAGTCGTATAGCTTCTAATCGTGCTACGGGTGCAAATGTTTCATCGTAGTCAATTCCTTCCTCTTGATTATAGCCTTGTGCTACAAGTCTCGCTTTATTCCTAACGACCTTTCCTTCTTCATTCATTTTATTCCTAAACACCCACTTTGTGCCTATTATAGTCTTATCTTGTGGTCGTGGCACTAAATCCCATACATCGTTTCTAACAAATTGATTAAGTTCGTCATGCATAGCATCAATCCAAGAAGAATCACTCAAAGCATCATGCACATTTTTTGGCTCAATTTCAGAAATCATAGCATGAAATTCATTTATTTCGTCCGATGTAATTCTTCTACGTGGTCGCACACCGTGAGTGAGGTCGCCTATGATGAGATCATGTGGGTGATCTCTATGCAATCTTGGTTGATTAATTTCTATGTTATCATGCATTTCTATATGATCATGCATATCTAGTGTGTCATTCATATCATGCATATCAAAAGAACCATCATCTTCATTTAACACGGGTTTCAATTCAAAGTCATCGTCATATTCCTTATCTTTATCAATCTCACCAAATTCATTGAATTTCACATGAATAGATTCCATAATTTGTCTAGTGAGAGGATCATAACATCTATATGCCTTTGAATTTATGGAATATCCAACAAAAATGCACTCAATTGATTTGGATTCAAATTTATCTAAATTATCTTTTGTATTTAAAACAAAATATTTGCATCCAAACACACGAAAATAGTCAATCTTAGGCATGCGATCATTCAAAATCTCATAAGGCGTCTTGTTTATTTTCTTTCTTATAGATAGGCGATTTACAATATAGCATGCACAATTTACGGCTTCCGCCCACAGAAATCTAGGCAATTTATTTTCGCATAACATAGTTCTAGCGATTTCTTGTAATGTGCGATTCTTTCTTTCTACTACTCCATTTAATTGTGGAGTTCTAGGTGGAGAAAACTCATGCTTAATTCCTTTTTCTTCACAAAACGAAATCATCTCTTTGTTTTTAAACTCACCGCCTCTATCGCTTCTTATCTTTTTCACATTTACACCGTATTGATTTTCAAGTTGTTTAATCAATTTTGCAATCTCAACGGCGCTATCATCCTTATGTGCAAGAAATAAAGTCCAAGTATAACGAGAAAAGTCATCAACAATCACGCATGCATAGTGGCGCCCACCAAGGCTTGTAGTGCGACTAGGACCAAACAAATCAATATGCAATAGTTCTAAGATTCTAGTCGTGCTTATTTATTTTTAGGCTTAAGTGACTCACGTGTTTGTTTGCCTTTTATGCAAGATTCACACAACTGAAAGTTGTCTAAATCAAGCGTAGGCAATCCCCGTACTAGGTTCTTTCGTTAAAGTTTTTCTAGTGTGGAAATGCCAATGTGTCCTAAACTCTATGCCATAAATTCACATTGGGTTCATTTGACATAAAACACTTAACTTTAGCGTCTACTACATCATCCATAGATAGCGTAAAAATATTACCTTCTCGTTTTCCTTTTAAAACGGTTTCTCCATTTTTATTTATTATATTGCAATAAAGGTGAGTAAAACACACATTGAAACCATTGTCAACAAATTGAGAAATGCTAAGAAGATTGTAGGATAAGTTGCTTACCAAAAATACATTGGAGATTTGGAGAGTGTTTGGATTTCCAATCGTACCTTTTCCGATGATCTTGCCTTCGTTGTTGTCTCCAAAGGTCACGGATCCGCCTTTTGTGACCTTCTTTAGTTTGGTGAACAGGCTCGGGTCACCCGTCATGTGTCTCGAGCATCCACTATCAAGGAACCACTTAATAGATGTATCTTTCGATGTGTGGGCTCCCTGCAATGTGCAAAGATGATTTAGGTACCCTTTTAACTTTGGGTCCTTTCGAGTTAGTTACTCACCTCTTGGTAAAAGTACCTTTCGGTACCCATACTTGGGTGATCCTTCTCGGTCTATCAAATGGCAAGAATGTAGATGAAGGTGCGATATAGTAGACATGTGGTGCATGCACTTTGGGCCTTTGCCCAAGGACTCCTCTATACTCATTGAATGAAGGACGTTTTTGATATGTCCTTGTGTGTGTGCGTAGTGCGTGGATGATATGAATTTCGTGTATGCATTATTCTTCTCTTTTCATACCTATATGGTACAACGTTATATTTCACATGATATGAAGATGAAGTGAGACGTGATGAGGAAAGGGGCGGCTTTTGCGTCATCTTAGACACCACTTGAGGCTTAGGGGTGTCTACTTTCTTAGACACAACAAACTTGGTTGGTTTGGTTGATACTTCATTAGTATCAACGTATCCCAGTCCAGTTTTGTCGCTGTCATGCTTTTGTGATAATATAATGCGATGCAGCATGTTGGACCCCGTATCAAACTGTTTTATCATTTTCTCTAAATCGGTATTCCTTGATTTCAAATTTGAAATCTCGGATTTCATTTCATTATTTTGAGTGGTCAATGATGAAATTTCTGTCTTTAATGCAGTAATGACACATGATGACTCTTTCTTTGAATCGCTTAATTGAGCGACAAGATTCTCGTTAGAAGATTCTAACAGTTTCTTGTCTTCAATTAATCGCTTCTTTTCCTTAGCGAGAGTCTTAGTGAATTTGTGCAATTCTAAATACTGACTGAAAAGATCATCATAAGAAGGTTCAGAGACAGAGTCAGAATCAGATGATACCTCATTAGATGCTTTGGATGCAAAGCATACTTGTGCAGTCTCCTCTTCGGTCTCAGTTTCAGAATCCGATGAATCACTCCAGGTGGAGGCCTTTAGAGCACGTTTCCTTTGTTTGGGTTCTGAGACAAGTCTATTTTTGTTCCGCTCCTTGTCAGGGTATTTAGTAGTTTGCTTTTCTTTATTGGGGCAGTCATATGATAAGTGTCCGAGTTTGCCACATTCGTAACATTTAATGTCTTTATCATTTGACTTGTTTTTATTTCTCTTAGTTGTAGTGCCCTTGTTTTTATTTCTAAATGACCTTCTCATAAATTTTCTCAGTCCTTTAGCCAATAGAATTAGGTCATCATTATCTGATTCAGAATCACTATCATCTACGTGATCGGAGGGAGGGGAGACGTATTCATTTGATTTGAAAGCAATAGCTTTACCTTGTTTAGATGATTCTGATTTCCATATGGTGAGTTTATTCTCATAAACTTTAAGTGATCTGATTAGTTCTTCCATCTTTATTGATTTAGTTTCCTTGCTTTCTTCTATTGCGGTCACTTTAGGGTCCCATTCAGAAGGAAGGCTTCGTAGGACTTTCTGTACCTTTTCCTGCGTGGTAAAAGCCTTACCAAGAGACTCAAGAGAGTTGTAGATGTTAGTCAAACGAAGATCCATATCTACAATAGACTCATTAGGCAATAATTTAAATGACTCAAGTGTGGACATAAGCATGTTAATTTTTGACTCTTTTACTTGACTCGTGCCATCGTGTTTCATTTCTAGTATCATCCCATTTCTTGTGCACTCGAACAGTTTGACACATAACTAGACTCACTCTTACTTAATCCGTTTAAGAGTAATTGCATAGCCCTAGCATTCATTCTAAGTTTCTTTTTATCATCACTCGTATATTCTTGTCTAGATTTAACGACTTCTAATGTGACTCCGTCTACAGTGGATACCTTAGATGGGACATAAGGACCATCTTCAATGATTGACTAAAGATCTATATCTATAGCCATAAGAAAAAGCTTCATTCTAAGTTTCCACTGAATAAACGACTCACCGTCAAAAAGTGGAGGCCTTAGGCTCGACATACCTTCTTGCTCGGTTTTGAGATTTGTGGATGCCATCTCACTGAATTGTTGGATTCCTTGAAGTGAGTGTTCCTGCGCTCTGATACCACTTGTAGGATCTGCAAGGCACCACTAGAAGGGGGGTTGAATAGATGGTGCGGAAAGTGCGGTTTTTAAAATTTCTTTAAACTTGAACAATTCAACTTCTGAAAACAGATTCTGTTTTCAGGACCAGTTTTAAAACGTTTTTAAAACTAGGTTAGAGGTCTCCAAAAATTATGAAATTTTGAGAGAACTTAGCCTCAGATGTTATGAGGGTCCCCTAAAAATTTCAAATTAAAATTCAACCTTTAACCCCTTCAAAAACCGTTGGTACTCAGATTGCTCGAATCTGCCAGAAACGGTAGATGGTTTTGAAAAATTTATTCCTGTTTGTGTGAACGTCCAAATGCTCTGAAAATTTGACCACTAACTCCTTATATACTATATTTAAGTGGGTTGAAACAGTTTTGCAAAAATCTTTTGGGAAGTAGGTCAACTACAATCAAAGTCTCAACCTTTGCAAGTCTGAAAATCAGACTGCACTAGTCTCAGAACTTTTGATGTTTGATTGACTTATACTTATCCAAAAGGGTTGAAACTTGTGCCAAATTAACCCTAGAACGTGTGAGTATATTTCTGGAAATTTTCATGATTTTTGAAATTCGTTAACTATTTTTACGAATGCTTGTGCTTGTTTTGTTTGCTCTCTTCTCTTTCCTTTTAATGTGTATGGCCGTCCCCTAGGTGGTGCGTCCCCCTCTTGAAAATTATCTTCTAAGTCCTTGGGAGGATGTAAGACATCATTGTGACAAGGTCTTGCTTACTTGGCATCTTCTTATTGGATGATCATTTAGTCTTCGCTTACTTGGCACCTTCTTATTGGATGAATGTTGTCATCATGGATGACTTGGAAAAATCTGAGAATTACACTTAAACATGTGTCACAATCATCACAAAATAACTTCCATAAATCATAAGATATATCACATAAATTGCAAGACATCAAATCCTTCCCAACTAAGGCAAAAATTCGGCCATACTATGATATTGCCATGCTGAAAATTCAGCATGTGCATCATTCCATTTTATTCAAAATAATGCCAAATTGTCTTTGATTTTTTTTCTTTATAAAATGAATCATCAATTTATGGTAATTATTCCTATCACATGAGAAATGAATATGGACACTTTTTAGCTCATATATTCGGCCACACCATGTCTTCACACATGCTGAAAAATTTTCAGCATGTGTGATATATAAAATATCACACTTTATTAATTTAAATAATATTCAAATTATTTCCATTTCTTCTTCCGATCAATCACACAATAAAAGATGACAAGTTATATCACATTTAAGTCACAAAATCGGCCAGCTTGTTGTAGTATGCTGAAATTTCATCATGTGATATAAGAGAGACAAACTTTGAATTCTTACCATTTGTAGCTTCTCTCTTTAATTCACCAACATTGTATGATTGATCCTTGACCAATCAATATGCCAACAAGGCTCCAAATAAGCTCCATCTCAGCTGTAGGTGGCATTGGATATGTATGTACATGTGCTGAAATTTATTTTTGCTAACTTTGTGAAATAATGCACATTTAATAATACACACATGTTATATTCCAATCAGCCCTTAATTTAATTTTCTAGAACACTTTAAGATGTATATCATATGTAAAAAGTGTCTAGATACGTGTCACATGATGTACCAAAAACGTTCCATGTGTTGTGTGCGTAGAAAACCAAATTTTCGATATTTATCGATTACCCGATTTTTCTCTAATTTAAATTCCAACTTTTGCACATGTTATATATATTATGTTATACATAATATATATAATATATACTTTAAATCTCAGCACTTGGCTGGTCTAAAGTGGTACCATTAACATGTGACAAAATTAAACTTGGAATCTTCACATTTTGGCCTTAATGTGGATTAATTTGTGTGTGCCAACATGGAAAGTATTTTTGGCTGAATATTCTGTCATGTGCACGAAATTTTCATCAATTTTTGTAGTATAGGGGCTGGCCATTTATTTATGGCAAGTACTTGACACGTTGGCGAAGTTTCGGTATTCGCCCGATACGACAATTTTCGGTTTAGAACCTTTTATCGTGTAGTATTTGATTTGTCATCACCATATCTTATATCATATGATATAAGACCTGAATATACTCATAAATATGAGTTAGGTATAGTGGTGTGACGTTAACGTACGTACGTAAAATATATAACATGTCGGTAGTACGTTGGAATACATGTGTATGTGCCTTTTTTCAAAAAATCTGAAAATATATGTAATATATGTATATGTGGCGTGTATAATTGAGAGGGGAGGAGGAGAAAACTTTCCTTCCTTAGCTTTGTTGCCTTTGTGCCTTTTCCAAATGTGGCTTCCTTTAATGAACTACTTAGTTTAATAAACTAAGTACTTCACTTAATGAACTACTTTAGTTCATTAATAGTGCCACCTGAAAATAGTATAAACACAACAAATGTTTGCCATATGATGTAAGCTTTAACGCTTCATGGCTCGTTAGTCCGACAACATTATATATAAGCTAAATAAGGCAAGTAATAGCAAAGTATCATGCATACATGTACACGTTTTGTATATATATCATGCATTTAAGTCACTTATTTTGAAATTACTCAAACCCCCTTTTCTCTACAGTTACGGCATACATTCTGAATTCTGATGATCTCGCTAAGTTAGGGACAAGTTAGAATTAAATATGTATGATCATCTAGCATATTAATTCCACATTACATATCCATTGCAGCATCCATGTCATTAGTGGAACGTTAGTATCATGAATTAAGAGGGACAAGTTACTAATTCGATGTGGCGAAGGAGGGTTAAGTCTTTTGCTAACATTTGCTGATGGACCGGAAAATGTAAGACACACTAAGGCACATACAGTAAACGAGCTCAAAAGAGTGACTTATAATCTTTAAGATACATACATAGTCCAAGTGGGAGATTGTTGGGATTAATTCGAGATACGTGTAATGCGCAACACGTTAATTAAGTATACACGAATTAATCATAAGGTAGACGTTATGTACGATAATTTTGTATGTCACATATGTCACGTAATAATATTAATTATTGCGTAAAAACATCCACACGTTAAGTGATCATCGGGTATGTTCGTGGATGTATAGTGTGGTCTAAAATGGAACCCCGAATATACAGAAAGTCATCTGGTCAGAGACCACGATGGATAAGCACAAAGTGCAATGACCATAAATTGTACGATGTCAGATCCCCGAGGGGCGACAGCCCATGTATAGCTAGTAGATAAATGTTGGTACATAATAATTAAATATTAAATATTAGATATTAGATAATAATATTTATTATTAAATATTAAATAATATTTAACATTGGATAAAGATAATTTAATGATAATATCAAGTATATCCTCATGTATTTGGGATGAGAAAAGCTCTCATCCATAAATGAAGAGGGTTTGGTTTCAGACACAACTCTGAATCCTAAACCCATCAGGCCCTTCACCTCCTCACCATACATTGTAGCCGTCGGCCTTGAGTAAAGAACAGGGAGAGTGTGCCAACCTTTTCTATAAAGTTCACACTGTTTAGCCTCTCCATCGGGTAAAGCACTGAATTGTTGAATCCATTCGAGAGGTACATCAACAATTGGTGGGAAGTCGTGAATCCTTGAATCATGCCATATTCATCAACAGCAGGAGAATTACGTGGTGGACATATTAACGTCAACAATGGAGCAATGTATAATTTCCGCATTTTGTTACTTTATCCAGTGATTCGATTAAACGGTCTTATTTAGGGACCTTTAAATAAATCCAACACTAGGCTCCTGCATTTGTGTAGGGTCTAGAAAAGAGCCGGATTGTTTCGCGATCTGATGTACGCAGCCTTACTTTACACTTCGTGTAACAGGTTGTTTCGTTCGAACCCATGACATTAAGATCACAAAGAAGCAACCTTATCAGTTACTCTAAGATCCGCCTGAGAGACTAAAAACCATAAATTGAGAAAAATGCTCGTTCGGTAAAGTTTGAAGAGCTTCATTTCTGTAGACATTTTCTCTCTTTTTCTTTATTTTTAGACAATATATGCATACAATACAGAACCGTGCTGCAACAGATTCTCTTCTCCTAGAATTTGTACATGAAGATCGCAAAATCACTCAGTATCAACAGTAGTCTTCAACATAATTGAACCACTGTTTGCATAGGAAGCTATTTTCTTCAGGATAAGCTTCCCATTGGATTAAGGATGTGTAAGGCACAGGAGAAACATTGGGTGGTCAAATTGTTCATCAAAAGCTACTTCATTGTTCCTTGTCAACTTTGCTCCCAATCCAATTGGCGACCATTGGAGTAAGTGCAACTGTAGGAGGGAATCTGATGGGAGATGCCGCTTTGTGTGCGGCATAGGCCAGAGCAAAAGTCCCCACTTTCTCACCAGCCTCGTTTGTGGCAATGCCCACCTGCAACAAAATGGCAACACCTTGAAACCTTGTTGGTCCTTGTTGACACTTGGTTTTATATGGGATGAGGTTTATATTTATTCAAAATCTTAAAGTAATGAATGATGATACTTCATTCGCATGTAACTCATGCATTTCATCTCAAAGTGACCAATGTGGGACAATATTCTCAATGCCCGCCTCACTTGACAACGTGGCTTGACATATACACGTGACTTAGAACCCGCCTTAAATCACAAACCACAAGCCATGCATGAACAGCTGGACTTGGTGAGGGGAGACAATAAATGGCCAACCATGGGTCATGCAAGGTTTGAGTCCATATTTTTGAATCTGTTCTAATACCATGTTGAAACTAAGGTTTACATAAGATAACCACTCAAAATCTTAAGGCAATGGGTGATGGTACCTCATTTTTATATAACCCATATATTTTATCTCAAAATGTCCAATGTGGACGGCATGAGTGTTGCTCAAAGAAAAGTGAAAATCTTACCTTCTGCAGCAATGCTGCAACATCAACACCGGCACTGATGAGAGCGTAACAAAGGGTGAACGATATCAAGGAGAGGGTAATAGAGGTCACCAAGTATGCACCTCCATATTTTGCTAGAAGTTCCTTGGCTTGGTCGCCTTTCGGTTTATTCTCCTTGCTTCCTTCACTGTCTTCGTCTTTGGAGCTAAAGATCTACAAGTCCACATTGTGCCATGCCAAGGCCAAAATCAAACACTTGCGTGGTTTCAAATCCAGGGGAAGAAAACCCCAATTGTTACAACTGAAGAACAAAGTTCACAGAAAATTCACCCCATTTACATTATAATTTCAAATGAATTTTTTCAAAAGGAAGCACTAAAAGGTGGTGTCGAGACTAAATCTAAGGAAGCTCATCATTGATGTTGCCAGTACACTAGACTCATGCGTTGGTGCAAGGTCCGAGGAAGGATTGGATTGCTTCGCGATCTGATATACGCAGCGTTACCATATACTTTGTGCAATATACTATTTTCGCGGCTTGAACCCATGATCTAAAAATCACAAAATAGCAACCTTACCGGTTACTCTAGGACTCGCCTTCACGAAGCTCATCATTCAAAACACTAAATATACCTCATCATTCAAAACACTAAATATACCGTTGTTTTAGATTGTCGCTTTCAAACCTAATCAATCTCTTAATAAAGCAAACTCAAGAATCACTGCAACAGCACAAAGATGAAATACACACATAGTATATTAACACTGATCACGGAATAATGAAAGCATTACTCTTCTCAAATTGCTGAGCAGTGGTAAACTAAACACAATATTACTCTTCTTCCTCCTCCGCCCATATTTATTTAATTTTCTTTTGTCGGTCAATTAAATTTCTTAGATTCCAAAAACTTTTGGGGATACGCTACGCTGAAATTAAACCTTCAAATTAGAGCATATCCCTCATTAGTTAAAGAAAAAAAGAAGAAAAAAAACCCTACTGTTCCAAGACACCAGATCACAAAGTTTCCATCATCACCTAAATATTATAAATTTTCAGATTGAAGATATGAATTCTGAAACAAATAATAATAGACCTAGAAAGGAAAAGGAAATCAGCATATCCTTTATATGTCTTCCGGAACCAAACAGTTCTTACTTCCAATAAAAATTACAGAAAGTAATTCACAAGACTACAAAGAAAACAAAAGAAAATTCCTGGAAAAACTTGAAAATTCCCCTTCTCGATCGGTGAATATGAAGAATAACAGAGTTGGGCTTCACGGTTTACCTTCCATAGGCCTGCTTCAAGGCCATACTTCTTGGTTATGTCCTCAGCAGAAGATGAGGCCTTCAATTCCTCCGCTTTCTGCTTCGAAGCTCTAGCTCTGAAGCAATTGAGCTTGGTCCTGGAACAAGGTTTTGAGAGACGAAAGCAGTTGACTCTGTTAAGGACAGTAGCATAGACAAGAGATTTCTGGGTGGAACAATAAGAGGGCATTTGAAGAGCTGATGCCATTGGATGATCTCTGGAAGTTCCGTGATTGAAAGGGTGTGGTGTTCGATAATGGAGGTCTATAAAGATAGAAATGGCAGATGGAAGGACTGACAAGTAACACCATTTCTGGCCCTGTTTCAACCACCAATTTTATCAGAGATATGTCACTCTCGCCTCCCTCTTGTTTAAACCTATCCTTTTAATTTAGAAAAATTGCATCATGGGCCTAAGGCTACAAACGAGCCAAAACAAACCGGACGGAGTTAAACAATAAGCGTTTAAATTTGGATTTTTTTAGGTAAACAAATAATTTAGATTGCATTTGGATTTTTTTAGGTAAACAAATAATTTGTATCGGCTTATTTGGTTTTACTAGCATACAAGTTTGTTCGAATTCTGTTAAAAAAATGTTATAATTTTTAAACGAGTCGAACAATTCGCAACGATTCGGCTTGTTCTAATAAATAAATCCAATTAGGTATTCGAACTTGACTCGTTTAATTAAAATTAACGAACAAACTCAAACCAAATACATACTGAATTTGTGATGTTAGTAAATAGTTCGATTCATTTAACATAGGTCGAATCTGCCCTAAGCAAGGCGTTACGCCGGCCACAAGAGTTTTTTTAATCTACCTTTGTCTTTCTTTCAAAGATACTCATGTTCAGTTGTTCATTGAAGGAAAGAGTACTGGAATGTTTATATATACGACGACACATTTTTGACTTTGACGTATACACCGTAACAAAATGATACATATACCAAATTTACAATGCATATCTAGACATCTTTCAATCTAGGGTTTTAAAAATAAAGTTCAAGAACACTTCGAGGAATATCCACTACTTAGCAGAAAAACCTTTAAGTTTAGAAAAATTCTCCCTGATAATAAATGAACCATCACATAGGAGAAAATATCATGTGAAATATTCCATAATTTCAATAGAACTTAAGAATATAAAATAAAATATAGATGACAAATATAGGATTTTAGATATGCAAGAAGAAACGCTAAACAAAGTTAAAAGTAATTATGTTTGGCAATAACTCATGACCATCCAATCATTGACACTAAAATAATATATAAAAATAAAATGTATGACGAAGATATTGTGATTAAAACCAAACTAGACTGCTCAAAGTTATAGAGAAGAGAGAAACATAATGGTTGTGTTTGTTTTTCCATTCCTTTTCTCCATTTCTCATTCTCCATAATTCTCAACAAAGTTTTAACTCATTTTTTACTTTTTCATTTTTCGCTGGAAGCAAACTCTCTTTCCTTTGGGATAGAAGTATTGTTTGCCTGTCATCTACTCTCCCCAGACCTTAGCGATAGCTTTTGCTATAGTTGGGAAATACTGGGTTCGATTGATATTGATATTGATATTTTTCACATTAGAAAATAAATAATCTCTACACAAATTAATGACATTATTTTTTAAAACAAATTATCTCACATTAAAGATCGCGTTACAAAAATTAAAACAATTATCATGATTGAAAATTTTATGTTATGATTGATAAGTGAATAATCTAAAATAAAAAATGTAAATTAAAGAACAAACAAAGTTTAGAAAAAATTACATTTTCACCCACGTGATCTGGTGAAATAAAAAAAAAAAGACCTCTTCTATTTTTAAGTTTTACACTAGCCCTTCTGTGGTTGTGGATCAAATAAAACAAGGATAATTCCCTTTTGCCCCCTAGTTTTTGGCGTAATCGTCAATACTTTCCTTAATCTTTAAAAATAAACTCTTACCTCCCCTAATGTTTGGACTAAAAGGTAAAATGTCATTTTGAAATACAAAACTAAAAATTTTTAAGAAAAAGTCAAAAATACCCCTCACAATTTCACTGTTCATCACCGTGTCTTAACCAGCAAAAAAGAAAAGAATGCGAAATGGATGCTGAAGAAGAGGAAGAGCAAGAAAGAGGAGCAAAGAAAGACTTCAGAGGTAAATTCGAAGGGGAAAGACGAGTTTTTGGAAAAGAAGGTATATAAAAATGAGTCTAGCAACGGGAGAATTGAAGGCAAGAAAAAGGATCACAAGAGGAGGAGGGAAGAGATGGAAATGCTTCCAGAGGAGGATGACCACATGGATTGTGTCAACAAGAAAATAAGGAAAGGCAATAGCAAGGATGATAAATTGAAGAAGAAAGTGGTGAACTCAAAGGATGATGGCAGCAAAAGGTGGATTCCATGGCTGCAATTCTCAAGAAGCATCTTTCATGATAAATAAAGCATCAGGAGCTTTAAAGTGCATTCCTTGGTGCTATGTTAATTACTTGAAGCTATTTGTATGCTTCCTTGGTGCTATGTAAATTACTTGAAGCTATTTGTATGCATGTTAAACCGGCGGGAGGGGGGATAATCTCCACATGCTGCAGCTATTGAGAAATAAGACAATATTGAGTCTTGTTTGGAAGTCAAGAAGGTGACATTTCAATCAGGGGAAGTTGAGATTAGGGTGACAGATGGTGGACAAGAAAATATAGGAAGAAGATGATAAAGAAGATGATGAGGGTGGGAGTAAAATAGGCAATTCGTATTTTATATATTTGAAAAACATTTTTTTAATTAAATCAAGGAGGTAAAGGTATATTTTTCAAACATTAGGAGAGGTAAGGGTATATTTTTAAACATTAAAGAAAGTATTGTCGATTACGCCAAACACTAATAGGGCAAAAAGGAATTATCCAATAAAAAAGACATTTTCCGTCCATTTTTGACTGATGTTGTGCATAAGGCTCTAGAATCCGGGTCAGGATCGCCTGACCCTCCACTCCCTCACCCCCTTCGCGACCGCCCGCCACGTGGCAGCAAGGGGGTGGTGAGACTGGATGGGAGTCATCCGCATCTAGCCTCACCACCCCTCCCCGCTGCCACGTGACGGGCGGTCACGTAGGCGGTCACGGGGAGGGGGGTTAGAGGATCTCATTCGCTAGAATCCGATGGACTAAAGTTATAAACGTAGTCATGCCTTGGAGAACCTATTTTCTTTGCCCGAAATGCCCTTCCACCACCTCCTGCTCCTTTCAAGGTCAAACCCTTCAACCTCTCCTCATTCTCCTCAAAAGGAAAAAAATAATAATAATAACAACAGACTCCACCTTTCCAGCTTCACCTTGGCCCTGATTTTGGTATCGCAGATCACTGCGTTTAACTAATTGCAAGAGAAGAAAAAAGAATTCACAAGAGGAAGACGCCGGCATATTTTCCCTTCCAACGAAAGCCTGCACTTGTCGCCGGAATAGAAAGTCACAAACAAATTCATCAGCTGTTAAGAGCTTGAGGGTTCGCTAAGTTTCGGACTCCGGCTGACAAATTGATATTTCTCAATGCTACCAAACGATTCGGTGCAGTCTACAGACTTCGGAAGTGGCTCCATATTCTATGCTTATGTTTCTTTCGATGTGACTACGCTAGGCCATCTTCTATACGTAAGGCCAAAAATAAATAAAATTATTTGATGAAGTCGGATCTTCACCAAGGATCAGAGGCGATCCGACTGTTAACGTCGTCGCCTTTCCGTTAATGAGTAGTGACACTCTCTTTGCTGACGTGCACAAAGAACACCCTTAGAGGATCTGGGGACTATGGTCCCGGCTAAAACCCTCCGACGCTGAAGTCAGATTTGAGCATTTTTATGATAATATGTTTAAGTTTGAATGTTGAAGTTTTTTTTGGTAAAAACATGGTCTTTCCTTATTTTTACGGTGAAGAAGATAGTGAATTTTTCTCTCTGGAATTTGACTTGTCATTCTTTTCCTCTCTCCGATTGTTTTTATGTGCCCTGAATAGCCAATGCATGTCTTGGCTATTGAGCTTGTGACGCGTGTTGTGTCAGCAATGGCGAGGTGTGCTTCTGCATGTTCAACGCGTGATGTCAGTTGTAGTGGCGCTACACCTTGCTTGGCATCTGGCAGGAGTCTGCTGAGGTATCCAAACCGAGCTCAAGAGCATGTTCCAGTATTAATTTCATTTTACCCGGAAGAGCTCAATAGCCAACCTCAACGGGTGAGCTTGCCAGGGTAAGGGTAAAATCCCGCCGAGCTGTGAAGAGTTGTATGATCAGGCTTGTTTGACTGTATGATGGCCGAGCTGAGACACTGACCCTAATCACATTCAATCTGATCTGACCTCAAAGCTCTGTCGGGTCTAGCTGACCTCGGGAGGCAGAGGTTGACTCTGTAACGTTGACTTGACGGACATCTGTCATTTCTTACAAGGAATAGTTTTTACTCCATCTAGTTGAACCGTCACTTCAAAAATCGAGATGCAACTAATGAAGGTGGGCGTTCGCATGTCTTTAAATGCGACAAAAATCAAGCGCCGCTGTCGGTTGGGGATTCCCAACGGTGGGAAATTCAAGGCATCTTAATGGCGGGAAATTCCAAACGTCGTAGACACTCTTTTTAAGGTTTGTGCTTCTGATTTTTGCCCCCATTTTTTTTACCGCCGTCCTCTTTCTCAACTTCCTGTTGTTCCTTCTCTTTTGCCACTAAAGTTTAGACTTTTGCCACGTTCTTCTTTCAACTGTAAGTTTTCATTTCTTCTCACCATGGCTATAATCTCTTCTTCTTCTGTTGATTCTCAGAATGCTTCTGAGGCAACTTCTTACTCCGCTAACGTTGAGAGGGACGGTGGTTCTTCGCCCCCATCTGAGAAAACAAACTCTATCGAAGACAGCCATCCTCTCAGAAGATTGCGCTTAACCTATACTGCTTCTACCAGGCTTAATCAAGCTGCCAAAGTCGGTGGGGATGCTGCTCCGGCGAGTCCCTCGTCGGACCAGGGTGAGTCTAATAGTGTGTTAGCTGTGAGAAATCTTCCTTCTGGTACTGTTTTTAGAGGTCCACCCTCTGCTCCAGTGCTAAGTTCAGTCTGCGATTTAAATGTACCGACCTTGAGCGCCTGTGTAGGGTGCATAGGATTAACTGTGATCACTTTTGTCCCGTTCTGTCCCTTTCTGGTCAAACTGCTTACGATCCTCCCATGGGGTACGAAGCAATCTACGTAGAATACTTTAAATCTGGTTTTTGTCTCCCTCTTCGGTCAATTAAAGGTACCCTTTAATCAATGTAATTCATAACTACCAATATATAATTCTCCAATTAATCTCGCAACTTTGGCATTCTTCAGGGTGCTAAGGATTCTCTAAAATTGATCTTCCATCGAGATATCATCAGCTGAGGATTAAAGCAGAGGATGTAGCGAAGACTTCTTTCCGTACTAGATATGACCACTATGAGTTCTTAGTGATGCCATTTGGTCTGACTAATGCTCCAGCAGCCTTCATAGACTTGATGAACACGGTGTTCAGGGATCAGCTTGATAAGTTTGTGGTTGTCTTTATTGATGATATATTGGTCTATTGCTCTGGTAAGGAGTCGCACGCAGGCCACTTAAGGGAAGTTCTGGAGGTCCTCAAGCAGAAGAAGTTGTATGCCAAGTTCAGTAAGTGCGAATTTAGGCTAAAGAGCATGGCTTTCTTAGGACACGTGGTTTCAAAGGAGGGAATTTTTGTAGATCCCAAGAAGATTGAAGGTATTACTGAGTGGCCAAGGCCAACAAATGTGATTGAAGTGCACAGTTTTTTGGGTTTGGCCAGATATTACAGGAAATTCGTTGAAGGATTCTCATCGATAGCGACGCCCCTGAGTAGATTGACACAGAAGAAGACAAGATTTGAATGTACCGCTAACTGCGAGCAGAGTTTTGCTGAGCTGAAGAGGAGGTTGACCACAGCCCTTGTATTGGCACAGCCCTCCGGTTCGGAAGTGTTTGTCATATATAGTGATGTATCGAAGAACGGGTTAGGTACATGTATATAATTTCAAGTTTGATTTTATATGCATTACAACTGTGGTCTAACTCTTCCATTGCAGGATGTGTCCTCATGCAGAATGACAGAGTTATTGCATATGTCTCACGATAGTTGAAGCCATATGAGCATAATTATCCGACTCGTGACCTGGAGCTAGCTGCAGTGGCTTTCGCACTTAAGATCTAGCGTCATTATCTGTATGGAGTAAATTGCAAAGTATTTGCTGATCACAAGATTCTGAAATATCGATGCACGCAGAAGGAGTTGAATATGCGTCAGAGGAGGTGGCTTGAGTTGTTAAAGGATTATGATTTGACTATCAGCTATCATCCAGGGAAAGCAAACCGGATCGCTGACGCATTGAGCAGGAAGTTGAGTCACGCCAGGCAAACACCATTGGAGAGATCACAGAGTTTGATCTGAATATCGTGGATGCTACGGCTAATGTTTTGGCGACTCTGATTATCACCCTATCTTGGTTGATCAAATTAAGGAGGCTCAGAAGGAGGACGCGACACTCTGTGGTATTCGCGAGAAGATGATTAGTCAGGTTGATGGCTTCCAGATTTATGATGACGGCAGTATATGGTACCAGGGGAGGTTGTGTGTGCCTGATGTTGAGGATCTAAGGAGGGAGTTGTTGAAAGAGGCACACAATTTGAAGTTGTCATTTCATCCGAGTACTACAAAGATGTATAATGATCCGAAGAAGCACTATTGGTGGAGCGGCATGAAGAGACATATAGCTGAGTTCGTTGAGAGGTGTCTCGTTTGTCAGCAGATTAAAGCGGAGCACCAGAGGCCAGGAGATTTGATGTTGCCGTTGGAGATATCGGAGTGGAAATGGGAGCATGTAACAATGGATTTTGTTGTAGGGCTCCTGAAAACAAGGAACGACAACAACATGATTTGAGTGATTGTTGATAGACTGACGAATTGTGCCCATTTTATGCCCATGCCGAGTGATGTGGCCTTGGAGGGATTGGTGACGCTGTACATCAATAATATCATCAGTCTTCATGGAGTTCCAGTCAGTATAATTTCGGATCGTGACCTGAGATTCACCTCCAGATTTTAGGCAGCATGTTAGAGAAGGTTGGGGACGGAGTTATGTTTGAGCACTGCGTTTCATCCTCAGACTGTTGGGTAGTCAGAGAGGACGATTCAGACTCTGGAGGACATGTTAAGGGCTTGTGCACCGGACTTCAGAGGAAACTGGGATGGTATGGTTAAGCAGATCGAGTTCTCCTACAACAACAGTCATCATAGTGCTTTTGGCATGGCACCATTTGAGGCACTCTACGGGCGCAAGTATAGGTCCCCTGTAAATTGGGATGAAGTGGGTGAAGACGCTATCACCGGACCAGAGCTGATTGAGCAGACCAGAGAGAAGGTGAGGTTGATCCGTGATAGGCTCAAGGTTGCTCAAGATAGGAGCAAGAGTTGGGCTGATTCGAAGAGACGTCCTCTAGAGTTCGCCGTGGGCGAGAAGGTTTACTTGAGGGTTGCCCATGAAGGGGGTTGCACAATTTGGCTTGAAGGATAAGCTGCGGCCTCGTTACTTGGTCCATACGAGGTGCTCGAGAGGGTTGGTACATTGGTTTACCGATTGGTGCTACCCCCTGCGTTGTCTCAGGTGCACTCGTTTTTCACATTTCTTAACAGAGGAGATATGTTCCTGATCCAAGTCATGTGTTGGACGCGCCGCCGTTGAGAATTCGACCTGATGCGTCTTATGAGGAGATCCCGATCAGGATCGTGGATTGCAAGGACCATGTGTTAAGACACTGGATTATCACGTATGTCAAAGTTCAGTGGACCAACCATACGGAGCGCGAAGCGACTTGGAAGCTCGAGGAGCATATGCGAGAGAGATATCTGCATCTCTTCGATTAAGGTACGTCAAGTTTCGAGGACAAAACTTCTTGTAAGGATGATAGAATGTTATGGTACAAAAAAATAAAAAAAAATACAAAAAAGTAAATCCTAATATTAAATTCTATCCTAATCCTCTCCTTAATTCTCTCAAATCCCTCCCCCAATTTCTCTCCCCCAAATCTTCAGTTTCTCTTCATTTTAAATGGCATCTTATCTTTTTTTCTCCCCCACTTTTCTCCAAACATTTAAAAAAAAGAGGGTGAGTGATCCAAGAAGAAGAGAGAAAAAAAAAGAGAACGAGAGAAGAAGGGCTAGCAAGTAGTGTCAAATTCAATCTAAATTCATCCATTCCATTCGCATTTGTCACCTCTATGTCATTTTATTCTAAAAGTGTGATCTTACGAGTTGTTGCAGATGGTTGATGTGTGTGTGTGTTAATTTGACAATGGATGCAAATTGTACGAAATCGGAATCAAAACGGTAGTAATTTTTTCATATTAAGGGCTTTAAAGTTTTTGTTTTGGACTTAGAATATGTTCATTTAGCCCGTAATAGGTTGGAAATGGAATGGAAATCGAAAAATAGGTCTGACAGAGTGACGCGTGCTGCGCACGCGCGTTTTAGGGGGCGCATGGGGACCACGCACGGCCCTGAAGGCGCGTTCGTACACGTGCTGACGTGTCCACTTTCAAAAGATGCGTCACGTTATAAGGAGTCCAATGCAACTGGTTTGAGGTAAATCGGAGTTAAAACAAAGATTTTATTGAGGTTATAAGCAAATAGAATTTAATAAAAAAAGAAAAAAATAAAAAATCCAGGTTAACCGGGTTGACCCAGGCTGACTCGGTCCATAGGTAGAGCAGAATCACAGGTCAGCCTGGTCAGACATGGCAGGCCGGTCTGACCTACAGACCAAAAAAAATAAAGAAAGTGGGCCGGACTGAGAAGGCTACAGAAAAAAATTTAATCCACAGTGGGCCTGTAGAGAAAAAGGGGTTTGAGTGATTTCAAAATACATGATTTAAACGTATTGTATAAAAACATACATGACATAAACGTGTGCATGACATATTGCATATAACTTGCCTTATATAGTTCATATATAATGTTGCCATACTAACGAGCTATAAAGCGTTAAAGCTTACATCAAATGGCAAACATTTGTTGTGTTTGTACTATTTTCAGGTGCCACCATTAATGAACTAAACTAGTTCATTAAGTGAAGTACTTAGTTAATTGAACTAAGTAGTTCATTAAAGGAAGCAACATTTGGACAAGGCACAAAGGCAACAAGATTAAGAAAGGAAAGTCTCCTCCTCCTCCTCCCCACACTAAATACACGCCTATATACATACATATATATATATATATATATATATATATATATATATATATATATATATTCAAATTTTTTTGAAAAAGGCACGTACACATTTATTCCAACGTACTACCGACACGTTATATATTTTACGTACGTACGTTAACGTCACACCACCATACTTAACTCATATTTATGAGTATATTCAGGTCTTATATCATATGATATAAGTCATGGTGATGACAAATTAAATACGACACGTTAAAAGATTTTAAACCGAAAATTGTCGTATCGGGCGAATACCGAAACTTCGCTAACGTGTCACGTACTTGCCATAAATAGATGGCCAGACTCTACACCTCAAAAATATCAATAATTTTCGTGGCCTACATGTTATTTACAGCCATAAAGTCATTAGGGCCAAATTGTGGAGATTCCAATTTCAATTTTGTCACATGTATATGGCGTCACTTTAAGACCAGCCAAGTGCTGAATATTAAAGTTTAATTTATGTATATTATGTGTAACATAATATATATAACATGTGCAAAAAGTTGGAATTTAATTAGAGAAAAATCGGGTAATCGATAAACGTCGAAAATTCGGTTTTCTACGTACACAACACATAGAACGTTTTTGGCACATCATACGACATGTATCTCGACACATTTTACATATGTCATACTATTCAACTCTCCCTTCTAGTGGTGCCTTGCAGATCCTAAAATTGGTATCAGAGCGCAGGAACACTCACAACAAAAGGATCCAACGATCTACGTGAGATGGCATCCACTAGCTATAACACCGTGCAAGAAGGGATGTCAACCATAAGACCTCCTCTCTTTGACGGTGAGTCTTTAGTTCAATGGAAGGTAAGAATGAAACTTTTCTTTATGGCAATTGATATTGATCTTTGGTCAATTATAGAAGATGGTCCATTTGTTCCATCAAAGTTATCCACTGTAGATGGAGTCACATTAGAGGTCGTTAAGCCTAGGCAAGAGTACACTAGTGATGATAAAAAGAGACTAAGCATGAACGCTAGGGCTATGCAGTTACTTTTAAATGGACTAAGTAAAAGTGAATCCAGCTATGTTTCAAATTGTTCTAGTGCACAAGAAATATGGAGAATACTTGAAATGAAACACGAAGGCACTAGTCAAGTAAAAGAGTCCAATATCAACATGCTTATGTCCACACTCGAGTCATTTAAATTATTGCCTAATGAACCTATCGTTGATATGGATCTTCGCTTGACTAACATCTACAATTCTCTTGAGTCTGTTGGCAAAGCCTTTACTATGCAGGAAAAAGTACAAAAGGTCTTGCGAAGCCTTCCATCCGAGTGGGACTCTAAAGTAACGGCCATAGAAGAAAGCAAAGAGACTAAATCGATTAAGATGGAAGAACTAATTGGATCACTAAAGATATATGAAAACAAACTCGTTTTAAGACATTCTGAGTATATTTCCAAAAATGATAAGGCTGTAGCATTTAAATCAAATGAATACGTCGTAGATGATAGTGACATAGATTCCGATGATGAGGACTTAATCACAATGGTTAAAAGATTAAGAAAAATATTGAGAAAATCGATTAAACATAAATCTACCTCATCTAAGGATCATAAAAAATAAAAATAAGGAAATAAAGTGCTATGAATGCGGCAAACTTGGACATCTATCATATGACTGCCCTAATAAAGAAAAGCAAACAAACAAATACCCTGACATGGATCGGAACAAGAATAGACTCGTCTCAGAACCTAAACAAAGGAGAAGAGCCTTCAAAGCCTCCACTTGGAGTGACACATCCGACTCTGAGACTGATGATACGGAAGAACAAAAGGCACAAGTATGCTTTACATCTAAGGCATCAAATGAGGTATCTTCCGACTTTGATTCTGATTCTGAATATTCTTATGATGATTTATTTAGTCAATATTTAGAATTGCATAAGTTTTCAAAGACTCTTGCAAAAGAAAAGAAACGATTAATTGAAGACAAGAAGTTGTTAGAATCTTCTAACACGAACCTTGTATCTCAATTAAACGATTCAAAAGAAGAGTCGTCATGCATCATTAATGCATTAAAATCAGAGGTCTCATCATTGACTACGCACAATAATGAAATGAAATCCGAGATTTCAAACTTGAAATCAAGGAATGCGAATTTAGAGAAAATGGTGAAGAAATTTGATACGGGAACAAACATGCTAGATCACATTATTTCTTCACAAAAGCATGATAGTGATAAAACGGGTTTAGGATACATTGAAACAAATGAAGTATCCATTAAACCAACCAAGTTTGTAGTGTCTAAGAAAGTATACACTCCAAAACCAAAAACGGCGTCTAAGATGACGCAAAGACCCCCTCTACCCACATCTCGTCATACTTCTTCTTCATATCATGAGAAATACAATTTTGTGCCATATAGATATGAGAAGAAACAAGTAATGCATACACAACATTCATTTCATCCATCTAGATCACACACTATGCACACTAACACAAGGACATATCAAAAACGTCCTACATATAATGCGTATAAAGGAGTTCTTGGCCAAAGACCAAACGCACTTGCACCTAACATATATTATATTGCGTTTTCATCACCTTTCTCACCTTTTGGAAGACCTAGAAAGGTCACCCAAATTTGGGTACAAAAAGGGACATTTTCAAAGGGTTGAATAAATAACCCTTACGAATGCACGTTTGAGATTATTTAAAATACATGATTTTTTCATCTTTACATTCTCTTTTGATTGACTTTCCAAAATAAAGGGGGAGAGAATGCATGATTTAAGGAGGAGAGAGATACTGATTACATAAATTAAGGGGGAGCGATTTGAAATTTGAAATTCAAAATTTGAATTTATGCATGATTGAAGGGGGAGCGATAAGATTTAAATCATGGTTATAGGTTATTTTGAAAATCATCAAAAGGGAGAGATTGTAGAGAAAAGGGGGTTTGAGTGATTTCAAAATACATGATTTAAACGTATTGTATAAAAACATACATGACATAAACGTGTGCATGACATATTGCATATAACTTGCCTTATATAGTTCATATATAATGTTGCCGTACTAACGAGCTATAAAGCGTTAAAGCTTACATCAAATGGCAAACATTTGTTGTGTTTGTACTATTTTCAGGTGCCACCATTAATGAACTAAACTAGTTCATTAAGTGAAGTACTTAGTTAATTGAACTAAGTAGTTCATTAAAGGAAGCAACATTTGGACAAGGCACAAAGGCAACAAGATTAAGAAAGGAAAGTCTCCTCCTCCTCCTCCCCACACTAAATACACGCCTATATACATACATACATACATATATATATATATATATATATATATATATATATATATATATATATATATATATATATTCAAATTTTTTTGAAAAAGGCACGTACACATTTATTCCAACGTACTACCGACACGTTATATATTTTACGTACGTACGTTAACGTCACACCACCATACTTAACTCATATTTATGAGTATATTCAGGTCTTATATCATATGATATAAGTCATGGTGATGACAAATTAAATACGACACGTTAAAAGATTTTAAACCGAAAATTGTCGTATCGGGCGAATACCGAAACTTCGCTAACGTGTCACGTACTTGCCATAAATAGATGGCCAGACTCTACACCTCAAAAATATCAATAATTTTCGTGGCCTACATGTTATTTACAGCCATAAAGTCATTAGGGCCAAATTGTGGAGATTCCAATTTCAATTTTGTCACATGTATATGGCGTCACTTTAAGACCAGCCAAGTGCTGAATATTAAAGTTTAATTTATGTATATTATGTGTAACATAATATATATAACATGTGCAAAAAGTTGGAATTTAATTAGAGAAAAATCAGGTAATCGATAAACGTCGAAAATTCGGTTTTCTACGTACACAACACATGGAACGTTTTTGGCACATCATACGACATGTATCTAGAAAATTTTTACATATGTCATAAATCTCGAAGTGTTCTAGAAAATTAAATTAAGGGCTGATTGGAATATACCATATGTGTATTATTAAATGTGCACTATTTTACAAAGTTTGCAAAAATAAAATTCAGCACATGCACAATATATGTTACACGCCTAAGACACATTGTTGGAGCATATGTGGAGCCTTGTTGGCATATTGATCGGTCAAGAATGAAGCATACAAAGTTGGTGACTTAAAGAAAGAAGCTACAAAAGGTAATGTTTCAAATTTTGTCACAATTGTGACACATGCTGAAAATTCAGCATGTGCACTAAAGTGCTGGCCGAATTTTACATTATTATGACTCATATTTTGTGTCTTGATTAAGGTGGATTAATTAGAAGACAATTTAGAAGTGTTTTAAATATTTTATAAATTAAAGAAAGTGATATTCTTGAATATCACACATGCTGAAAATTTCAGCATGTGTGTAATGCATCTAGGCCGATTTTTTGGCCATGTGAGTGTCCAATTTTATTCCCAAAATTGATGAAAATATCTTCTACTAAATGGTGATTTATTTTTAAGAGATAAATCAAAGAAAACTTGGTAACAATTTGAAAAGAGCACCCATGTATCACATGCTGAAATTTCAGCATGTAAAGTCTCACTTATGGCCGATTTTTTCACCATTTTTGTGAGAAAATTATCTTGCTTAATTTATGTGATGATCTTGGAAGTTATGGTAATTGTTTTATGGTGATTTTGGCACATGTTTTTAGTGGAATTCTCAGATTTTCCTAGTCATCAAGTGATGACAACATTCAACCAATCAATGAGTGCCAAGTAAGCAAGAGTTAAATGATCATCCAATGAGGAGGTGCCAAGTAAGAAAGAACATGTCACAATGACGCCACATATTCTCCCAATGACTTAGAAGATAATTTTCAAGAGGAGTAATAGCACCAAGGGGGGCGGCCAAATCAAGGTTAAAAGGAAAAGAAGAAGAGCAAAACAAGAACAAGAAAAAGCATTGCAATCTTGAAGCTTAAAAATGCCTAGCTCTCTTTTTCTACACTTCTTTCTTTCTTCTTCCTAAAAGCCTATTGTACTTACATTCATATACTTGAATAGGCTTCTCTTAGACCACCACATATTCTTTATCTTTTTAAAAGATTGATCAAGGTGTGATCAATCTTCAATCGTGCAAGGTGGTGGTGTTCGTGTGCATTCTATTCAACGTACAAGGTTTGTAAAAGGTTGGAGTTGGTGTGTAACTCCATCAACCCTGTGGTAAGGTGTACTTTGTGTGTGTGATTAGTGTGAACTGAAGAAGGTGTCCTCGAAGACTGGAGTAGGTTGTTTATAACCGAACCAGTATAAAATTCTTGGTGTCATTTACTTTAAGCACTGATTTTCTGTTTCAGCACTGTTTATTTTTTTAATCACGATCATAAAAATAGTAAACAAATTTCAAAAATCATGAAACTTTCAGGAAACATAAACACACATTTTAAGGTTCTTTTGGCACAAGTTTCAACTCTTTTGGATAAGTATAAGTCACCCAAACGTCCAAAGTTCTGAGACTAGTGCAGTCTGATTTTCAGGCTTGCAAAGGTTGAGACTTTGATCGTATTTGACTAACTTCCCAAAAGAATTTTTCAAAACTGTTTCAACCCATTTAAATATAACATATAAGGGGTTAGTGGTTAAAATTTTAGAGCATTTGGAGTTATGTATAAATAGGAATAAATTTTTTAAATCAGTCTACCGTTTCTGGCAGATTTGCACAATCTGACCACCAACAAATTTTCAAGGGGTTAGAGGTTGAATTTAAATATGAAATTTTTAGGAGACACTCATAACATCTGAGGCTAAGTTTTCTCCAAATTTCAGAATTTTTGAAGACCTGCAACCTAGTTTTCAAAATGTTTTAAAACTGGTCCTGAAAACAGAAACTGTTTTCAGAAGTTGGGTTTTTTGGTTCAAACTAATTTTAAAAACCACATTTTACGCACATACTATTCAACCCCCTTTCTAGTGGTGCCTTGCAGATCCTACAGGGCTGACCTGAGCAGGCCAGAGGCCGAGTTGAACAAGCTAAAAAAACTGTGCTGAGCTGGCCGATTTTCTCAGAAAAAAGGAAAATTTCTAATTAATTTCAGAATTAAATAAATAACAAATAAATAGTAGAAAATAATTTTAAATTCTAAAAAATTATAAATAAATTTTGGAAAATTCTCAGAAAATTCCAGAAAATATAAAATGATGAAATAAGCTATTTTTATCTAATTTACTGAAATTAAATTATTTTAGATAATTAAAATAATAAGGAAATAATAGGAAAAAATAGTAGAAAATGCCAGAAAAATTTATACAGGCCGTGGAAAATATATGTGAGGGCAAATAATCATTTTTCACCTTTCTACTAATTAAAGTACCATAAAATAAATGTTAGTGAACGTGAGGAAGTGGGAAATGAACTCTGGAAAAATACCGAAAGCAGGATTCACATTGCATTCATGACACAAGCATTGCATTTATGGTGGGCTGTAACGCAGGGCTACAGACACCCAGGCAGGTGGCCGGTGGTGGGTAGTACCCATAGCCACATATGATGGATTATGACGCATGGGTCATAGACACTCAGGTATGGTGGATTGTAGTGTACGGACTATAGACACCCAAGTTCAGGTGGCTGGTGGTGGGGGGATCCCACAGCCACAGTCCCTGGGGATCATGCATTGCACGGCATAGACATTGACATATCGACATAATTTTTTGTTGTAGGATCTGCAAGGCACCACTAGAGGGGGGTTGAATAGTGGGTGCGGAAAATGTGGTTTTTAAAATAGTTTTAAACCAAAAACCCAACTTCTGAAAACAGTTTCTATTTTCAAGACTAGTTTTAAAACATTTTGAAAACTAGGTTGCAGGTCTTAAAAAATTCTGAAATTTGGAGAGAACTTAGCCTCAGATGTTCTGAGTATCTCCTAAAAATTTCAGATCAAAACCTTTAACCATTTGAAACATCGTTGGTGGTAAGATTGCGCAAATCTGCCAGAACTGGTAGTCTGTTTTGAAAAATTCATTCCTATTTGTCCTTAACTCCAAATGCTCTGAAAATTTAATGACTAACCCCTTATTAGTTATATTTAAATGGGTTAAAACAGTTTTGAAAAATTCTTTTGGGAAGTTAGTCAAATACAATCAAAGTCTCAACCTTTTTAAACCTGAAAATCAGATTGCACTAGTCTCAGAACTTTGGGCGTTTGGATGACTTATACTTGTCCAAAAGGGTTGAAACTTGCACCAAAAGAACCTTAAAACGTGTGGCTATAGCTCTGGAAATTTTTGTGATTTTTGAAATTCGTTTACTATTTTTACCAACATGATCAAAAACAATAAACAGTGCTGAAACTGAAAGTAAGTGCTGAAAGTAAATAACATCAGGAATTTTTATACTGGTTCGGTTACAAACAACCTACTCCAGTCTTCGAGGACACCTTCCTCGGTTAGCACTAATCACACAACACAAAGAACACATTACCACAGGGTTGATGGAGTTATACACCAACTCCAACCCATTACAAACCTTGTATGAGAATACAATGAACACGAACACCACCACCTTGCAAGTGCAAGATTGATCACACCTTGATCAATCTTTTACAATGATAAAAAGAATATGTGGTGGTCCATATGAAACCTATTCAAATATATGAATATGACTACAATAGGCTTTTAGAAAGAAGAAAGAAAGAAAGGTAGAAGGAAGAATGTATGAAACGTTTTTGATCTTGAATTTGCAACTCTTGTTCTTGTCTTTTGTTTTCTCTCTTCTTTCCTTTTTATCCAAGATTGGCCGCCCCCTTTTCCTTCCTCTTCCTCTTGAAAATTATCTTCTAAGTCCTTGGAAGAGTGTATTGCATCATTGTGACATTGTCTTGCTTACTTGGCACCTCCTCATTGGATGATCATTAAGCTCTTGCTTACTTGGCACTCATTGATTGGATGGATGTTGTCATCACTTGATGACTTGATAAATCTGAAATTAAACCTCAAAAAGCATGTGCCAATTATCCATAAACTTATTACCATAAGTCACATAATCATCCCACATGATTAGCAAGACAAATAAATCCAATATACCTTGATAAAATCAGCCACAACATTCTCTCCACATGCTGAAATTTCAGCATGTGTAACATTTACATTTCATTCAAAATATTGCCAAGTTTGTAAAAAGGGGGTTTGAGTGATTTCAAAATATATGATTTAAATGAGCTTAGAAACGTGCATAAGATAAATGTGCATTGCATATTACTTGCCTTATATAGTTCATATATAATGTTGCTGTACTAACGAGCCCTGAAGCTTTATAGCTTACATCAAATGGCAAACATTTGTTGTGTTTATACTATTTTCAGGTGCCACCATTAATGAACTAAACTAGTTTATTAAGTGAAGTACTTAGTTAATTAAACTAAGTAGTTCATTAAAGGAAGCTACATTTGAACAAGGCACAAAGGCAACAAGACCAAGAAAGGAAAGTCTTCTCCTCCTCTCCTCACTCAATATACACGGCATATACATATATAAATATATATTTTCAAATTTTTTGAAAAAGGCACATACACATGTATTCCAACGTACTACCGATACGTTATAAATTTTACGTACGTACGTTAACGTCACATCACCATGCTTAACTTATATTTATGAGTATATTCAGGTCTTATATCATATGATATAAGTCATGGTGATGACAAATTAAATACGACACGTTAAAAGGTTCCAAACCAAAAATTGTCGTATCGGACGAATACCGAAACTTCGCCAACGTGTCACGTACTTGCCATAAATAGATGGCCAGCCCCTATACCTCAAAAATCATTATTATTTTCGTGCATATGCTGATATTTCCAGCCATAAAATCATTCCATGTTGGCACACACAAATCACCCCACATTAAGGCCAAATTGTGGAGATTCCAATTTCAATTTTGTCACATGTTAATGGCGCCACTTTAGACCAGCCAAGAGCTGAGAATTAAAGTTTATATTATATATATTATGTGTAACATAATATATATAACATATGCAAAAATTTGGAATTTAATTAGAGAAAAATCGGGTAATCGATAAACATCGAAAATTCGGTTTTCTACGTACACAATACATGGAACAATTTTGGCACATCATATGACACGTATCTGGACACTTTTTACATATGTCATACATCTTAAAGTGTTCTAGAAAATTAAATTAAGGGCTGATTGGAATATAACATGTGTGTATTATTAAATGTGCACTATTTTACAAAGTTTGCAAAAATAAAATTCAGTACATGCAATACATGTTAGACGCCTCAAACGGCGTCTAAGATGACGCAAAAACCGGCTCTTCCCTCATCACGTCCCACTTCCCCTTCATATCATGCGAAATACAATTTTGTACCATATAAATATGAAAAGAAAAGAGTGATGCCTACACGGCATTCATTTCATCCACGCACTACGCACACACACACAAGGACGTATCAAAAACGTCCTTCATACAATGAGTATAAAGGAGTTCTTGGGCAAAGGCCCAAAATGCATTCAGTACATGTCTACTATATCGCACCTTCATCTACATTCTTGCCATTTGCTAGACCGAGAAGGATCACCCAAGTATGGGTACCGAAAGATACTTTTACCCAGAGGTGATTAACTAACTCGAAAGGACCCAAAGTTAAAAGGGTACCTAAATCATTTTTGCACATTGCAGGAAGCCCACACATCAAAAGATACAACTATAAAGTGGTTCCTTGACAGTGGCTGCTCGAGGCACATGACGGGTGACCCGAGCTTGTTCACAAAATTAAAGAAGGTCACAGAAGGCGGATCTGTGACCTTTGGAGACAACAACGAAGGCAAGATCATCGGAAAAGGTACGATAGGAAATCCAAGCACTCTTCAAATCTCCAACGTCTATTTGGTAAGCAACTTATCTTACAATCTTCTTAGCATTTCTCAATTTATTGACAATGGCTTTGATGTGTGTTTCACTCACCCTTATTGCAATATAATAAATAAAAATGGAGAAACCGTTTTAAAAGGAAAACGAGAAGGTAACATCTTTACGCTTTCTATGAATGATATGATAGACGCTAAAGTTAAGTGCTTTATGTCAAACGAACCCAATGTAAATTTATGGCATAGACGTTTAGGACACATTGGTATTTCCATACTAGAAAAACTCCAACGAAAGAACCTAGTACGAGGATTGCCTACACTTGATTTAGACAACTTTCAGTTGTGTGAATCTTGCATAAAAGGCAAACAAACACGTGAGGCACTTAAGCCTAAGAATGAAATAAGCAAGACTAGAGTCTTAGAACTATTACACATTGATTTGTTTGGTCCTAGTCGCACTACAAGCCTTGGTGGGCGCCACTATGCATGCATGATTATTGATGATTTTTCTCGTTATACTTAGACTTTATTTCTTGCACATAAGGATGATAGTGCCATTGAAATTGTGAAATTAATCAAACAACTTGAGAATCAATACGATGTCAATGTGAAAAAGATAAGAAGCGATAGAGGCGGTGAATTTAAAAACAAAGATATGATTTCATTTTGCAAAGAAAAAGGAATCAAGCATGAGTTTTCGCCACCTAGAACTCCACAATTAAATGGAGTAGTAGAAAGAAAGAATCGAACATTACAAGAAATTGCTAGGACTATGTTATGCGAAAATAAATTGCCTAGATTTCTGTGGGCGAAAGCCGTAAATTGTGCATGCTACATAGTAAATTGCTTGTCTATTAGAAAGAAAATAAACAAGACGCCTTATGAGATATTGAATGATCGCATGCCTAAGATTGACTATTTTCGTGTGTTTGGATGCAAATGCTTTGTTTTGAATACAAAAGATAATTTAGATAAATTTGAATCTAAATCAATTGAATGCATTTTTGTTGGCTATTCTATAAATTCAAAAGCATATAGATGTTATGATCCTCTCACTAGACAAATCATAGAATCTATTCATGTGAAGTTTAATGAATTTGGTGAGATTGATAAAGATAAATAATATGATGATGACTTTGAATTGAAACCCGTGTTGAATGAAGATGATGGTACATTTGATATGCATGACATGAATGATACACTAGAAATGCATGATCACTTAGAAGTGCATGATAACATAGAAAATAATCAACCAAGATGGAATAGAGATCACCCACATGATCTCATCATAGGCGACATCACTCACGGTGTGCGACCACGTAGAATAATAACTTCAGATGAAATAAATCAATTCCATGCTATGATTTCCAAAATTGAACCCAAAAATGTGCATGATGCTTTGAGTGATTCTTCTTGGATTATTGCTATGCATGATGAGCTTAATCAATTCGTTAGAAATGACGTACGGGATTTAGTGCCTCGACCACAAGATAAGACCATAATAGACACAAAGTGGGTGTTTAGAAATAAAATGAATGAAGAAGGAAAGGTCGTTAGAAATAAAGCTAGACTTGTAGCACAAGGCTATAATCAAGAAGAAGGAATTGACTACGATGAAACATTTGCACCCGTAGCACGTTTAGAAGCTATACGACTCTTACTTGCTATTGCTTGCATGAAAGATTTCAAATTGTATCAAATGGACGTAAAAAGTGCATTCCTAAATGGATTTATACAAGAAGAGGTATACGTGAAGCAACCACCCGGTTTTGAAGATTTGAAACATCCCTATCACGTGTACAAACTAAAGAAGGCACTATACGGACTAAAGCAAGCACCGAGAGCATGGTATGATCGTTTTGCTACTTTCCTTTTAGAAAATGATTTTAAACGAGGCACTATAGATAGTACACTATTTTTGAAACAAGATAAAATGGATTTACTTATTATTCAAATCTACGTTGATGACATTATTTTCGGTTCTACCTCACATAAACTTGTTGAAGATTTTGAAAAATGCATGAAATCCGAATTTGAAATGTCTATGGTTGGCGAACTTAACTATTTTCTTGGCTTGCAGATTAAGCAAACGAGTAAAAGGATTCACAAAAGTCAGGCTAAATATATAAATGACATGATTGAAAAGTTCAACTTTGAAAATTTGAAACCATCCCCCACTCCTATGAGTGTCACCACCAAATTGGATAAGGATGAACATGGTAAAGATTTTGACAATGCCTTATATCGGTCTATGATTGGTTCTTTGCTATATTTAACTGCTAGTAGGCTTGATATCATGTTCAGTGTATGCATGTGTGCACGCTTTCAGAGTGAACCTAAGGTGTCCCACTATAATGCGGTAAAAAGAATATTCCGTTATATTAAGCACACGCCCACCTTAGGAATTTGGTATGATAAAGATTCCGAATTTAACTTACATGCTTATACTGATGCAGATTATGGTGGCTGTAAAATAGATAGGAAGAGTACGCGTGGCACTTGCCAATTTATAGGAAACTCACTCATTTCATGGTTTTCTAAAAAGCAAGCAAGCGTTGCTTTGTCCACTACTGAGGCTGAGTACATGGCACTTAGCCTTTGTTGCACACAGTTGTTGTGGATAAAACAACAACTTTCGGACTTTGGAATCACCGTAAATAGAATTCCTATATACTGTGATAGTATGAGTGCCATTAATCTGTCTAAGAACCCCGTGTTACACTCTAAGGCCAAGCATATAGAAGTACGCTATCACTTTCTTCGTGATCACGTAAACAATGGTGATATCGTCATAGATCACGTACGCACGGAAGCACAAGTAGCGGATATCTTTACAAAAGCCTTAAATCAAGCCACGTATGAATCTCTTCGTTCCAAATTAGGCATGATTTCAGCTGATATGATTTGAATTGATTTGATGTGATTCTCTTTCCTTATTTATAGACATCTTTTGATTAACTTTCCAAAATAAAGGGGGAGAGAAAGCATGATTTAAGGGGGAGAGAGATACTGATTGCATAAATCAAGGGGGAGCGAATTTGAAATTTAAAATTCAAATTTTGAATTTATGCATGATTGAAGGGGGAGCGATAGGATTTAAATCATGTGCATATGTTATTTTGAAAATCATCAAAAGGGGGAGATTGTAGAGAAAAAGGGGGTTTGAGTGATTTCAAAATATATGATTTAAATGAGCTTAAAAACGTGCATAAGATAAATGTGCATTGCATATTACTTGCCTTATATAGTTCATATATAATGTTGCCGTATTAACGAGCCATGAAGCTTTAAAGCTTACATCAAATGGCAAACGTTTGTTGTGTTTATACTATTTTCAGGTGCCACCATTAATGAACTAAACTAGTTCATTAAGTGAAGTACTTAGTTAATTAAACTAAGTAGTTCATTAAAGGAAGCTACATTTGAACAAGGCACAAAGGCAACAAGACCAAGAAAGGAAAGTCTCCCCTCCTCTCCTCACTCAATATACACGGCATATACATATATAAATATATATTTTCAAATTTTTTGAAAAAGGCACATACACATGTATTCCAACGTACTACCGACATGTTATATATTTTACGTACGTATGTTAACGTCACACCGCCATACTTAACTCATATTTATGAGTATATTCAGGTCTTATATCATATGATATAAGTCATGGTGATGACAAATTAAATACGACACATTAAAAGATTCTAAACTAAAAATTGTCGTATCGGGCGAATACCGAAACTTCGCCAACGTGTCACGTACTTGCCATAAATAGATGGCCAGCCCCTATACCTCAAAAATCATTATTATTTTCGTGCATATGATGATATTTCCAGCCATAAAATCATTCCATGTTGGCACACACAAATCACCCCACATTAAGGCCAAATTGTGGAATTTCCAATTTTAATTTTGTCACGTGTTAATGGCGCCACTTTAGACCAGACAAGAGCTGAGAATTAAAGTTTATATTATATATATATATATATATATATATATATATATATATTATGTGTAACATAATATATATATAACATGTGCAAAAAGTTGGAATTTAATTAGAGAAAAATCGGGTAATCGATAAACATCGAAAATTCGGTTTTCTACGTACACAATACATGGAACATTTTTGGCACATCATACGACACGTATCTAGACACTTTTTACATATGTCATACATCTTAAAGTGTTCTAGAAAATTAAATTAAGGGCTGATTGGAATATAACATGTGTGTATTATTAAATGTGCACTATTTTACAAAGTTTGCAAAAATAAAATTCAGCACATGCAATACATGTTAGACACGCCCTATACAGCTGAGATGGAGCATATGTGGAGCCTTGTTGGCATATTGATTGGTCAAGAATCAATCATACAATGTTGGTGATTTAAAGAAAGAAGCTACAAAAGGTAATGTTTCAAATTTTATCTCAATTGAAACACATGCTGAAAATTTCAGCAATAGTTATAGCTGGCCGATTTTTGGGATTAATGAGCATATAATTTGTGTCTTGAAACATGTGGTTAATTGGAAGAAGAAATGGAAGTAATTTGAATGAAATCCAAAGCCATAAAGTGTGATATCTTGAATATCACACATGCTGAAATATTTCAGCATGTGTGGAATGAACCTTGGCCGAATTCTAGGCCTTATTATTGTCCAAACTTCATTTCCAATTTGATAAGAATATTTGCTACTAATTGGTGATTTATTTTAAAAGAAAAATCAATGAAAATTTGGAAGTATTTTGAATTTTATCACCACGTATCACATGCTGAAATTTCAGCATGTCAAGTGCACTTATGGCCGATTTTTGTAACCTTGTGTGGAGAAATATTATCTTGCTTGATTTGGATGATAATCTTATGAGTTATGGCAACTAATTTATGTTGATTTTGGCACATGCTTTTAGTGGAATTTTCAGATTTTCCAAGTCATCAAATGATGACAACATTTAACCAATCATGAAGTGCCAAGTAAGCAAAGATTAAATGATCATCCAATGAGAAGGTGCCAAGTAAGCAAGATTATGTCACAATGATGCCACACATTCTCCCAAGGACTTAGAAGACAATTTTCAAGAGGGGAGAGCATCAAGGGGGGGACGGCCATGTTGCTTAAAAGGAAAGGAGATGAGCAAAAACAAAAGACAAGAACAAGCATTGCAAATTCAAGGATCAAAAACGCCTAGCACTCCTTTCTTCTACACTCTCTTTCTTTCTTCTTCTTGAAAGCCTATTGTACTTATATTCATATTCTTGAATAGGCTTATCTTAGACCACCACACATTCTATATCTTTGTAAAAGATTGATCAAGGTGTGATCAATCTTCATTCTTGCAAGGTGGTGGTGTTCGTGCGTAATTGTATTCAACATACAAGGTTTGTAAAGGATTGGAGTTGGTGTGTAACTCCATCAACCCTGTGGTAAGGTGTATTTGCGTTGTGTGACTAGTGTGAACCGAGGAAGGTGTTCCTCGAAGACTGGAGTAGGTTGTTTATAACCGAACCAGTATAAAATTCTCGGTGTCATTTACTTTCAGCACTTATATTCTGTTTACTCTTTTTGTTCACGTTCATAAAAATAGTAAACGATTTTCAAAAATTACAAAAATTTCTAGAAATATAGCCACACGTCTTAGGGTTAATTTGGCACAAGCTTCAACCCTTTTGGATAAGTACAAGTCACTCAAACATCCAAAGTTCTGAGACTTGTGCAGTCTGATTTTCAGGCTTGCAAAGGTTGAGACTTTGAGTGTATTTGACTAACTTCCCGAAAGAATTTTTCAAAACTGTTTCAACCCATTTAAATACAACGTATAAGGGGTTAGTGGTTAAACTTTCAGAGCATTTGGAGTTAAGGACAAATAGGAATTAATTTTTCAAAACAGTCTACCGTTTCTGGCAGATTCGCGCAATCTGACCACCAATGATTTTTGAAGGGGTTAAAGGTTTTGATCTGAAATTTTTAGGAGATACTCAGAACATATGAGGCTAAGTTCTCTCCAAATTTTAGAATTTTTGAAGACCTGCAACTAAGTTTTCAAAACGTTTTAAAACTAGTCCTGAAAACAGAAACTGTTTTCAAAAGTTGAGTTTTTGGTTTAAAACTATGTTAAAAACCGAATTTTCCACACCCACTATTCAACCTCCCCCCCCTCTTCTAGTGGTTCTTGCAGATCCTACAAGTGGTATCAGAGCGCAGGAACACTCACAACAAAAGGATCCAACGATCTAAGTGAGATGTTAAAACATATAGAAAATCTCTGATGAAGAAACCTCTGATGAAGAAAAACATCTTTATGTTCTAACAAAAGAACAAGAAACAATATTAGAAATGTTAAAACATATAGAAAATCCCCAATTACAAAAAGAATATTTAGATAGAATAATAGATATAAATTCAAAACAAAAGGAAATAAATAAACCAGTTATATTACCAAATGTTTCAACTAGTTATTATGATTTAACTAGTATATTAAATAAAAACAAAGATACAAAGAATAAAAATGCAACAATCCCAGATCTACAAAAAGAAATAAAAATAGAATTAAAAGAGTTAAAAAATAAACAAAAACAAGATTCAGAAGTTATGAAATTAATACTTACAAAGTTATAGTAGGTTCCGCCTAACCTTATTCCCTCTCCCTTTTTATTTACTGTTCTTTATTTATCTTCTTGGGGAGTTTAAACACCCCCAATTAAATTACTGTTCTTTATTTATCTTCTTGGGGAGTTTAAAAACCCCCATTTAAATTCTGTTCATTTAATTTCGTTTTACTTACTGTTTTTATTTTTGTTTTGTTTTAGTTACTATTTTTACTTTTGTTTACATTCCTGTTTTGTTTTATTGTTTATTATTATTATCTTTTAGTGTCGGTAGTTTAAATTCCTGTTTGTTGGTGTCGGTAGTTTACATTCCTGTTTGTGGTGAGGATATATATATATATATATATATATATATATATATATATATATTGATAAACGTGTGATATAAAGGGGGTGAAGAACTTTCCTTTCTTCAACTTGTTGCCTTTGTGCATTTTCCAAATATGGCTTCCTTTAATGAACTACTTAGTTTAATTAACTAAGTACTTCACTTAATGAACTAGTTTAGTCCATTAATGATGACACCTGAAAATAGTTCAAACACAACAAATGTTTGCCATTTGATGTAAGCTTTAAAGCTTCATGGCTCGTTAGTGCGACAACATTATATATGAACTATATAAGGCAAGTTTTATGCAACAACGTGTCATGTCATAAAATATATCATGCATTTCTTTGTAACACGTTATTTAAATCATGCATTTTGAAATCACTCAAACCCCTTTTTCTCTACAATCTCCCCCTTTTGATGATTTACAAAATAACCTACATTCATGATTTAAATCTTATTGCTCCCCCTTCAATCGTGCATAAATTCAAATTTTGAAATTTCAAATTTCAAATCCGCTCCCCCTTGATTTATGCAATCAGTTTCTCTCTCCCCCTTAAATCATGTATTCTCTCTCCTTTTATTTTGGAAAGACAATCAAAAGCGCACGTAAAGAAAAAATCATGCATTTCGAATAATATTAAAAGTGCGTTCTTTAGGGTTATTTATTCAACCCTTTGAGAATGTCCCTTTTGGTACCCAAATTTGGGTGACCTTTCTAGGTCTTTCGAAAGGTGAGAAAGGTGATGAAAACGCAACATAATATACGTTAGGGGCAAATGCATTTGGACTTTGGCCAAGAATCCCATTATGCATATAGTATGATTTTCGTTTTTGATACGCATTTTGGTTTGCATGCACGGAACGTGAGCTATATGAGTGTTGCATATGCATTAATGGTCTCTTTTCATATTTGTACGATGCAAAGTTATATCTCGTATGATATGAAGATGAAGCACGATGAGATGCACAGGGGAAGGTCTAGGCGTCTTCTTAGATGCCATATATGTCTTAGATGCATCCATTTTCTTTGATGGAATGAATTTTGTTTGTTTATTTAGTGACTCACTTTTCTCAACGTATCCTAGTCCAGTTTTGTCACTATCATGCTTTTGTGAAGAAATGATGCGATCTAGCATGTTTGTTCCCGTGTCAAATTGTTTCACCATTTTCTCTACATCCGCATTCCTTGATTTCAAGTTTGAAATCTCAGATTTCAGTTCAATGTTCTCGAATGGCAATGATGAAATTTCGGACTTTAATGAATTTATAATGCAGGACGACTCTGTTAGTGTATGTACCCTAGGCCATGATTTGGATATTTATGTTATGCATTTATTATTAATAAAAGAGGTTTTATTATCATTTTTGTTGGTTAGTATGTTACACAATTTTGATATATGTCCCTGATTCATTATTGTTATGGAGATAAAATAATTTATAATCAGTATGAGTATTGATTTGATAATCATGAGATGATTATGTGTATGGTGATACGAATCAATCTCATAGATACTTGTTAAAGAACAGTGTATTGGATAGACCCATCATGAGATTGCTACATGGATTAGCGTCATAAGTAAATCTCATGATAGTCATGTTTTAATCCTTTGACTTGAGATTGTCATAGTTTCCAACATAAGGACTATTATATTTTGACATGATCAAACGTTATCCGTAACTGGATAATAATAAAGGTCATGATTGAATGTGATAGAAATTATGTAGAGGATATTGAACAATCAAGATAGAATTTGTCCCTCTCTTTTGAGAGAGATATCTTTGGGCCCCTCGATTAGTGAGACTGTGAAATGCATGGCTGTGCTCAAATGAATTGATAGTGTGATCAATATCATTTGTTTTATCAGTCTACTTAGAGATCGAGTAATCATATGTTTGAACTATATAAGTATGACGCTGACCATGACTTATGTTCAAACTAGATATCATGTGACAAAGGGATTAATGCATGTACTATTATTAGGTTAGTTGGACTTTACTCGTATTAATTGGGTAGTTGTAATGCCTTGCTAGATGCCAATTACGACTTGTTGGTTTAATAGAGATTTAATCAACTGCCAATTAATATGGGCCTATCGGGTCACACACAAGAATGCGTATGGATGAGATTAATAATATTAATAATATTAATATTGGATATTAATTATTATTATTGTTATTATCATTTTTTTAATATTAATAATATTAATATTGGATATTAATTATTATTATTATTAATTTCGTTTTTTTATGTATATATTTATATCATCGGATAATAACAGAGAATCCATATTTGATATGGATTTTGATTGGTTTTATCTAATCCTAACAGAATCCGTATCTGGTACGGATTTTGATAGCGTTAACAAATCCGATCTGCAATCGGATTTTGATATCTATATATATGTATGGAGCTTGACGTATCACATACACCAAGCAATTAGAAAAATGAAAGAACAGAAAACGAAACCCTAGAATCGTTTTTGAGAAAAACAAGTTCTTCAGCCGCGCCGTTTGAAGAGCTAGCACTCCGGGCGGAAGCGTTCGTGTGGATACCGACAGAGGATGATCGTATTCTCGCACCTGCTTCATCTGCGTAATTCGGATCTAAAAAGGTAATTTTTGAGTTTCTTTCATCGAATTAAACGAACAACATGGATCCTTGGTAGGAAATCGGAGATCAAGTTTTTGTTTTCCGCTGGGCGTTTGGCAGTGATCTCGGTTGATTTCCTAACAGTGGTATCAGAGCCACTTGTTGTCTCGTTTAAATCGATTACATCATGCTTATGTGTTTACTGTTTTTCGTATGGCATGATATGTATAAAACAGTAATTCGGATTTCATATGATGAGAAAACAATGGTGTTTTTCAATTCGTTTTCATGAGATGATCAGTATACGGCGGTAATCGTTTGTCATGTGATGATCAAAACCGATTTTGTTTGTATTAGATATAATCACACGATATGTGTAAAACCTTATTCGAATCTCATCTGGTGAGAGAGGATCGATTTTTCTATTCGGTTTCATCAGATGTTGAAATTCGGGATTGTTATATGTGATATAAAGTTTTCGTTTTTCATGAGATGATCAAAAACGATTATGTTTATATTGATATGAACAATCGATTGATGGTTCTGTTTTCGTGTTTCGAAAGACAGATTATCAATTCGATGATGATTCTGATTTCTGGTTTCGGATGAAGATTATCGATTTGATTGATATTCTGTTTTAAGGTATGCGAATAACAGCCATCGATTCGATCGATGCTTCTATAAGGCTTTACACGTAATCAAAACAGTAAGATCGTTAATATGATTGACGCGTCTGTGTTAAGGTTTCGAAAAGAAAATTATCAATGCAATTGATACTTTCTGTTTGGCTTCAAGGGGCGCTGCCCCTTGGACCCCGCCCAGGGGCGCTGCCCCTCGGAACCCCGCCCGCTAACTGGCTAGCAGGACCGCCGTATGCGTACGCCCTATAGTTCGTTACCGTGACATTAAGAATGTCAATATATATTTATTTATTATAATATGTTTGTGTAAAATATATTATAATTGTTGATATCTTTGCATGGTGCATAGCATGGCCTCAGGACCTATGTGATTGACTTAGTCATATTTCTGTTTTGGGTTATTATGACCTGCGTGCCGCTGTAGTTTTTGTTGTATTTTATTATACAATTAGTTAGGTGTTTCTTTATTATTGTAATAAATGAAGAATCAAGCTACAAAATGGTGATGGCGACACACACCAAGGACGAGTGGATTCCATGGAGATGGAGGCACGAGCTCAAGACAAGAAGATATGTATCATTGCAAATGTTGTAATAGGAAGTCTTTCACATAGGGTTTCCTTTATGATCTTCATCTGGTCTCATGAAGATCATATTTAGTTTGGCCATGCTATGTCACGTTTACATATTTATCATTTTGTATGAGATGCGTGGATGATATATTATATATGCATATAGGATGCTACGATATAATGATATGCAATGCAAGACATAAACTAAGTTGAACCCTCATTAATAATTTAAGTCTTGATGCCATCCATATCTTAAACACCTATTAAAACTGGGATTATATTAAAGTAGGCATTGCCAAAGCAATGTGCTTTAAACATTCCTAGCTACGTAGGATGAGTAATAGTGCTACTCATATGTTTAAAATTGGTTAGACTTAATTGGGCTATCAAAATGGTTTTGGGCCCAAGGCATTATATGGAATCTAAAATACAATGATATATGATGTCATTATTCCATAAATTCTAAGAGTTACATGAGATGTAATTGGTAAAGAAGTTACCTACCTAAATAACTTAATTTTAAGCGTCATGCCAAAGCTGAGTTTAGAATTAAGTCAAATATGGATCTTAGCTCACTAAAATATTTCTTTTGAGGGTTATGTTTTAGTGGGAGTTTTATAAATTTTAACCTCATTATTAATAAAGTGTTACTTTGCATGTTTTGTAGATCATAAATGGCTACTAATAACAATTCCACCTTATCGCTGCGATCTATCCTTGAGAAGGAAAAACTAAAAGAATGTGGGACTAATTTTGTTGACTGGTTTCGAAACTTGAGAATTGTTCTCAAGCAAGAAAAGAAGTCCTACGTGCTCGATGACCCTGTCCCTGAACCCCCTCCTGCTGATGCTTCTGTTGCTGTTAAGAACAAGTATAAGAAGCATGTTGAAGATTCCAATGACATAGGATGTATAATGTTGGCAACTATGTGTCCAGGACTTCAGAAAGACCTAGAACACTTAGAAGCTTATGAGATGAGTGTGCATCTCAAACAAGCTTTCCAACAACAGGCTAGGCAGGATAGGTTCGACACCGCTGTTTCACTTTTTGACTGTAAGATGTCTGAAGGTGAATCTGTTAGCGCTCATGTTCTGAAGATGAAAGGCTATATAGATCACCTTGCAAGACTTGGATATCCCCTGAGTTTGGAACTCGCCACGGATTTGATCCTACACTCTTTGCCTAGCAGTTTTTCTCAGTTCGTCATGAACTACAATATGAATAATATGGAAAAGTCCGTTCCTGAGCTACATGGTATGCTCAAAACTACTGAAGGGAATATCAAGAAGCCTACTCATGTATTGAGTGTCAATACCAAGCTAATGAAAAAGAAAGCTAAAGGTAAGGGTAAGGCTAAAAGTGCAAAGGGTGCAAAAGGGGCAAAGGGTCAAGCTAAACCGAAACCTGGTCCCAAGGCAAAGGTTCCTAAGGAAGGAACTTGTTTCCATTGCAACAAGCCTGGGCATTGGAAAAGAAATTGTGATGTTTATTTGGAGGAGTTGAAGAAGCTGAAGGGTAGTACGACTACATCTTCAGGTATTTATGTTATAGAAATTAATTTATCTACTTCTTCTTCCTGGGTATTAGATACTGGATGTGGATCCCATATTTGTACAAATATGCAGGGGCTCAAAAGGAGTAGGATGCTGAAGAAGGGCGAGGTGGACCTACGTGTTGGCAATAGAGCAAGAGTTGCTGGTATAGCTGTAGGGGCCTATGAGCTTGTCTTGCCCAATGGGCTTTTGTTTGTTTTAAACAATTGCTTTTATGTTCCTACTATGAGTATGAATCTTATTTCAGTGTCTGTTTTGGATGATGAAGGTTATTCATTTTTAATTAAAAATAAGAAGTGTTCTATTTTTGATAAAAATGACTTGCTTTATTGTATTGCAAGTAGTTATAATGGCATTTATGTCCTTAACCTTGATGATTTCAATGACGGTAATATTTATAACATATCTTCAAAGAGAACTAAGCCAAATGAATTAAACCCTGCATATTTATGGCATTGTCGCCTTAGCCATATAAATGAGAAGCGCGTATCTAAACTCCATCAAGATGGATTATTAGATTCATTTGATTTTGAATCATTTGAAAATTGCGAGTCTTGTTTGCTTAGAAAGATGACAAAGACTCCTTTTACTGGACATAGTGAAAGGGCTAATGACTTATTGGGCTTGGTACATACAGATGTACGTGGCCCAATCAGCATTAGTGCCAGGGGAGGATTTCAATATTTCATTACTTTTACTGATGATTTCAGTAGGTATGACTATGTCTACCTAATGAAACATAAGCATGAGTCTTTTGAAATGTTTAGAACTTTTCAAAATGAAGTACAAAATCAACTTGGTAAGACAATTAAAACCCTTCGATCAGATCGAGGTGGTGAATATTTGAGCCAAGAATTTGACCAACATCTAAGAAATTGTGGAATCGTTTCACAGTTGGCTCCTCCAGAAACTCCACAATGGAATGGTGTTTTTGAAAGGAGAAATCGGACTTTATTGGATATGGTTCGATCTATGATGGGTCAAGTAGATCTTCCTTTATCCTTTTGGGGTTATGTCTTGGAGACAGCTGCATTCATTTTGAACCGTGTACCATCTAAAGCGGTTGAAAAGACACCATATGAGATGTGGACTGGTAAGAGACCCAGTTTGTCTTTTCTTAAGATTTGGGGTTGTGAAGCTTATGTGAAAAGATTAATGTCAGATAAGCTAGCTCCAAAATCTATCAAATGTATTTTTGTGGGGTATCCTAAAGAAACTAAAGGGTACTATTTCTATATTCCCTCAAAGAACAAAGTGTTTGTTGCTCGAAATAGAGTCTTTTTGGAAAAGGAGTTTCTCTCCAAGAGAATAAGTGGGAGTATAGTACAACTTGAGGAAACTCAGGTTCCACAAGATATCGTTGAACCGTCTTTAGAGACAATTTCAGAAACACAAACAGTTGTGGAGCCTGAAAATGTAACACAAGTCCAACGCAGATCTGATAGGATACATCGTCAGCCAGAGAGATACGGATTTCTTGTGATTGATGATAGTGAAGTTATGCTCATAGATCAAGATGAGCCTACTACCTATCAGGAAGCTGTGTCAGGTCCAGATTCAGATAAATGGCTTGGAGCCATGAATTCTGAGATGCAATCCATGTTTGATAACCAAGTTTGGTCTTTAATTGATCCTCCAGAGGGTATTAAGACTATTGGTTGCAAATGGGTTTTCAAGAAGAAAACTGACATGGATGGAAATGTGCAAACCTACAAAGCAAGGCTTGTGGCTAAAGGTTTCAAGCAAACTCATGGTATAGACTATGATGAAACCTTTTCACCAGTAGCTATGCTTAAGTCTATTCGAATTCTCCTTGCCATTGCAGCATACTATGATTATGAGATATGACAAATGGATGTCAAAACTGCTTTCCTTAATGGAAATTTACTCGAGGATGTGTACATGACACAACCTGAGGGTTTTGTAAATCCTGAGAATTCAAAGAAGGTTTGCAAGCTTCAAAGGTCCATCTATGGATTGAAGCAAGCATCTCGAAGCTGGAATCTTTGTTTTGATGAAACAGTTAAGAACTTTGGTTTCATCAAGAATGAAGATGAACCTTGTGTTTACAAGATGGTTAGTGGGAGTGCAGTAGTGTTTCTGGTCTTATATGTGGATGACATATTGCTTATTGGGAATGATATCCCTACCTTGCAAAAGGTTAAGGCTTGGTTAGAGAATTCATTTTCAATGAAGGACTTGGGCGAGGCTACCTATATCCTTGGTATCAAGATCTATAGAGATAGATCTAAAAGGATAATAGGCTTGAGTCAGAGTACATACATAGATAAAATGTTGAAGAGGTTCAACATGCAAGAGTCCAAGAAAGGATTCATGCCTATGTCTCATGGCATTCATCTTAGCAAGAATCAATGTCTTCAGACATCTGATGAGCGAGATCGAATGAATAAAATTCCTTATGCTTCTGATATAGGATCGATCATGTATGCCATGTTATGTACTAAACCAGATGTCTCATATCCATTGAGCACAACAAGTAGATATCAAGCTGACCCTGGTGAAGGTCACTGGACAGCTGTCAAGAATATTCTTAAGTACCTCAGAAGGACTAAAGATGTATTCTTGGTTTATGGAGGTTTGGATGACGAGTTAGTTGTAAATGGTTACACAGATGCTAGCTTCCAAACCGACATAGATGATTTCAGATCGAAGTCCGGTTTTGTATTCACATTGAATGGTGGAGCTGTTAGTTGGAAGAGTTCAAAACAAAGCACTGTGGCTGATTCTACAACAGAGGCTGAGTATATAGCAGCATCAGATGCAGCTAAAGAAGCAGTTTGGTTGAAGAAGTTCATTATTGAGCTAGGAGTGGTACCTAGCATTGCAAATCCTGTGGACATTTATTGTGACAACAATGGTGCCATAGCACAAGCAAAAGAGCCTAGGTCTCATCAGAGATCTAAACATATACTCAGACGCTACCATCTCATTCGAGACATCATCGATAGAGGAGATGTCAAGATATGCAAAGTTGACACAAACGATAACATAGCGGATCCATTGACTAAGCCTCTCTCACGGGTCAAGCATGATCAGCACACTAGATCTATGGGTCTCAGATATTTGTAGGCCTAGTGCAAGTGGGAGATTGTTAGTGTATGTGCCCTAGGCCATGATTTGGATATTTATGTTATGTATTTATTATTAATAAAAGAGGTTTTATTATCATTATTGTTGGTTAGTATGTTACACAATTTTGATATATGTCCCTGATTCATTATTGTTATGGAGATAAAATAATTTATAATCAGTATGAGTATTGATTTGATAATCATGAGATGATTATGTGTATGGTGATACGAATCAATCTCATAGGTACTTGTAAGAGAACAGTGTATTGGATAGACCCATCATGAGATTGCTACATGGATTAGCGTCATAAGTAAATCTCATGATAGTCATGTTTTAATCCTTTGACTTGAGATTGTCATAGTTTTCAACATAAGGACTATTATATTTTGACATGATCAAACGTTATCCGTAACTGGATAATAATAAAGGTCATGATTGAATGTGATAGAAATTATGTAGAGGATATTGAACAATCAAGATAGAATTTGTCCCTCTCTTTTGAGAGAGATATCTTTGGGCCCCTCGATTAGTGAGATTGTGAAATGCATGGCCGTGCTCAAATGAATTGATAGTGTGATCAATATCATTTGTTTTATCAGTCTACTTAGAGATCGAGTAATCATATGTTTGAACTATATAAGTATGACCCTGACCATGACTTATGTTCAAACTAGATATCGTGTGACAAAGGGATTAATGCATGTACTATTATTAGGCTAGTTGGACTTTACTCGTATTAATTGGGTAGTAGTAATGCCTTGCTAGAGGCCAATTACGACTTGTTGGTTTAATAGAGATTTAATCAACTGCCAATTAATATGGGCCTATCGGGTCACACACAAGAATGCTATGGCTGAGATTAATAATATTAATAATATTAATATTGGATATTAATTATTATTATTGTTATTATCATTTTTTTAATATTAATAATATTAATATTGGATATTAATTATTATTATTATTATTAATTTCGTTTTTTTTATGTATATATTTATATCATCGGATAATAACAGAGAATCCATATTTGATATGGATTTTGACTGGTTTTATCTAATCCTAACAGAATCCGTATCTGGTACGGATTTTGATAGCGTTAACAAATCCGATCTGCAATCGGATTTTGATATCTATATATATGTATGGAGCTTGGCGTATCACATACACCAAGCGATTAGAAAAACGAAAGAACAGAAAACGAAACCCTAGAATTGTTTTTGAGAAAAACGAGTTCTTCAGCCGCGCCGTTTGAAGAGCTAGTACTCCGGGCGGAAGCGTTCGTGTGGATACCGACAGAGGGTGATCATATTCTCGCACATGCTTCATCTGCGTAATTCGGATCTACAAAGGTAATTTTCGAGTTTCTTTCATCGAATTAAACGAATAACATGGATCCTTGGTAGGAAATCGGAGATCAAGTTTTTATTTTCCGCTGCGCGTTTGGCAGTGATCTCGGTTGATTTCCTAACAGACTCTTCTTTTGAATCGTTTAATTGAGGCACAAGATTTCTGTTAGAAGATTCTAACAATTTCTTGTCTTCAATTAATCGCTTCTTTTCTTTTGCAAGAGTCTTTGAGAACTTTTGCAACTCTAAATATTGACTAAATAAATCATCATATGAACATTCAGAATCGGAATCAAAGTCGGAAGATACCTCATTTGATGCCTTAGATGTAAAGCATACTTGTGCCTTTTATTCTTTCGTATCATCAGACTCAGAGTCGGATGTGTCACTCCAAGTGGAGGCTTTGAAGGCTCTTCTCCTTTGTTTAGGTTCTGAGACGAGTCTAGTTTTTGTCCGATCTTTGTCAAGGTATTTATTCATTTGTTTGTCCTTGTTTGGACAATCATATGACAAGTGTCCAGGTTGTCCACATTCATAACACTTTATTTCCTTATTTTTATTTTTATGATCCTTAGATGAGGTAGACTTATGTTTAATCGATTTTCTCAAGATTTTTCTTAATCTTTTAGCCATCGTGATTAAATCTTCATCATCGGAATCTATGTCACTATCATCTACGACGTATTCATTTGATTTAAATGCTATAGCCTTATCATTTTTTGGAAATAGACTCAGAATGTCTTAAAGTGAGTTTATTTTCATATACCTTTAGTGATCCAATTAGTTCTTCCATCTTAATCGATTTAGTTTCTTTGCTTTCTTCTATGGACGTTGCTTTAGGGTCCCACTCGGATGGAAGGCTTCACAAGACCTTTTGTACCTTTTCCTGCATAGTAAAGGCTTTGCCAAGAGACTCCAGAGAATTGTAAATGTTAGTCAAGCGAAGATCCATATCAACGATAGATTCATTTGTCAATAATTTAAATGACTTGAGTGTGGACATAAGCATGTTGATCTTGGACTCTTTTACTTGACTAGTGCCTTCGTGTTTCATTTCAAGAATACTCCACATTTCTTGAGCACTAGAACAATTTGAAACATAACTAGATTCACTTTTACTTAGTCCATTTAGAAGTAATTGCATAGCCCAAGCGTTCATGCTCAGTCTCTTTTTATCATCACTAATATACTCTTGTCTAGGCTTAACGACCTCTAGTGTGACTCCATCTACAATGGATAATTTTGATGGAACAAATGGACCATCTTTTATAATTGACCAAAGATCAATATCAATTGCCATAAGGAAAAGTTTCATTCTTAACTTCCATTGAATGAAAGACTCACCGTCAAAGAGAGGAGTCCTTATGGTTGACATTCCTTCTTGCACGGTGTTACAGCTAGTGGATGCCATCTCACTTAGATCGTTGGATCCTTTTGTTGTGAGTGTTCCTGCGCTCTGATACCACTTGTAGGATCTGCAAGCACCACTAGAAGAGGGGGGGGGGGGAGGTTGAATAGTGGGCGCGGAAAATTCGGTTTTTAACATAGTTTTAAACCAAAAACTCAACTTTTGAAAACAGTTTCTGTTTTCAGGACTAGTTTTAAAACGTTTTGAAAACTTAGTTGCAGGTCTTCAAAAATTCTAAAATTTGGAGAGAACTTAGCCTCATATGTTCTGAGTATCTCCTAAAAATTTCAGATCAAAACCTTTAACCACTTGAAACATCGTTGGTGGTAAGATTGCGCAAATCTGCCAGAACTGGTAGTCTGTTTTGAAAAATTAATTCCTATTTGTCCTTAACTCCAAATGCTCTGAAAATTTAATGACTAACCCCTTATTAGTTATATTTAAATGGGTTAAAACAGTTTTGAAAAATTCTTTTGGGAAGTTAGTCAAATACAATCAAAGTCTCAACCTTTTTAAACCTGAAAATCAGACTGCACTAGTCTCAGAACTTTGGGCGTTTGGATGACTTATACTTGTCCAAAAGGGTTGAAACTTGCACCAAAAGAACCTTAAAACGTGTGGCTATAGCTCTGGAAAGTTTTGTGATTTTTGAAATTCGTTTATTATTTTTACCAACATGATCAAAAACGATAAACAGTGCTGAAACTGAAAGTAAGTGCTGAAAATAAATAACACCAGGAATTTTTATACTAGTCGGTTACAAACAACCTACTCTAGTCTTCGAGGACACCTTCCTCGATTAGCACTAATCACACAACACAAAGGACACCTTACCAAAGGGTTGATGGAGTTATACACCAACTCTAACCCATTACAAACCTTGTATGAGAACACAATGAACACGAACACCACCACCTTGCAAGTGCAAGATTGATCACACCTTGATCAATCTTTTACAATGATAAAAAGAATATGTGGTGGTGTATATGAAGCCTATTCAAATATATGAATATGAGTACAATAGGCTTTTAGAAAGAAGAAAGAAAGAAAGGTAGAAGGAAGAAGGTATGCAACGTTTTTGATCTTGAATTTGCAACTCTTGTTCTTATCTTTTGTTTTCTCTCTTCTTTCCTTTTTATCCAAGATTGGCCGCCCCCTTTGCCTTCCTCTTCCTCTTGAAAATTATCTTCTAAGTCCTTGGAAGAGTGTATTACATCATTGTGACACTGTCTTGCTTACTTGGCACCTCCTCATTGGATGATTATTAAGCTCTTGCTTACTTGGCATCATTGATTGGATGGATATTGTCATCACTTGATGACTTGATAAATCTGAAATTAAACCTCAAAAAGCATGTGCCAATTAGCCATAAACTTATTACCATAAGTCACATAATCATCCCACATAATTAGCAAGACAAATAATCCAATATACCTTGATAAAATCGGCCACAACATTCTCTCCACATGCTGAAATTTTAGCATGTGTAACATTTGCATTTCATTCAAAATATTGCCAAGTTTACTTTGATTTAATCCAAGAAATCAATCACCATTTAGTACAAGACATTCTTATCATTTTTGGAATAAAATTTGATCACCAATAGTGACTAAATTTCAGCCAACATACATTACACACATGCTGAAATTTTCAGCATGTGTGATATTCAAAGATATCACCATTTTAATTCCATAATATATTCAAAATACTTCCATAACATCTCTCAATTAATTCACATAATTCAAGATAGTAAAATATGGCTCATTTACTTGAAAAATTCGGCCAGCCTATGTACTACACATGCTGAATTTTCACCATGTGTCACAAATGTAACAAGATTTGAAATGTTACCTTTTGTAGTTCCTTTCTTTATGTCACCAACATAGTATGCTTCATTCTTGGCCAATCAAGATGCCCAAAAAGCTCCACATATGCTACAATATAGCTGGTTTAGGCGTGTGACAAAGATTGTGCATGTGTTGAAATTTATTTTTGCAAACTTTGTAAAATAGTGCATATTTAATTATACACACATGGTATATTCCAATCAGCCCTTAATTGATTTTTCTAGAACACTTTAGAATGTATGAAGTATGTAAAAAGTGTCTAGATACATGTTATATGCTATGCCAAAAATGTTCCATGTGTCGTGTACGTAGAAAACCGAATTTTCGACGTTTATCGATTACCCGATTTTTCTCTAATTACATTCCAAATTTTTGCACATGTTATATATATTATGTTACACATAATATACATAAATTAAACTTTAATATTCAGCTCATAAGGCTGATTAAAGTGGCGCCTAACCATGTGACAAAATTGAAATTGGAATCTCCACAATTTGGCCTTAATTGAGGGTGATTTGTGTGTGCCGACATGGAATGATTTTATGGCTGCACATACCATGTAAGCCACGAAATTTGTGGCCATTTTTGAAGTGTAGGGGCTGGCCATCTATATATGTCAAGTACGTGACACGTTGGCGAAGTTTCGGTATTCACCCGATACGACAATTTTTGGTTTAGAACCTTTTAACGTGTCGTAATAAATTTGTCATCACCATGACTTATATCATATGATATAAGACCTGAATATACTCATAAATACGAGTTAAATATAGTGGTGTGATGTTAACGTACGTACGTAAAATATATAACGTGTCGGTAGTACGTTGGAATATATGTGTATGTGCCTTTTAAAAAAAATCTGAATATATATATATATATATATATATATATATATATATATATATATATTGAAAAAGTGTGATATAAAGGGAGTGAAGAACTTTCCTTTCTTCAACTTGTTGTCTTTGTGCCTTTTCCAAATATGGCTTCGTTTAATGAACTACTTAGTTTAATTAACTAAGTACTTCACTTAATGAACTAAACTAAGGGCCGCGCGTGGGCCCCATGCGCCACCCCATGGCACCTGAAAATTGTTCAAACACAACAAATGTTTGCCATTTGATGTAAGCTTTAAAGCTTCATGGCTCGTTAGTGCGACAACATTATATATGAACTATATAAGGCAAGTTTTATGCAATAAAGTGTCATGTCATAAAGTATGTCATGCATTTCTTTGTAACACGTTATTTAAATCATGCATTTTGAAATCACTCAAACCCTTTTTTCTCTACATTTGTCGCGTGTGACATGTAGAGGAAGGCGTGCATTATGAGTGGAGCATTTTTATATAGAGTGACTTACTTTCTGTAGGTATTTATTCCGTATTTATGTTTTCACCTGTATATATGTGGTTATGTGTTTATATCATTTCGGTATGCTCATTTCGTATTGGATAGATGGGTGATGTCATGTCACTCACCCCTACACCCCCCTCTAGGTAAGCATGAGGACGAGTACGAGTACATCTTTGTCGAGGGCGAGGCTGACGTGGCTGAGTGGATAGAGTGACAGTCGTGCATAGAAGCTAGAGAGACCATGCGGTTGTTTACTTTATGTTTTGAGGATTCACACCGATTTCATATGTTACATTTGGTTTTAGAATATTGACTTAAGATTGTGACATGCCGGGTCTCGTCAACCCAATTATTATTATTTTATTTTCACCCGAATTATTTATGAATGGAATTTTGATTTAACATTTATATTTATCGTTTTTCCGAAAAAAATTCTACATCTTTTCTGACATGTAAGAAGTTAGTTCGATACCTTGTAGTTCTCGTAGCAGACTACGGCGGGTGCACTGTTCTCGATGCTAGAGTTCGGGAGCGAAACGCTACAGGTGGTATCAAAACGAGGTTATTTCATCCATCTTGGGAACGCAAGATTAATTAGATCACTTAGACATAAGTCAAGATCTGTTTTCAAAATGACGATTTTACCCATAATAAAGGAAGTATACGTAAGTTATGATCGGGTTATGGGAGGTGTGTGCCGACGGTGAGCTTTCTTTATCTAATTACCGTTTTACCCCCGCACCCCCTTTTGAGCTTCATAAGTGTCTAAATTCTTAACTTACCCTTAATTAACCCGATTTTTGATGAAATCGAATTCCAGAAAATACCGCCACGCCGTGAGCCAGCTAGAAATGGAGGACAGGACGGTGACGATCATGAGGATCATGGGGCCAGTCCCCAAGTTCTCATAGATACTTTGGCCACTCTGACTGGCCAGCAGCAGCAGCAGCTTCACCAGCAGCAGCCACCACCACCACCACCACCACCACCATCATAGGGGCTCAGGTTTTATTATAGAGAGATGTAAAAATCTCAGATTTCGATGTTTAGGGGGACGACATGACCAGAGGAGACTGAGATTTGGTTGAAGAATGTGTCCGAGTAGCTGCGTCTACTGCAGGTGCCTAATGATCTGAAGGTTGAGATAGTAGTGTAATTCCTCGAGGGAGATGCCGAGGAGTGGTGGCATAATGTGGAGATCCGGTTGACCCCACCAATGATTTGGACTCAGTTCAGAGAGGCGTAACAGAGACACTGCATTTCAGAGAGTGCAATACAGAGGAGGATGACTGAATTCCAGATGCTGACTCAAGGGTCCATGACTGTGGACCAGTATACAAAGAGATTTCATGCTTTGGGGGGGATATATGCCCTCTACTATAGAGAACAAGAGGGCCAAGATGCTGAAGTTCAAGACAGGGCTAAATTCTCGTATCCAGTCATTGATTATCCGTGCTAGGCCGAGAACATTTAAGGATTTGCTCGAGATTTGCAGGGAGGTCGAAAGTGACCTCGAGAGAGTTGCGGCAGAGGATAGGGCCAAGAGTCCCCGTGAGGATATCCATTCTGGGAGATCAGAGAGATGGTTGAAGGTGCCCCACCGCCACCAGACCAGGCGACCATTCAGGCCGTAACAACAGGGACAGAGACTGACTGTGCAGCCACTGATGATTGGAGGCCAACCGTCACAGATGCACATCCATTGTGGACGGCAGGACCACCACCCCCACCATGTGTTCACTATGGACGCCCACATTCGGGTCAGTGCCTGAGGATGACGAACGTTTGCTGCAACTGTGGCAAACAAGGGAATTTTGCTAAAGAATGTCCCATACAGAGACAGGCGCCCCCTCCACAGCAGGGTCAGACGCAGTAGAAGGGTAAGGCGAGGACCAATGCTCGAATCCATGTGATGACCGACGCTGACGTCAAGGAGGCCAGGAACATCATAGCAGGTACTATTTAATTAATTTTTTTCTATCTCGACTTTGATTTAATTCAATTTTTATCTGTGTTCATATGCAATGTGTATAACCGTAACCGTGTTAGGTACGATCTTAATAAACAAGGTTCCCGCTAATGTCTTATTCGATAGTGAGGCTAGTCACTCTTTTATCGCTAGAAGGTTTGTCAAGAATCTTATTATCCCACTTGAGTGGATTGTGTAGCGCCCCGTCCCGAACCCTAGGGTCAGAACCGGTACGCCTGCCGTATTCCACTAAGGGATATATAAGGCGTCTGTACGAATCCCTGCACTTATCAAAACGACACAGTATTCGCTTGCGGAAGCAGAATAAATCAATTCAAACCCTAAATCGAAAGTAAAATTCCCAAAACCATATATAGTCAACATCAAGTCAAAATCCCCTAAACGACATCGTAAAGAGCATAAAATGAAATCCCTAAGCTAAGTCCTCAAATGAAATAATAAATAGAAAGAAACTTCCTCAATTTTTGATCCTCAATCTCCAAACAGTTTCTACAAGTCCCACTGAGCCCACTCTGAAACTTCTCCAACCCATAGGTAATCATATCCTGAATCGTCTGCGACAAAACAAAACGAACGGTGTGAGCGATAAAAACGTCACTCAGTAGGTACCCTGCCTGCATCGGCCCTGTGAGATCATACATGCTAGGACAGTAGTGAAATACATATAAGTACCTTAATACAAAAATAGACTGTCCATGTTTTCGCAAATACATATAACGGTCATAACTTCTTAAAACAACGTATAACGGTCATATCATCTTTAGAACAATCAAACACATAATCATGAAAAATGAGCGTGAAATGCAATGTCATATACGTGATGCATGATAACCTACCTTCTCAGAAACATTCATCTAATCGTGCAATGCATGATCCCGGGTCCTAACAGAACGGAACGGAACGGAACAGAACGGAACGGAACAGATCAGATATGCGACTTATGTCTCGCATATCCTAACAGAACAGAACGGAACGGAACAGAACATAACATAACATATATGCAATGTCTCGTGATGCATGAATGCACAGAAATCATACACAGAATCCTTCATTTACTTCCCCTTTCCTTTTCTTGTTCTTTATCCTTTTCTTTTCTTTTTCTTTTTCTTTTTCCTTATCATTCACGTTCAGAACTCCCTTTTCAATTTCTTTTCTTTTATTAATCTTTTTCTTTTTCTTTTTCTTTTCCTTTTTCTTTTTCTTTTTCCCCTTTCTTCCTGCGCCTTGCTTCCTCGTGCGATTCCAAAAACCCCTCTTTTCTTCCAGTAAATCCCACGCCCCTCCCCAGCCATCCTTCACCCTTAGCCCCCCCTCATCCGCTCCCTCTCTCCTCCACCCCCCTAAACGTACCACGCCCAGCCCCCCACCTTCACCTCAGCCGCCCTCTCCCTCAGTCCCCCAACCCCCCCCACCCAGTCCGCCCCAACCCCAGTCGCCCCCCAGTTCGCACCCCCCAAACCAGACCCCCCATCAGTCCACCCCCTCCTTATTCCTCCATCCGGCAGCACGTGGTCATAGCCCACCACCACCGGCCACGCGCCGCCGGTACAAACACTCATTCTTACGATTCCGGTATTCACACGCAAATAAAAAAAACAAATCTTTTTCCGAGTTTCATACTAAAATAACATCGTACATATATACGGATATACAATTCATCACATATACGTATAATCAATAATCAAACATCTATACAATCACAAATACTAATCACGATCTCGTTTTCATAAAGAAATTAAAGGATTACTGCTATTACATTCAACAGATGTTAAGGGGGCACCTACATGATAATCGATACGCGTTGAAGAGCGTGATCGAATGGTGGTATTTCTCCTAAAAGAGGCGGCCCTGATTGGAAGCAAGAAGCGTCGCTGCTTCTCTTATCTGTGCGGCGCACGTCTAGTGAGGGGAGGAGGAGAAGTCTAAGCGTGGTTTAAATAGAAATTTGATTAGGGTTTAGGGAAAATTTGATAATCAAATTAGGTTTTCTAATTAATTAGACCCCAATGACTCTTTTGCCCCTTTTAAAAAAATGGGATATAATATTCTCTCCCCCTTACAAAAAGTTTCGTCCTCGAAACTTGCGTGTTACGTAATCGGTAACTTAGTATAGTCCTACATAATTCATTACCGAACTTAGTATCCCTTGCATATTCTGATATGTTCATCATTTCACTTCATCGATACCCGATTAAGTCCTCAAATCATTCAGTGTGTATGTATACAATGTAATCTTTAAATCCATTGTCCTCCGTCTAATAGATCGTAACCTATTCTTTCTATAGTTCTCGAATCAACCTTAAGAGTATCGTCAATATACTGGCTTCATGACTTAATCGTCAGTCTATATCGTACTTATATTTGCTACCATGACCAACCCTCTAAAATCAGTTCTTAGGGGTATTACAATATTTAACTTAACGCCTTGTTCACAAGACTCATCCCTATAGCTGTATGTAATTTTCGGAATACGTTGTACTCTAGTACGATTTAATTTAGTCATCACTAACATCTTACAAGATGATCTAGTCCTCATAGGGTTCAATCCTTACTTAATTCTCTATAATTAGTGCTTACAAACTCCCGCTTATACCACTTGACATGTATCATTCAACTTATTGCAATCTACAATACCGGATTCTTAAACTTATCACCTATGATTCATCTCCTAGATAATTAACCATACTAACATCCTTTGTGTATGCCCAATATGGTATCCGTTACCCTTCCTTAATACAACCAAGTCTTCAGAATCAGTTCTTGTATACTTACGAACTATCTCTATGATCATGCTCTTAATTTCTCAGAGATATTGTCAGCAGCCTAGTATACGAAATATGTGTATGGTCCTATTTTTCTTCAAGTTAAAAGAAAAGTAACTTACGTAGCTATAATTTCGAATATAGCTTCTACTATTTAAAATACTAAACCTTCTAATTTTTGTAAACACAAAACCTAAAGTATCATAGATTTGTTTTCGTAACGCGATATCTCAAATGACCATTTTGAAAACGATAATATAACTTGTTCGTAAGGCATTTTGGTAAAATTGCGTCAAAACAGTTGAAAACTTAATAATGTAAGGTTTTATGAAACGACTTGAATACGATACCTTCCGTTTTCAAAAACAGGTATATATTTTCAAAAGCTACTTTTTTTTGCCACAAAAGTTAAGTTCATCGCAAGCGGGTAAATAACTTCGAAAACATTTAAACGGTTAAACTGCTTGCGATGTCGATAGTCGTCAAATTAAATTAATTTTGACTAAAAAAAATAGATGTAACAAAAACAGAAATTGGAAATATTCGGTAAGAAACACATCGTTTTTTTTGCGTAAACATCGATATTTTAAAAGTTTTCCCCTTTTCAAGGTCGTCAAAAGAATTGAAATTTTTATTATACTGATTTACAAGTACGAAAAAAAACATTAGCCTCGTAAAGTTTAGTAGACTATATAAAGAAATGAGACTTAATGAGGTATTTTCGAAAATAAAATGCCTTTTGAAGTCCATGTAAAATATAGACATAACTCGGTGTACGTGCTTATATAAAATATTTATCTGCTAGAGAAATAATAGTCCAATATTTCGTATAATTTCTACAATCCATCCTTATTTTCAAAAGAACAATCTGTCTATGTATCGTTTCTTATAGGTCTAACCTTCGCCTACTATGATAAAATCTCTAACTTAAATTGCCCAATCCTAGCATGACACACTAAATATTTATCGACTTAAGGTGTTCTAACTTACCATGCTTTCGCTCGCCATACTGATCCACTGTATTTCTTTACTTTGGACCGCTAATTATCCTAGTTAAATCTCACCTGAACAAGCAACCACTACTGGTCCATGCTTACTCTATTTCAATTCAAGCCCACTAGATTCAAGCCAATATTTCGATGTCAACACTTAACCCACAATTTTGTAATGATATGGTATTCCAATGCACATACTATAATCGATTCTCGCATGTCGCTATTGTTCAATACCTCTAATAAAACTAATATTGTCGACCTATTTTGATTACCCTACATTCAACATCTTAACCCTAGACTATAAATTCCTTTGTACAATATCCTTAACTATACTGATTATAGCGCTAATGTTATTACTATAGATCATCTCTTAGTATTTATCATACTATTATATTTCATTTCTTAGTCGCTATGGTCCCAACTTAGACTTAAGCCTGCTCTGATGTTATCGTCCAAGTAGGGATATGGAGCCGCTTTACTTCGCCCTAATGGTACAGAGTATCATGTTGCATTTATGGTAAGGCAGCCCGAGTTACTGCCTGGCCCATTAATATATCAACTAACGTTTTTAGTAGGGTATTCTGGTTAACATTGTAATTCATTCAAATCAATTATATAGTATTCAACTAGTGTTACTAAGATCACAGCTTAGAGGGTTATGATCAACCTTAGATAAGGGTGAATTGTATGGGATATCCTAGGTATACGTGTTTCAGAACCGATCGACTTCTTAAGTTTAAGATCATAACTTATTTCTAGGATCGCTCTTAACATCATCATTTCTTAAGTCTAAGATCACGTCTTATTTCCAAATCGTAATTAGAACATAATCAACACTTGTTACTACATCAGTACTCATGTCTAGAGTCAACTCTTAATCGAGATCGTTACTTATGTCTAAGATCGTAACTTATGTTCAGGATCATTACTTATAACTGAGATCAGTACCTATGCCCATGATCATCGCTTATGTTCAAATCATCACTTATGTCTAAAATTGAAACTTAGAGGCAAAATCGTAATCTATTTTCTAAGATCATGACCTAATTCTACATTTCCGCCCGTGGATCTAGAGCCATGCTCTGAAGATTGTACTGTCATCACGTAATACCTCTTGAACTCATTCCGAAATTAGATCCAAATGATTGGCGGTGTCAATTGTGCTGCACCACCACTCCTCTACATCCGTTTTAGAAGAGTCTCAAGTCCGAGTGCGGTGGTGGTGGAGCCTGTGGCTGCTGATGTGGTTGCGCCATAGCTTGGGCCATGACCCGTAGTGCGACGGTCAGGGCCTGGGGAAGCACGACCTGTGGTGGACCCCCATTCTCAGAGCGTTTCCTAGTGTCATTCCTACCTTTCTCTTATCGGCAGCATGTTTGCTACGACAAGGAAATTTTTCAGCTTTTGGTCAAGGGCATTTCAGAAAATATATAATTAAACTTAAGAAATAGCAAACAGTCAAATACATATAAATAAAACGAAAATAGAACCCAACCATGCCCCAGTCCGATCATCACTTAGTCTAAATCAAACCTATTCTAAGATCAAACTTAGTCTCAGATCATAGCTTACGTCTAGAATCAAACTTAGTCTCAATTCACAGCTTATGTCTAGAATCAAACTTAGTCTAAGATCAACTTACATCTACGATCGAAACTTAAGTCTATAGTCATCTCTTACGTCTAAGATCATTTCTTAATTCTACGTTCTGCAGTAGATCTAGAGCCTCGTCTCTGATACCACCTGTAGCGCCCCGTCCCGAACCCTAGGGTCAGAACCGGTACGCCCGCCGTATTCCACTAAGGGATATATAAGGCGTCTGTACGAATCCCTGCACTTATCAAAACGACACAGTATTCGCTTGCGGAAGCAGAATAAATCAATTCAAACCCTAAATCGAAAGTAAAATTCCCAAAACCATATATAGTCAACATCAAGTCAAAATCCCCTAAACGACATCGTAAAGAGCGTAAAATGAAATCCCTAAGCTAAGTCCTCAAATGAAATAATAAATAGAAAGAAACTTCCTCAATTCTTGATCCTCAATCTCCAAACAGTTTCTACAAGTCCCACTGAGCCCACTCTGAAACTTCTCCAACCCATAGGTAATCATATCCTGAATCATCTGCGACAAAACAAAACGAACGGTGTGAGCGACAAAAACGTCACTCAGTAGGTACCCTGCCTGCATCGGCCCTGTGAGATCATACATGCTAGGACAGTAGTGAAATACATATAAGTACCTTAATACAAAAATATACTGTCTATGTTTTCGCAAATACATATAACGGTCATAACTTCTTAAAACAACGTATAACGGTCATATCATCTTTAGAACAATCAAACACATAATCATGAAAAATGAGCGTGAAATGCAATGTCATATACGTGATGCATGATAACCTACCTTCTCAAAAACATTCATCTAATCGTGCAATGCATGATCCCGGGTCCTAACAGAACGGAACAGAACGGAACAGAACGGAACGGAACAGATCAGATATGCGACTTATGTCTCGCATATCCTAACAGAACAGAACGGAACGGAACAGAACATAACATAACATATATGCAATGTCTCGTGATGCATGAATGCACAGAAATCATACACGGAATCCTTCATTTACTTCCCCTTTCCTTTTCTTCTTCTTTATCCTTTTCTTTTCTTTTTCTTTTTCTTTTTCCTTATCATTCACGTTCAGAACTCCCTTTTCAATTTCTTTTCTTTTATTAATCTTTTTTTTTCTTTTTCTTTTCCTTTTTCTTTTTCTTTTTCCCCTTTCTTCCTGCGCCTTGCTTCCTCGTGCGATTCCAAAAACCCCTCTTTTCTTCCAGCAAATCCCACGCCCCTACCCAGCCATCCTTCACCCTCAGCCCCCCTCATCCGCTCCCTCTCTCCTCCACCCCCCCAAACGTACCACGCCCAGCCCCCCACCTTCACCTCAGCCGCCCTCTCCCTCAGTCCCCCAACCCCCCCACCCAGTCCGCCCCCAACCCCAGTCGCCCCCCTAGTTCGCACCCCCCAAACCAGACCCCCCGTCAGTCCACCCCCTCCTTATTCCTCCATCCGGTAGCACGTGGTCATAGCCCACCACCACCGGCCACGCGCCGCCGGTACAAACACTCATTCTTACGATTCCGGTATTCACACGCAAATAAAAAAAACAAATCTTTTTCCGAGTTTCATACTAAAATAACATCGTACATATATACGGATATACAATTCATCACATATACGTATAATCAATAATCAAACATCTATACAATCACAAATACTAATGCACGATCTCGTTTTCATAAAGAAATTAAAGGATTACTGCTATTACATTCAACAGATGTTAAGGGGGCACCTACATGATAATCGATATGCGTTGAAGAGCGTGATCGAATGGTGGTATTTCTCCTAAAAGAGGCGGCCCTGATTGGAAGCAAGAAGCGTCGCTGCTTCTCTTATTTGTGCGGCGCACGTCTAGTGAGGGGAGGAGGAGACGTCTAAGCGTGGTTTAAATAGAAATTTGATTAGGGTTTAGGGAAAATTTGATAATCAAATTAGGTTTTCTAATTAATTAGACCCCAATGACTCTTTTGCCCCTTTAAAAAAATGGGATATAACAGATTGAGACCCCGTATTGAGTCCAAGCCGCTAGCGATCAAGTACTAGTATCCTATCATCAGTACAGAGGGTGTCAGCTGGAGATTGACGGTTCAGATTTCTATGCGACGTTGATCCCGATTCAGATGAGGGATTTTGATATTATTCTGGGCATGAACTTTATGTCTAAGTATCATGCCACTATTGATTGTCGGCAGAAATAGGTCAGCATGAAGAGTCCGAATATGCAGGAAATTATCTTCCAAAAGGATTCTAAGCGGAAGAAGTTTCCTCAGAAAATATATTTGACTGCAGCCCTGGCGTATCAAACACTGAAGAAGAGCATAGAAGGATTCCAAGTCTACGCCATCGGTACAGAACAGGAGGTTCCATCTATCGATTTGATTTCTATCGTGGAATTAGAAATCAATCTTATACCGAGTGCTGAACCTATCTCTAGAGAACCATATCGTATGGCACCAGCGGAACTCAAAGAATTAAAAGCGCAACTACAAGAACTTCTCAACCGCAAGTTTATTCGCCCCAGTGTCTCGCCCTGGGGAGCCCCTGTGTTATTTATGAAAAAGAAGGATTTGAGTATGTGGATATGTATCGATTATCGAGATATTAACAAGATCACCATCAAGAAAATGTATTCTCAACCGCAAAGAATTAAAAGAGCAACTTCAAGAACTTGTCAACCGTAAGTTTATTCGCCCCAGTGTCTCGCCCTGGGAGCCTATGTGTTATTTGTGAAAAAGAAGGATGGGAGTATGTGGATATGTATCGATTATCGGGAGATTAACAAGATCGCCATCAAGAAAAAGTATTCTCTACACTGGATCGAGGATCTATTCGATCAATTAAAGGTTCCCTTTAATCAATGTAATTCATAACTACTAATATATAATTCTCCAATTATTCTCGCAACTTTGGCATTCTCTGAAATTGATCTTCGATCGGGATATTATCAGCTGAGGATTAAAGGAGAGGATGTAGCAAAGACTATTTTTCGTACTAGATGTGGCCACTATGAGTTCTTAGTGATTCCATTTGGTCTGACTAATGCTCCAGCAGTCTTCATGGACTTGATGAACACAGTGTTCAGGGATCAGCTTGATAAGTTTATGGTAGTCTTTATTGATGATATATCAGTATATTCCTCTGATAAGGAGTTGCACGGAGGGCATTTGTGGTAAGTTCTAAAGGTCCTCATAAAAAGAAGTAGTATGCCAAGTTCAATAAGTGCGAATTTTGTCTAGGGAGCATGGCTTTCTTTGGACACGTAATTTCAGAGGAGAAAATTTCTGTAGATCCCAAGAAGATTGATGCTATTAATGAGTTGCGCAGGCCAACCAATGTGACTGAAGTGCGCAGTTTTCTGGGTTTGGCCAGATATTACAGGAAATTCGTTGAATGATTCTCATCGATAGCGACGCCCCTGAGTAGATTGACACAGAACAAGACAAAATTTGAATGGACCGCTGACTGCAAGCAGAGTTTTGCTGAGCTGAAAAGGAGGTTTCCACAACCCTTATACTTGCACAGCCCTCTGGTTCGGAATGATTTGTCATATATAGTGATGCATCAAAGAATGGTGTAGGTACATGCATATAATTTCAAGTTTGATTTTATATGCATTACAACTATGGTCTAACTCTTTCATTGGAGGATGTGTCCTCATGCAAAATGGCAGATTTATTACATATGCCTCACGACAGTTGAAGCCATATGAGCAGAAGTATCTGACTCATGACCTGAAGCTAGATGCAGTGGTTTTCACACTTAAGATCTAGAGTCATTATCTGTATAGAGTAAAGTGCAAAGTATTCACTGATCACAAGAGTCTGAAATATCTATTCACGCAGAAAGAGTCAAATATGCGTCAGAGGAGGTGGCTTGAGTTGTTAAAGGATTATGATCTGACTATCAGCTATCATCTAGGGAAAGCAAACCGGGTCGCTGGCGCATTGAGCAGGAAGTCGAGTCACGCCAGGCAAACACCATTGGAGAGATCACAGAGTTTGATATGAATATCGTGGACGCTACGGCTAATGTTTTGGCGACTCTGATTATCACCCTATCCTGGTTGATCAAATTAAGGAGGTTGAGAAGGAGGACGCGACACTCTGTGGTATTCGCGAGAAGATGATTAGTCAGGTTGATGGCTTCTAGATTTATGATGACGGCAATATATGGTACCAGGGGAGGTTGTGTGTGCCTGATGTTGAGGATCTAAGGAGGGATTTGTTGAAGGAGGCACAGAATTCGAAGTTGTCGATTCATCCGGGTACTACAAAGATGTATAATGATCTGAAGAAGCACTATTGGTGGAGCAGCATGAAGAGACGCATAGCTGAGTTCGTTGAGAGGTGTCTCGTTTGTCAGTAGGTTAAAGAGAAGCACCAGAGGCCAGGAGGTTTGATGTTGCCATTGGAGATATCGGAGTGGAAGTGGGAGCATGTGACGATGGATTTTGCTGTAGGGCTCCTGCAAACAAGGAACGACAACGACATGATTTGGGTGATTGTTGATAGAGTGATAAAGTCTGCTCCTTTTCTGCCCGTGCCGAGTGATGTGACCTTGGAGAGATTGGTGACGCTGTACATCAATAATATTATCAGTCTTCATGGAGTTCCAGTCAGTATCATTTCGGATCCTGATCCAAGATTCACCTCTAGATTTTAGGCAGCATGTCAGAGAAAGTTAGGGACGGAGTTACGTTTGAGAACTGCATTTCATCCTCAGACCGATGGACAGTCAGAGAGGACGATTCAGACTCTAAAGGACATGTTGAGGGCTTGCGCACTGGACTTCAAAGGAAACTGTGATAGTATGGTTAGGCTGATCGAGTTCTCCTACAACAAGAGTCATCATAGTGCTATCAGCATGGAACCATTTGAGGCACTCTATGGGGCAAGTGTAGGTCCATTGTCAATTGGGATGAAGTGGGTGAGGACGATATCATTGGACCAGAGCTGATTGAGTAGACCAGAGAGAAGATGAGGTTGATCCGTGATAGACTCAAGGTTGCTCAAGACAGGAGCAGGAGTTGGACTGATTCGAAGAGACGTCCTCTAGAGTTTGCCATGGGTGAGAAGGGTTTACTTGAGGGTGTCGCCCATTAAGGGGGTTGCACGATTTGGCTTGAAGGGTAAGCTGAGGCCTCGTTACATTGGTCCATACGAGAGAAGAAGGGCTAGCAAGTCGTGTCAAATCCAATCTAAATTCATCCATTCTATTCACATTTAGCGTCGATTGAGGTAGGTTGCCTATTCTTCCTCGTTTTGGTACGGGTCAAGCATGCTTTAATGGTATATTGTATGTGATTTATTGTTTTTAATTGTTTAAATTGTGACATGTATGTTTTTTTTATTCTAAAAGTGTGATCTTACGAGTTGTAACCAATGGTTGATGTGTGTGTGTGTGTTAATTTGACAACGGATGCAAATTGTACGTGTTGGACCATGCACTTGCAATAAACACCACTAGAGGAGGGTGAATATTGGTTAGTGGAAATTACACTACTACCCTTTGTAAAAAAATCCCCTTTGAAAACAGAATCTAAGACTACCTCAGATTTAGAACCCGTGTTTGAAAAATTCAAAAATCCTTGTACACAACTCCAAAAATTATGAAAATTTCCAGAACTTAACTTCAATGTTTTAACAAGACTCTGTCCAAAAATCAGACAAAAATAAGATCGTTTGACCCTTCAAACAAATAAAAAGATTCAGATGGTCAATCTAGACAGAATTGGATAGAATGTTGCTGAAATTGAAAAACGTGTTTCTCTTTGAATACTTATTGTTATTATTATCATTATTGTTGTTGTCGTTTTTCTTTGTCGGACAATCATAAGAGATGTGTCCTTTTTGACCACATTCATAACTCTTTAACTCTTTATTATACCATTTGTTGTTATTAGATTTATTTTTTTTAGGTTGATAAAAAGAAGAAGAAGAAAATCGTTGTCTATTCCTATTACGCCGTTTGACAAACTTTCTAAGTTTTCTATCTACCAATATTAAGCCATCGTCTATTTCATAATCACTATTACTATCATTGTTATTTTTATGCGATTCAGTTGATTTGAAAGCTATAGACTTACCGGATGACTTAGGTGACTCGGACTTCTGTTGGTTTAGTTTTACCTCGTAAACTCTAAGTGAACCGATCAATTCATCCATCTTGGTGATTAACTTTGTCTCTTCGATTGATGTTACCTTAGGATCCTATTCAGCAGGAAGGTTTCGCAACACCTTTTGAACCTTCTCATTGTTGGTAAATGATTTGCCTAAAGCTTCAAGGGCATTGAAAATGTTAGTAATCCTCAAATCCATAGATGTTATGGATTCGTTTGGCAACATTTTGAAAGATTCAAGCTCAGGCATAAGCATGTTTATTTTTGACTCTTTTACATCGCCAGTACCTTCATGCTTTAATTCTAAAGATTTCCACATGTCGTGTGCACTTGTACAATTCGAAACATATCCTGCTTCAGACGTCGTTAGTCCGTTTAACAATAATTGCATTGCCTTAGCATTCATGGACATTTTCTTTTTATCTTCGGAAGACCATTCACTTTTATATTTTCAACTTCTTGTGTGACTCCATCAACGTACAATTTTCATTAGAATGTACGGCCCATCTTCAACAATAGACCATAAATCGATGTCTCTAGCCATTAAGAATAGCTTCATTCTAAGTTTCCAAGAAACGAAATTATTTCCATCGAAAAGAGGAGGACATTGTGTAGACATACCTTCTGACTCACCTTTGTGAGAAACTATGGCCATTGTATGTACCTTTAATCTGAGATTAGCAGGCTACTTTGAATAATTGTTTCTTGGCCTTGTCTTGTTCGTATGACGTTGAATTTTGCTTCTTTGAGTGGTGTGAACCTTGCTCTGATACCGATTATTGGACCGTGCACCTGCAATAAACACCACTAGAGGGGGTAGGGGGTGAATAGTGGTTAGCAGAAATTACACTACTACCCTTTGTAAAAAATCCCTTTTGAAAACAGAATCTGAGACTACCTCAGATTCAGAACCCGTGCTTGAAAAATTCAAATATCTTTGTACACAACTCCAAAAATTATGAAAATTTTCAGAACTTAACTTCAATGTGTTAACAAGACTCTTTCCAAAAATCAGACAAAAATAAGATTGTTTGTCCTTTCAAACAAATAAAAAGATTTAGATGGTCAATCTAGACAGAATTGGACAAAATGTTGTTGAATTTGAAAAACGTGTTTCTCTTTGAATACTTAACCAAAAAGGTTGAAATTTATGTCAAAATACTCCTTAGGATGTCTAGTGTATGATTCTAAAAGGCCCTGACCTTAAACAACTCTTGGTTAAAACAGAATTCGAATTTCCTCAAAACTGGTCAGATTGCATCCAAATTGGAGCAGTTATTTTGCAAAGACTGAAAGACTAACTTTTCCTTACTCAAATCAAGGGATTAATGTTGAAAATGAAGGCTGACAGTCTGAAGTATAACTCCACCAAAAATTACAAATTTTGAAAGTGTTTAGCTATTTTTTCAAAACGTGAGAATTTGTGTGAAAACTGCAGTGAAAAATGGGCAGAATGCAGAAATGTAGAAACAAGATAAGAACACCGAGAATTTATCCTGGTTCGGTCAATGTGACCTACTCCATTCCCAAAGAACACCTTTCCTTGGATTTCACTATGGTATGAATCAACTTACAACAAGAACCAAGCTTGATCCTCGGGGTTAAACACCAACCCTATTCAAGACTTGGATGAACACCTTCTATGCAACACTAAGTTGCAACACCTCTACCACCTATTGATGTAGCCTTATACAATTGGATAATCAATCTTACAAATGAAGCTCAAGTGGCTTGTAGCTCTCCAACAAATACAACAAGAACACCTTGGCTACAAAGAATGGAACAAGAATGACAAGAAGAAGATAGCTAGACAAATCAACTAATGCTTTCAAGTGAGCTTCAAGTGTGTTCTTCTTCTTCATCCTTTGCCTCCTATTTATAGTGTGAAATGAGCCTTGGAGATAAGATCTCCAATATGTCATCATCTTCATCAATAATGCTTAAGTGTCTTCACATCGTTGGTTGGCCTTGTACACTTGGCAACATAAAGCAAAATGATTGGTCTACCTTGGAATTACATTGTTGGCCGAAATTTCCACATGGAATTGTATTGATTATCCTTTTCAAAATGAAGATAATAAGAAGGGATAATACCACCAAGATACCCTCAAATCCTCGCACAAGAATAGGGCATGTGAAGGCTGAATTTGACTCAACAATCTGCTGAAAACAGTCTATCGCCGTTGCCCCCTTTTTGAAAAATCCAAGTTGGCAATTATCGCCAACTAGCTTCTTTTTAGTTGGTCCACTTGTCACCAAGATATAAAATGAATTACACATCATATCCATATGTTAAATCACATTTTTGGACCAATATATATATGTACACACTCAGATTTTTGAAGAAGAAATCAACAAATAATAGTTGACAAGATTATGTCAACATGTAACACCAAAATTCCCAATATTTCTTCTTGTATGTCGTGATCGTTTCCACACCTTTAAAACCTTTGTATTCTCTGAAATATGATGATAAATATACTACAATAACATATAAAATAGGGTCTTCAAGAAAGAAATAGAATGCGACATCACAACCCGTCACATATCCTGCTACAGTCGATAATATCATCATGTAAGAGAAATAATATAAAACCACCGTATAATCTTCAAGATAATAATAACTCAACTCCAGAATGAAGATTAGAATATACTCAAGAGGTTTTGAGTGAAAATACCAAAAATACCATCAGGGGTAAAATGACCAAAATGCTCCTGGTATGTGAAAACTCCAGAAATGACTCGGATAGTCAAAAATAGTCATAACATCATCTTTGTCATGATAAATAACATAAGAATACATCCTTGAAGTATTTCCACCATATCATGTTCCTATGAAACTCAAAATACCAATTTTGCCCTTTTTGGTAAGTTGTAGAAACTTCCAAGGCACATTAGTTGCAATTCATTTACAATCACCAAAAACACATAATAATCACATAATGAACATATATAAAACATATACAAGTGAAAACAGCCACTTTATCACATTTTAGAAAAATATTTCTAAAAACCCTAGACATCAATCGATCGAAGTCCTCAGCTTCAGAGATCGATGCCTCACAGTAAGTTTCAGCGTTTGTCTCTAACCTATATCGATCGATTGAAGTGAGGGTTCGATGTATACATCGATCGATCGATGTATCTCAGGTTTAGAGATCGATGTCTCACAGTAAGGTCTTGAACTTTCACTGCCTTACATAGATCGATTGATGTGAGGGATCGAAGTACATCGATCGATCGAAGTGCAACAACCTGAGAGATCGATGTCAACTTTTTCAACTTTTTCAACTTTTAATCACATATAAAACCACGTGTGACATTTTTATGCATTCACCACTTAAAATCATGACTTTGAAAATTATCCAAACATATTTCTCAACATTACAAAATAGGAATCAAAACGGTAGTAATTTTTCATATTAGGGGCTTCAAAATTTTTGGTTTGGCCTTAGAATATGTTCATTTAGGCCGAAATAGGTTGGAAATGAACTGAAAATCGAAAAATAGGTCTGACAGAGTGGCACATGCTGCGCACGCATGCGTTTCAGCTGTGGCACATGGGACCCATGCACGGCCCCTGACGACGCATCCATACACGTGTCGACGTGTCTATTTCCAAAAGATACGTTAGGTTACAAGGAGTCCAATGCAATTGGTTTGAGGTAAATTAGAGTTAAAATGAAGATTTTGTTGAGGTTAGAAGCAAATAGAATTTAATAAAAAATAAAAAATTTTAAAAAATCCAGGTCAACCGGGTTGACCCGGGCTGACCCGGTCTAGAGGCAGAGCAGAATCGCAGGTCGGCTTGGCGGGCCAGGCTTATTCTGCAGACCAAAAAAAGAGAGAGTATGTGGGTCGGACTAAGAAGGCTACAGAAATAAGAATATTTAATACACAGTGGGCCGACCTAAGCGAGTTGAAAATGCTAAAAAAAACTGGGCCAAGCTGGCCGATTTTCTTAAAAAAATTCCTAATTAATTTCAGAATTAAATAAATAATAAATAAATAGTAGAAAATGATTTTCAATTCCAGAAAATTATAATTAAATTCAAGAAAACTCTCAAAAAAATTCCAAAAAAATATAAAATGCCGAAATGTTATTTTCACCTAATTTCCTGAAATTAAATTATTTTAGCTAATTAAAATAATTAGGAAATAATAAGGAAAAAATAGGAAAAATTGTAGAAAATGCCAGAAAAATTTATACAAGCCATGGAAAATATAAGTGAGGGTAAATACTAACTTTTCACCTTTCTAATAATTAAAGTACCTTAAAATAAATGTTAGTGAATGTCAAGAAGTGGAAAATAAACTTCAAAAAATACTGAAAGCATGATTCGTTTTGTATTCATTGCACAAGTATTGCATTTATGGTGGGCTGTACCGCAGTGGTGGAAAGTACCCACAGCCACATATGGTGAATTGGGACGCACGGGTCACAGACACTCAGGTATAGTGGATTATAGTGCACAGACTACAGACACCCAGGTTCAGGTGGCTAGTGGTGGGGGGATCCCGCAGCCACTGTGTCATACCCCGTAACTTTTAAGCACGACTTCCAATACGTTAGGTCAACCTTAAATGCAATTTAATTAATGATGTAGGATGTGTTAATTAGTTACTTAAAATATAGGAAAAATAAGAAAAGGGGTTAGAAGTAGAATTAAAGGTAATTAAGGGTAATTACATAAAAGGCCCCTACTAAAGATAGGGGAGTTATACCACACTTTGGTATAACTCCCCATCGGCATTAAGGGGGATGGTTATAACACCAAAAAGTAGAGGGGAAACCGGCTGCAGGAAAAAGAGAAGGAAGAGGAGAGGAAAAAGAGAGAAAAGAGAAAGAGGGAAAGGAAGAAGAAGAGGAGGAAGAATTGCGGTCAAACTAGGTGCAATCCTTACCGAAATTCTGCAGTAAATCCGTAAGATTAACTAGAAACCAAGGCAAGTAATCTTTCTATACGCTTTACGCAAATTTTGATACTTTAGGCCCTATGTTCTTACAAAGAGAAAACTTGTCTATGCTAAATGCTTTACTATACGTGTAATTGTTGTTGTTGATTGAGTAAGGTTATGTTCTTTGGGCCAATATCTGAAAATGGTTATGTTGTGATCTTTGTCGTTAAATATGCCCACAAGAGTTTTATACGTTATGTGTTCATTGTCCTTGTGTAAGTTCTTAAGTTTGGTGATTACACCTTGGATGCTTTGAGTGTGTTTGCAGGGAGTGGAAGGATGAATGTTGACATTGTTGTAAGACTTGTTGGGTTGAAAGGTTTGAAGATATCTATATAACGTTGTGGGTGATAGAAGGTTTAGGGTGGAGACTAGTTTGCTTGTTTAAGAATCAAATCATGTTAGTTGTGTGTTAAGCATGATGAATCCAGGAGCTAAGATGGATCTTGAAGTGTTGAACATGAAAGGGTTGAAGAAGAAAGGTGTTTGGTGGAAGTTACTGCAGAAAAACGGCAGTCTAGAACTGTCAGAACACTTCGAACACCTACATTAGGCGCTTCAAGTCACATTAAGCGCCTAATGTAGCGTTCAATGTGTCCCAGAGCATCCCCGTACACTTCGAACACCTACATTAGGCACTCGATGTCACATTAGGCGCTTCATGTAGGCGTTCGATGTATACGGCACATCCCCGAACACTTCGAATGCCTAGTATAGGCGCTCCACGTCCACATTAGGCGCTCCATGTAGCGTTCGAAGTATACTGGAACTCTTTTTGACCCTTTAGGCGCCCTATGTATGTGCAGTAACTTTATACACTTCTTTTGAACATAAAATGCAAGGGTATTTGAGGAGTAATTGAGGTGTAGATGGTAAGTTTGATCAAATAAGAATAAGATTGAATCCCAAGTGAATTAGTGAGACGAACAGACTTGGAAAGATATGAACATGGAGAGTTTGAGGTGCTAGACCGTATACTTGATATGTAAGATGTATGTGTGTGTGTATTACGTGTTTGATACGAAGTTACATGTGCATCTCGCATCATGACATGGGCACTTGAATTTGACTTGAGAATTGCTTTGCGAAAGTACATATGTTTACAAGAGAAGTTTAAAGTTTTCGAAAGGCAAAATGGCTGCTGGTTGATCGCAGGGTATAAAAGTCACGTCTGCGAAAGCAGGGTATAAAAGCGTGATCTGTGAATCAACAGCAGGGTATAAAATATGTTATGGGGCCGTGGACCTATCAGCACGGAAAATAAAGTATTTTATGGGGCCGTAGACCTATCATCACGGATATATAATATATATAATGGGGCCGTGGACCTATCAGCACAGAAAATAAAGTTTTTTATGAGGCCGTGGACCTATCAGCAGGATATATGATGTATGTAATGGGGCCGTGGACCTTTCAGCACGGCGTATAAAGTTATATGTTATGGAGCCGTGGACCTTTCAGCACGGGGTATAAAGTTCTGTTTGCTGTGGACTGATCACCCACAGGGTATAAAGTTCTGCTACATGAAGAGATAAGAAGAGTTATGAAAAGTTTTGTGAAGTGACACGCATGACATGTTTATGAAAGAAGACATATGTGTGGGTGTTGTGTGTGATTTTAAAGAAGTACATGCATCATGATACACGAAGCATAAGATTTGATATGCAAGAGATGTGACTAGTTTATGACTTGCTTATGATGATATGTTGTTTTAGTACATGTTTATGCTCATATCCGTGTATCCTTTATGTGCTTTATCTGTTTTGAGGAATTCTTATTAAGATGCTACTTGCTAACCCGAGCACCTTATTTTGGGCAATGATTTATATACTGGTGACTCGTCGTGTGTGATCCCGTAAGGTGTATAGACGGGTTACTTGCTGGCGATAATTTCGCTAAGAACAAATACCCTATTCCTTTTCAGGTGAGCCGGAATATGAGATGATATTTATCGAAGACTATGGCGAGTGGGCTCAATGGGATAACGGACATGGGAATAGATAGATGCTGGACTACTTTCTTTAAGTTTTGGAAACTCAATGTTATTATGTTGTTCTGGAACTTATGTTAGCTAGATGAACAAACACCTTTTATTTCCGCTGCATTTTCTGGTTGTATTATTGACGTTGAAGGTTTAGATTTTATGACGTTTCCGCTGATTTATCTTACGTCATGAATGATGTACGTTTGATCTGCTTTGACGCTTCGTAGTTCTCATAGTATGCTACGGCGGGTGCACTGGTTCCGATGACAGTGTCGGGCCGGGGCGCTACAGGTGGTATCAGAGCCCTAGGCTTCAGATCTATCTCGGAAACTTAGGTTCATGATCTTTTAGACACTTAAGTTATGATTCTCCCTTAAGGTTGATCCTTAGTTATAAGTACTGATTTCTTTAGTGTTTAAGTATGATCAGGGTTGGGTGTGTGCGAGTGCGTTTAGCATCTAATTTTCGTATCAATATTTTATTTCCTACCCCACCCATTCTTGCGCATTCAAGCTTTCAGTAACATCTTGTATTTACTGAATGCTAATGCAATGTTGACCTTTCAGAGAAAATGCCTCCAAGAAGAGAGAACACAGGGAACACTAACAATGAACAGGAGAACCAGCCACCACAAGTTGTTTTACCCCAGGTGCTCACTGATGCACTGACGGTGATCGCACAAGGGTATGCGCAACAGCATCAACCTCCGCCTCCTCCACCGCCATAGCATAACATTCGGTTCTTTTATGGAGAGATGAGAAAGATGAGAGTGCCGGAGTTTGGAGGATGTACTGATCCTGAGGAGGCTCAGCACTGGTTGAAAATACAGGCCACATGCATCCAGATGATGTACCATGGATATAGGCTATGGTAGGCCATAGGCATCCTGATGGTATACTGGGAATATAGGCTTCAGGCACTCAGTTAGGATTCGGGTCATGCATAGCACATCATGTTTTGAGAAATGTGCACATCATATGTGTGGTTTGACGATGTCGCATGTGTCATGATTTTCAAATGGGCATGCATCACAGGAGCATGAATGGAGATGTTTGGTTTTGCCGATTTATTTGGATTCTTTTAATATTTTATTTATTAATTTTGTTTTAGGTGTTATTATTATTTGCGAACAAGTATTGGGTATGTTTTTTTATTACTGTCTATTTGTTTATTTTCTTCCCGTATTTTGTTTCTTATATGTTTTTGTTCTAAGTATAGGCGGGTAATTACTGAGTGACGCCCATATCACTCACTCCTTTCATTCTCCCTTCCACAGATGAGCCCAAGTATGAGTTGTTTTTTATTGAGGAGGGGGATGAGGTTGCGCGTTGGGAGATTTAGGCGGCTGCAGGATCGTTGGTATTCTTAGGGTGATTTAGGGATTTAGTTTATGTTTATTTATGCTCTAGACTTATTGATTTGGTTTGACACTGAGACATTGACATTGTTTGGGCCTTGTCAACCCTACACTTTATTTATTTCGGACATGGGATTTTGTTCTGATTAATAAGATTAAAATTTTATGTCGTTTTTGCGTATTGGTTTCTGCGTCAACTGATAATGTGTAAGAAATTTATATCGACACCTTGTAGTTCTCTTAGTAGACTACGGCGGATGCACCATTCTCGATGCTAGGGTTCGGGACAGGGCGCTACAACATGTCATGTCCTGCCACATCCAAAACACGCTCCGCTCTCCTTGCGACACTCACCAGGATGATTCTTCTGGCATGTCTGACACTTGGGGAAAGCTGGCTGTGTCTAATTCAGCTATAACTAGAGCGAAAACTGTCTGTGCCCTTGTTTCTATAATGAGGGCTACTGACGCTGAGGCTACGGTCATCCACCTGATCTCCTCTGAAACTTGGTCTGCTGCTCGCACCACCTGTCTGTAACTTCTCGAGGCCTCTTGCCTATGGTCTCCTCATCTCTCCAGGCAATGTCTTGCTCTACCTGGTAGCACGCATCCAACAACTCACCGAAATTACATGGATTCGCATTAACTATCTAGGTCCTGATCTTTGATATAAATCCTGTTCAAACTTAATCATCTTGAGTCTTTCGTCCACCATCACAGACAGAACGTACCGACCCAGTATCGTAAATCAGTTTGCATACTCTGAGACTAACATACTTGCACGATTAGTTTCTTGTTAATCATTGTCAAGAAGCGTAAAGGTCCAATATGGTACTTCGATCACCAAGATTTTTATTCGTCATACCTTCCTCCTGTCTCAGAGACTCGAACTCACCGATCTTTCTGATTTTCGCAGATGGCGGAACATAGAACTTTTGGAAATCGTCCACAAATCTACCCCAAGCGACATGTACTTGCCATTGGCTGGATATTTGTCTTCCACCATTGATTGGCCTCGCCAATCAGAAACAGACGGATAATCTGAGCCTTGACCTCGTCCGGTACTTGTAGTAGATCGAAAAAATTCTCGACCTCATCCAACAATTTCTCTGCCTCATCTGGATCAGGTCCTCCCTCAAAGCGCGGCACACACGATCTCTTGAGCTTCCCGAAAAAGTATTAGGTGCCCGTCTACTGCTGCTGAGGTCGCTGAGGTGGTGGGGGCAGGAGCATCCTGGGCATTTCTGACTACCTGACCCAATTGGATCATGGCATCGAAGAATGCCTACGAAATACCCCAGGCCCTGTGACTGCGGAGGTGGAATCTGCTCTGGTGGTGGTGAAACCAAATCCTCAACTGGTGGTGCTGGAGGTAACTGCGCTGGTCTATCTGCACGGGGTGTACCTTGTGGTCGCGAAGCCATCCTATTGACACAGTCATTTCACATAATAAGTCCACATAAACCATACATAAAACTTAATTAAAGTTTTACTAATGTTGAAGGATTATAGCCTAGTAAACCATTCTAAGGGACTTATATCAAAGCTGGCTCACTCAGTGTAAAATCAAACTTAAACTCTAAGATCATAGCCTGCGTACATGTCGTTGTTTACTTTATGTTTCTTGTTGTGGATCTGGAGCCTTGTCCTTGATATCATATGTAGCGCCCCATCCGTGACTAGGGTCTCGGCATGGTGCACCCACCGTACTCTGCTACGAGACATACAAGGCGTCAATAACATCAATATGTGCATCGTCATAAACATGTATTAAATAGCGAAGCAGCATAAAATGGACGGAAATAAACATCAACATAGGTACAAAATAACTACTTCCGAGAAGTATCAGTGGTAGATCGTCAGTACAATAATAATAAGTACAAAAATAAAATATCCAAAATACTAAAGCTGATACATCTACACACTAAACAGCCCTAGAACCTACTCTCTGGGCTCGTCTTCTACAAAATCCTGCTCTGGGTCCTATGGGTCTGCATGGTAAAAATAAAGGGATGAGCGATAATGATTTGATCATCAAGTACTTCCTCCTAGATTTGTCAAGTGGATCATGCATGGAGATCGGGGTAGTGGAGAGAATACAGTAAAACACAGAACAGATAATGTATCCATACCCCATAAGAAATTAACCTTCAATGTAAACATCAGAAGTAAACAGTACCATTAATCAAGTAGTTAAAGCCTTCTGTCAGCTTTACTTTGATATTATATATCTTTCAGATAGTCCGTGTTGTTCTTTGATCATAATCTTTTTCTTTTAGTCTCATGTGCTTATCAGAATTAGTTGATTATCATACTAGGCAAGGTATAGAAGTGATCATAACTTAAAGGTACTAAGTGCTCATGAGACATGTACGCGATGCATGCATTATAAAACTTTCTGAACACATCATTTCGTACTTTCATAAACATAACAGAACATGAATTGGCTACAACACTGTTCGTATCATAAGAATGGTACCCACGATATGCCGAACGATTTCCTGAGTAGCCTTCAGTACCATCTATGAATCCCGATGGTCTGACCATAGTGTTACATCATACGTACCTAGAGCTAATGGTGACGTGTTATGACCAAGATCCCAAGCCCCGGATGCGGTGTTACACTTGGCCACAACGTATTTTGCCCCTGACATCCTCCCTCAGAACCAGATGTCAAGCAGCTCTCCATACATAACGTCGTAGACATAACAGAAAGGCAGAGATTGTAGGATCTACAAGGCACCACTAGAAGGGGGGGGGGAGTTGAATAGGTGGTGCGGAAAGTGTGGTTTTTAAAATTTGTTTGAACCTAAACAATTCAACTTCTGAAAACAGATTCTGTTTTTAGGACCAGTTTTAAAACGTTTTTAAAACCAGGTTATATGTCTCCAAAAATTATGAAATTTTGAGAGAACTTAGCCTCAGATGTTATGAGGGTCCCCTAAAAATTTTAAATTAAAATTCAACCTTTAACCCCTTCAAAAACTGTTGGTACTCAGATTGCTCGAATCTGCCAGAAACGGTAGATGGTTTTGAAAAATTTATTCCTATTTGTGTGAACGTCCAAATGCTCTGAAAATTTTATCACTAACTCCTTATACACTATATTTAAGTGGGTTGAAACAGTTTTGCAAAATTCTTTTGGGAAGTAGGTCCACTACAATCAAAGTCTCAACCTTTGCAAGTCTAAAAATCAGACTGCACTAGTCTCAAAACTTTTGATGTTTGATTGACTTATACTTATCCAAAAGGGTTGAAACTTGTGTCAAATTAACCCTAGAACGTGTGAGTATATGTCTGGAAATTTTCGTGGTTTTTGAAATTCGTTAACTATGTTTACGAATGCGAACAAGAAGGATAATCAGTGCAGTAACTGAAAAGTAAATGCAGAAAGTAAATGGCACCAAGAATTTTATATTGGTTCGGTTATAAACAACCTACTCCAGTCTTCAAGGAACACCTTCCTTGGTTCACACCACCTTGATCAATCTTTTACAAAGATATATATTGAGTGGTGGTCTATGTCAAGCCTATTCAAGATTGAAAGATATGAATACAATAGGCTTACAAGAAGAGAGAACGAAAGAGGATGTAGAAGAAGAAGAGCTAGGCTTTTTGATCACTTTGATTTGCAATGCTTGTTCTTGTTTTGTTTGCTCTCTTCTCTTTCCTTTTAATGAGTGCAGCCGTCCCCCTTGTAGTGCCTCCCCCTCTTGAAAATTATCTTTTAAGTCCTTGAGAGAGTGTAAGACATCATTGTGACAATGTCTTGCTTACTTGGCATCTTCTTATTGGATGATCATTTAAGCTTTGCTTACTTGGCACCTTCTTATTGGATGGATGTTGTCATCATTGATGACTTGGAAAAATCTGAGAATTTTACTTAAACATGTGTCAAAAATCATCACAAAATAACTTCCATAAATCATAAGATACATCACATAAATTGCAAGACAAAAATCCTTCCCGACTAAGGCATAATTTCGGCCTTTATGTCATATTGCCATGCTGAATTTTCAGCATGTGCATCATTCAATTTTATTCAAAATAATGCCAAATTTTCTTTGATTTTTTTCTTTATAAAATGAATCACCAAGTTATGGTAAGTATTGCTATCACATGAGAAATGAACTTGGACACTTTCAAGCTCCTAAATTCGGCCACCATGTCTTCACACATGCTGAAAAATTTCAGCATGTGTGATATGTGGAATATCACACTTTTATTGATTTAAATAATATTCAAATCATTTCCATTTCTTCTTCCAATCAATCACACAATAAAAGATGATGAAATATGTCACAATAATGTCAAGAATTCGGCCAGCTTGTTGTAGCATGCTGAAATTTTCAGCATGTGATATAAAAGAAACAAATTTTGAATTCTTACCATTTGTAGCTTCTCTCTTCAATTCACCAACATTGTATGATTGATCCTTGACCAATCAATATGCCAACAAGGCTCCAAATAAGCTCCATATCAGCTGTAGGTGGCGTTGGAAATGCTTGTGTATGTGCTGAAATTTATTTTTGCTAACTTTGTAAAATAATGCACATTTAATAATACACACATGTTATATTCTAATCAGCCCTTAATTTAATTTTCTAGAACACTTTAAGAGGTATATCATATGTAAAAAGTGTCTAGATACGTGTCACATGAAATACCAAAAACGTTCCATGTGTTGTGTGCGTAGAAAACCGAATTTTCGATATTTATCGATTACCCGATTTTTCTCTAATTTAAATTCCAAATTTTGCACATGTTACATATATTATGTTATACATAATATATATAATATATACTTTAAATCTCAGCACTTGGCTGGTCTAAAGTGGTACCATTTACATGTGACAAAAATTAAACTTGGAATCTTCACATTTTGGCCTTAATGTGGAGTAAATTGTGTGTGCCAGCATGGAAAATATTTTTGGCTGAATTTTCTGTCATGTGCACGAAATTTTCATCAATTTTTGAAGTATAGGGGCTGGCCATTTATTTATGGCAAGTACGTGACACGTTGGCGAAGTTTCGGTATTCGCCCGATACGACAAATTTCGGTTTAGAACCTTTTATCATGTCGTATTTAATTTGTCATCACCATATCTTATATCATATGATATAAGACCTGAATATGCTCATAAATATGAGTTAAGTATAGTGGTGTGACGTTAACGTACGTACGTAAAATATATAACGTGTCGGTAGTACGTTGGAATACATGTGTATGTGCCTTTTTCAAAAAATCTGAAAATGTATGTAATATATATGTATATAGGCATGTATCATTAAAGAGGAGAGGAGGAGAAAACTTTCCTTCCTTAGCCTTGTTGCCTTTGTGCCTTTTTCAAATGTGGCTTCCTTTAATGAACTACTTAGTTTATTAAACTAAGTACTTCACTTAATGAACTAGTTTAGTTCATTAATGGTGGCACCTGAAAATAGTATAAACACAACAAATGTTTGCCATATGATGTAAGCTTTAACGCTTCATGGCTCGTTAGTACGGCAACATAATATATAAGCTAAATAAGGCAAGTAATAGCAAAGTATCATGCATACATGTATACGTTTTATATATATCATGCATTTAAGTCACTTATTTTGAAATCACTCAAACCCCCTTATCTCTACAGAGATCCCTTGTCCCTTGTTACACTCAGCCAACAGAAACATGCATAAGTCGTATGGAATTATTCATCTTGCGGTACAGTTCTTTATTCGTAAAATTCTTTTAAACCATCTTTCGCAATAATCATTTATAAACATGATCGTAAATAAAACTTGTTTGCTTTGAAAATCATGTTGCCATATGCATAAGTGAATGTTCCGTTTAAGTCTCTAATCAAATCAGCCCCTAAGTCCATTATTCTTATCAAGTTCCTTGTGAAATTACCAATTTACCCCTAAGGTCATGTCGGCCCAAAAAGGCTAAAACAGTCCCTATTTGTGTCTTGTTTCTTCTTAGATTTGTCAAATTGATTAATCCATGACTTAATTTGTACAATGTATTTATTATACATTTATTTGCATGACTTTATTTAGCTGGCTTAAACTAATGTTGTTATGTTTAAATTGATCCCTTGGCATAATGGATGCCAAGAAACACCCATTGGTTTATCCATTTGTTCAACATACAACAATTACCTTACTTGTATATATCATACATAAAATACATATATTCATGTAGGGAGACTCCATTAATTGAAAATCATTACATGATTGTCAAATAAGGCCTTATGGCCGTGAGTTCCAAGTGAGACAAAATGAATTTTCCCATTCGTCAAATGTCACCAATGTGTTAATTTCTTATATATATTATACATGTCACTTATATATTAACATACATACCCTCAAATAACAATTTAAACATCATAATAGTCATATTTTGTCCTCTTGGCCGGAAGGTGTTGGTACACACCAACATGTATTATTCCGCTTGTTGAATGCATGCATGATGGTAAGATGATAACCTTTATCTTGAATTCTAGACTACCATGATATTATGTCATGATGGTACATAACAAGACTTGGATTTCCATGATCTTGACATGCTAAATTTCAAATGAATCACATCTTCCATACTCATGATCGTAAGGACCATGATCATAGTGATAATCACGATAATGGTGACATGCAAATACATAAGAGGATGAATCCCATGAAAAATACACCTTCTTAGGCCATGATCATTCAGATGCACATCATGATGATGGTGATGAAATCATGCCTAATGTGGAGACGCAAAACAGCCCCATCTTAGAAGGATAAATATGATTATGAGGTGGTGATCATTCAAGATGCTTACTTTTACGGCACTTTCCGGACCACCTATTCAACCCCTCCCTTCTAGTGGTGCCTTGCATATCCTACAAGTGGTATCAGAGCGCAGGAACACTCACTTCAAAGAATCCAACGATTCAGTGAGATGGCAACCACAAATCTCAAAACCGAGCAAGAAGGTATGTCGAGCCAAAGGCCTCCTCTTTTTGATGGTGAGTCGTTTATTCAGTGGAAACTTAGAATGAAGCTTTTTCTTATGGCTATCGATATTGATCTTTGGTCGATAATAGAAGATGGTCCTTTTGTCCCATCTAAGTTATCCACCGTAGACGGAGTCACATTAGAAGTTGTTAAATCTAGACAAGAATATACGAGTGATGATAAAAAGAAACTTAGTATGAATGCTAGGGCTATGCAATTGCTCCTAAACGGATTAAGTAAAAGCGAGTCTACTTATGTCTCAAACTGTTCGAGTGCACAAGAAATGTGGAGGATACTAGAAATGAAACACGAAAGCACGAGTCAAGTAAAATAGTCAAAAATAAACATGCTTATGTCCACACTTGAGTCGTTTAAATTGTTGCCTAATGAGTCTATTGTTGATATGGATCTTCGTTTGACTAACATCTATAACTCTCTTGAGTCTCTAAGTAAAGCTTTTACCACGCAGGAAAAGGTATAGAAAGTCTTACGAAGCCTTCCATCCGAGTGGGACCCTAAAGTGACTGCAATAGAGGAAAGCAAGTAAACTAAGTCAATAAAGATGGAAGAATTAATCGGATCACTTAAGGTCTATGAGAATAAACTCACCATACAGAAGTCGGAATCATCTAAACAAGGTAAAGCTATTGCTTTTAAATCAAATGGATACGTCTCTTCTCCTTCCGATCACGTAGATGATAGCGATTCTGAATCGGATAACGATGACCTAATTCTATTGGCTAAAGGATTAAGAAAATTTCTGAGAAGGTCATTTAGAAACAAAAATAAGGGCACTACAACTAAGAGAAATAAGAACAAGTCAAATGATAGAGATGTTAAATGTTATGAATGTGGCAAACTCGGACACTTATCATATGACTGCCCCAATAAAGAAAAGCAAACAACTAAATACCCTGACAAGGAGCGGAACAAAAATAGACTCGTCTCAGAACCCAAGCAAAGGAAACGTGCTCTAAAGGCCTCCACCTGGAGTGATTCATCAGATTCTGAAACTGAGACCGAAGAGGAGACTGCACAAGTATGCTTTGCATCCAAAGCATCTAATGAGGTGTCATCTGATTCTGATTCTGACTCTGAACCTTCTTATGATGATCTTTTTAGTCAGTATTTAGAATTGCACAAATTCACTAAGACTCTCTTTAAGGAAAAGAAGCGATTAATTGAAGACAAGAAAGGTACTTTTACCAAGAGGTGATTAACTAACTCGAAAGGACCCAAAGTTAAAAGGGTACCTAAATCATCTTTGCACATTGCAGGGAGCCCACACATCGAAAGATACAACTATTAAGTGGTTCCTTGACAGTGGATGCTCGAGGCACATGACGGGTGACCCGAGCTTGTTCACAAAATTAAAGAAGGTCACAAAAGGCGGATCCGTGACATTTGGAGACAACAACGAAGGCAAGATCATCGGAAAAGGTACGATTGGAAATCCAAGAACTCTCCAAATCTCCAACGTCTTTTTGGTAAGCAACTTATCCTACAATCTTCTTAGCATTTCTCAATTTGTTGACAATGATTTTAATGTGTGTTTTACTCACCCTTATTGCAATATAATAAATAAAAATGGAGAAACCGTTTTAAAAGGAAAACGAGAAGGTAATATTTTCACGCTTTCTATGGATGATGTGGTAGACGCTAAGGTTAAGTGCTTTATGTCAAATGAACCCAATGTGAATTTATGGCATATACGTTTAGGACACATTGGTATCTCCACACTAGAAAAACTTCAACGAAAGAACCTAGTACGAGGATTGCCTAAGTTTGATTTAGACAACTTTCAGTTGTGTGAATCTTGCATAAAAGGCAAACAAACACGTGAGTAACTTAAGCCTAAAAATGAAATAAGCACGACTAGAGTCTTAGAACTATTACATATTGATTTGTTTGGTCCTAGTCGCACTACAAGCCTTGGTGGGCCCCACTATGCATGCGTGATTGTTGATGATTTTTCTCGTTATACTTGGACTTTATTTCTTGCACATAAGGATGATAGTGCCATTGAGATTGTGATGAGGCTGAGGAGCAGCCCCCTAATGAGGAGCTTGCACAAGGTGCCCTTAACCATAAGGGGCCTTTGACAAGGAGCCAAACCAAGAGGCTTAATGGTTTTCAACTTGGTTTTGATGTTGGCTCTTTTCTAACCAAACATGTGCAAGATGAACCAATGGATGTTCCTCCTAAATGGGTGCTCATTGTTGAGCCTAAGAACTGATTATCCAATGATAGTCAGTCCGCTTGTTGGTGCCGTTTCTGTGGCTTTTAGTTGTCTTTTCGTTTGCTTCTTTTAAAGTTTGTTTAGAATACTTATGTTTGGTGTATGAGTGTGTTTTGTAGGTGTTACAAGTCTTGGATCAAACATCTTGAGCTTTGGAAAGGAGGGCTTGGAGAGTCCCTATTTTTCAGGAAGGCAGCTAGACACCAGTCGGTATTTTGGACGCCTAGGTTGGAGTACTGATCCAAATGGGTTCAAACCACTTGGAGGTTTCAGATAACTCAATTTGTGATGATTTTTATGTTTTACACTTTTGCTAATTCGGGCTGCAAGATGGACCGAAATCAGGTGCAAGTAGGGAGTCCAGAATGGAAAGTACTGAAGATCACTGGATGGATACTTAATCTTTGGAGGCCCGTATCTCTGTCAAGAAGAGTCCAAATGAGGTGATTCAAAAGCCCAAATTCAAGGGAATTTCATGAGCTACAACTTTGCTGAAGAGTGCAAACCCTAATTCGGCGTGTAGAAGCGGGTAGAGGCCAGTAACCGACAGGGTGTAATTCCAGTACGAGATTTTAGGGATTTGCCAAGAAAAAGGAAGTTACCAAAATTAAATCATTGGCAAAAGGAAGGCAATTGGCGTTTTCAAGGAAGTCAAAGGAGGCACAAGGCAAGTCTAGAAGGATGGTAATAATGCAATAATTGATGATTGAGACAATAATTGAGGATTTGCCAAGAGAAGGGAACTTACCAAAATTAACAAAATTCAGATTTGTGCACATCAAAGGAAGGAGGCGCCAAAGGGGAGCATCCAAGAAACCCTAGCCGTTTTTTGTGAAGGAGTTTTACAAGACTTGTAATCATATAAATAGATCACTTAGCCTTTCTTTGAGTAGTTAGACTATTTTTCATCTTTGAACTAAAAACCCTAGTGTTTTATGTTATCTTTTGTTCTTGAGTTTTCTTGAATAAAAGTTTGTGTTTTTCCTTTGGTTTACACATATCTAAATCAAGGCTAGACCCAATTAAGGATTGTGTGTTCCTTGTTGGTGATCCACAATCCAAGGATACGGAACGACGTGTTGGATTGAGCGGATTCAAACACACCTAACCAAACGATTTTGGAGGCTTGAAGGAAGGTGGTTGCTTGGCACCATTGTCCATCACATTCAAGGCTTGAAGGACGTTTGGAGAGTGAAGAAAGATCGGGACAACATTAACATACGAACCATATTCGTATCAAGTGGTATCAGAGCTCTCGTTTATCTTCATCTCACATATCTTTTCTTTTGTCATTTGTGTCATTCTTGTTATTCTCAATCATTCAAAAAAAAAAAAAAAAAAAACGCCTCTTGTCAAAAAAAAAAAAAAATTTGATCTTTTACTTCATTTCATCAAAAACAAAAACAAAGATTGTTCTTTTCTTTCAGTCCAACGAAAACCACAAAAAAAAAGACTTCACCTTTTGCATCACTATTGATCACCTATCATTAAAGATCTCATCTTTAACACACTTAATCATAGGATCCTTGTTGTTTGCATTGAATAGGATTTAACTCCACCTAAAATCAGTCCAAGGCCTAAAAGAAGCTACCTTTGAGTCAAATACCTTGTTGTTATCGAAGCTTTTAATTAAATTTGCTTGTGTGATATTGAATACAAGTTTGTTTGTTTTGGTTGTATTGGTATCCAAGGAAAAATCTGTTCTTTCTACTACACATCCATATAAACACAAAAAGGATCATCTTTCAAGCATACACAACTGATTTTCGCAACAACAAACAAAGGTTGCATCAAGGCTGCGTTGAACGTCAAAAAAAAAAAAAAAAAAAAAAGGCAAAGAAAACGTGCACAACCCAACAAAAAAAAAGTGCACAAAGAAAGGAAGAGAAAAGAAGTTCTTTTTGTCCAAAAGTTCCATCTTTTTGCATCTACCATCCAAGTTCACAAAAGCAAAACAAAAGGCCGTGTGTTTACCCCAAAACAACACACATAAAACCTTCAATTCTCCACCTTGGATACACATTCATACTATCAATCAAAGAACTTGCATTTGATATTGCATAAGTTGGTTTAATTAAAGATTGCCCAGGACAACCCCTAGCAATTCTTTGGTTCAACCAACTACATCACTTTTGGTTTCTTGTTTCTTTGAATCATAGTTATTAAGTGTGTTTTAAATTGTGCTCTAAACTTCTTGACGCTGTTTTACCACTTGTTGACCAATTGGTGTTTTTGAAGGCAAAAGAAGCTTGCAAGGAAAGAAAACGAAACAGATTGTGGTTAGCCAATTTGGGACTTGCCTTAAGAGGTTCTAGCTCAAGATTGGCCAAGGAAAAACACTTGAACAATTGAGAGAAAACAAGGGAGGACAAAAAAGGCCAAACAGATTTTCGTTTTTCCTTTTTGTTTTCACTAACAACTCACTTTGTTTCTTGTGTTAGTTTTCTTCTTTTCTTGTTTGTGAAAGCATTTCAGGTTGCCATGGAGGGGTCAAACAGTACCCAAGGAGGAGGAGACAAATTGGAATTTTCCATGGAAAAGATGGCACAAATGCTTGCTACCATGCAATCTAGGTTGGATGAGTGGGAAGCAAAGATGACATCCAACACACCTCCTACCCAAGAACAGCCCCCACCTCAAAGCCAAGGCCAAACATCCCGTGGCACTGAACCTAAGGGATCCACAAGCATGGGAGGTAGAGGAGGAGCAAGGGGTAGAGGAGATAGGAGACACGGAGTGAGACCACAACCTGTTAGGGAAGAATGGAATGACTTCTATGAAGAGGAAGAGGTTGAGGAGGTATACCCAAGACCTCAAGGCCGAATACAACCTAGGAGGTATGTACCCCAAGAGGATGATTATTTGAAAACCAAAATAAACATTCCACCCTTTTATGGTAAAAGTGACCCTGAAGCTTACATTGAGTGGGAGAGAAAAGTTGACATGATCTTTTCCTATACCAACTATACCGAGTTGCAAAAGTGAGATATGCAAGTATAGAGTTCTTGGAATATGCCTTGATTTGGTGGGACCAAACTCAAAGTATAAGAAGAAGGACTAGACAACCCACAATTGGAACTTGGGATGAGATGAAATATGAGATGAGAAAGAAATTCATTCCAGAATCTTACGAGAGATCCATGTTCCAAAAGTTGCAATGCCTAACTCAAGGAAATAAAAGTGTGGATGAATACTTTAAGGAGTTAGAGAGTTTGTTGATAAAAACTGATACTGAAGAAACCGAGGAGGCAACCATGGCTCGATTTTTGGGAGGTCTTAATAAGGAGATTGGGTTTCAACTTGAACTCACTACCTACGTTGATCTCAATTCCATGGTTCACAAAGCTGAGAAAATTGAGCGGCAATTAAAGGTACGTTCTTCTTCTAGTGGATTTGGTTTTAGAACTAATGCTTCTTCTTTTTCTAAAGTGCAGCCTAGGTCTAATGGCAATGGAGGAGCACGGCCAAGTTCAAACACATTCGGCCAAAACGGTTCTAGCGCTCCAAATAAGCCACACTTCACTCAAAGGACCAACGGAGCAAATCTAGGTCAAAATGACAAAAGCAAAGGCAAAGCACCCGCAAACCCTCCAAGAACAAGGGAGATTGAGTGTTTTAAATGTAGAGGGAGAGGACACTATGCAAGGGACTGCCCTAATGCCAAGAAAGTGTTGTACCTTGAGGAAACAAATGAATTCTATTCAGAAGAGGAGGAAGAAGAGGCCACAAAGGAAGAGTACCAAGAGGACTCAGCTGAGGAGATAAAGAGTGATGAAGAGGGTGCATATAAGGACTTTCTTGTGGTAAGAAAAGCCTTAAGTGCACACATGAAGGAGGAAGAAGAACACTTGCAAAGGGAGAACATTTTCCACATCCATTGTTTGGTAAAAGGCAAAACTTGCACTTTAATTATTGATAGTGGTTCTTGTGCTAATGTTGCAAGTATTGAACTTGTTAGAAAGCTAGATTTACCTATGATTGATCATTCCCATCCCTATAGGTTATCTTGGCTAAATGATTGTGGTGAGATTCATGTGTCTAAAACAAGTTCTGATTTCTTTATCTATTGGCGGTTACAAAGATGAAATTTTGTGTGATGTAGCTCCTATGCATGCTAGTCATATTTTGTTAGGTAGACCTTGGCAATTTGACAAGCATGTTATTTATGATGGTAGATTGAACATGTATGCTTTTACTTTTAATGGCAAAAAATTTAAGTTGCATGCATTGTCTCCACATAAAGTTTATGAGGATGCTAAGAGGATGAAAAAGAACCATTCAGATCCTAAGGAAAAGGAAGCCGAAAAAAGGTTCTTAGAGGCACTTAAAAAGGAGAGAAGAAGCCTTTTGGAGGCCACAAACGCCTCGGCCAAGGGTACACAACCCACGGCCCAAATCAGTCCACCCTCACCCACGGTTCAAACACTTTCACAGTCATCCACCCCACAAATTTCACGTCCACCTAAGAAGCATGCTTTCTTTGCAAAATCTCGTGAAGTTACCCATGCATTGTATGATAATAAAACTGTTTTGGTGATGCTTTACAAAGATAGTGTTGCATGCTTGTTTTCTAAGACTGACTTACCATCTACCTTGCCTAGTGGTGTTGTTTCTTTGTTGGAAGAATTTGCAGATTTGTTTCCCGAGGAGGAGCCACACGGGTTGCCACCGTTGAGAGGGATTGAGCACCACATTGACTTTATTCCAGGGGCTGTCCTGCCTAATAGGCCAGCTTATAGGGCCAATCCGGAGGAAACAAAGGAAATACAAAGGCAAGTGGAGGATCTCTTAGCCAAAGAGAAGGTAAGGGAAAGTATGAGTCCAAGTGCAGTGCCAGTCATCCTTGTTCCAAAAAAAGATGGCACTTGGAGGATGTGTACAGATTGTAGGGCCATCAACAAAATCACTGTAAAGTATAGGTTACCCCATTCCTAGACTTGATGATATGCTTGATATGTTGCATGGTTCACAATGGTATACGAAAATTGATTTGAAAAGTGGTTACTTTCAAGTGAGGATAAGAGAGGGTGATGAATGGAAAACAGCTTTTAAAACTAAATTTGGATTGTATGAATGGTTAGTTATGCCTTTTGGGTTAACTAATGCACCTAGTACATTCATGAGGCTAATGAATGAAGTTTTGAGAGCTTTTATTGGCAAGTTTGTTGTGGTTTATTTTGATGACATCTTGATCTATTCTAAGACCTTAGAAGAGCATTTAGATCACATAAGAGCTGTTTTTTGAAAAGCTAAGAAAGGAAAAACTTATGCTAACTTTAAGAAATGTTCTTTTTGTTTGGACAAAGTTGTTTTTCTTGGTTTTGTAATCAGTTCTGCAGGGATTGAAATGGATCAAGACAAGGTGAAATCCATCCTTGAATGGCCTACACCAAAGAGTGTGGGCGAAGTGAGGAGCTTTCATGGTTTGGCAGGTTTTTATAGGCGGTTTGTCAAAGACTTTTCAACCGTAGCCGCACCATTGAATGAGATAGTCAAGAAGGAGGTTGGATTCCATTGGGGGGACGCCCAACAAAGGGCGTTTGATGAGCTTAAAAGACGTCTCACTACAGCACCTATCTTGAAGTTGCCCAACTTTGATGATACATTTGAGATAGAGTGTGATGCGAGTGGCGTGGGAATTGGAGCTGTTCTAACCCAAGGTAAGCATCCTATTGCTTATTTTAGTGAAAAGTTGAAAGGTGCTGCATTGAACTATCCTACTTATGATAAGGAGTTGTATGCTTTGGTAAGGTCCTTACAAACTTGGCAACACTACTTGCAACCCAAAGAGTTTGTCATTCATACTGATCATGAAAGTTTGAAGTACCTTAAGAGTCAAGGAAAACTGAATAAGAGGCATGCAAAATGGGTTGAGTTTATTGAGCAATTTCCTTATGTCATTAAGTATAAGCAAGGAAAAGATAACATAGTTGCTGATGCTTTGTCTAGAAGGTATACTTTGATTACTAAGTTGTCTTCACACTTGCTTGGCTTTGAATTTGTTAAGGAATTGTATAAGGATGATTCTGATTTTGCTTCCATTTATGATGCATGTGTTGATTCTCCTTTTGGTAAATTTTATTTGCATGATGGCTATTTGTTTAAGGAGAAACGATTATGCATTCCTAAGGGATCAATGCGAGAGTTGTTGGTTAAGGAAGCACATGGGGGCGGTTTAATGGGACACTTTGGAGTTTTTAAAACTTTAGAAACTTTAAAGGAACATTTCTTTTGGCCTCACATGAAATCAGATGTTGCAAAGGTTTGTAGTAGTTGCATCACTTGTAGGCAGGCTAAGTCCAAAACACAACCTCATGGGTTGTACACACCCTTGGACGTACCTAGTGCACCTTGGGAGGACATTTCTATGGACTTTGTTCTTGGCTTACCTAGATCAAAAGGTGGTAGAGATAGTGTCTTTGTTGTGGTAGACAGATTCTCTAAGATGGCACACTTTATTGCTTGTCACAAAGTAGATGATGCTTCTTACATTGCAAATCTGTTCTTAAAGAAGTTGTTCGATTGCATGGCATGCCTAAAACAATTGTTAGTGATAGGGACAGTAAATTCTTGAGTCATTTTTGGCGTGTACTTTGGAGCAAGTTGGGAACTAAACTTTTGTTTTCTACTACTGCACATCCACAAACAGATGGCCAAACTGAAGTGGTAAATCGAACCTTGTCACAAATGTTGCGTGCTTTAATCCAAAGCAATCTGAAAAATTGGGAAGAATGTTTACCACATATTGAGTTTGCTTACAATAGGGCCGTTCATAGTGGGTCTTTGTATTCTCCTTTTGAAGTTGTCTATGGTTTTCTACCCCATTCCCCACTTGATTTGTTGCCTATTCCAATTGATGAGCGTACTAGCATGGATGGTAAACAACGAGCTGAAATGATCAAAAAGTTGCATGAAAAGGTTAAACTCCAACTTGAACGAAAGAATAAACAGTATGCCAAACAAGCTAACAAGCATAGAAAAGATGTTGTGTTTTATCCTGGAGATCTTGTTTGGTTGCATTTAAGGAAGGAACGGTTTCCAAAGGAGAGGAAGTCCAAGCTCATGCCTAGAGGAGATGGACCTTTTAAGGTCATCCAAAAGGTTGGTCCAAATGCTTATGTGCTTGATCTTCCTCCAGACAGGTATGGTTCAGTTTCTAACACCTTCAATGTAAGTGATCTTTCCCCTTTTGAGCATTTTTATCTTGATGATTCGAGGGCGAATCCTTTTGAGGAGGGGGGGATTGATGAGGCTGAGGAGCAGCCCCCTAATGAGGAGCTTGCACAAGGTGCCCTTAACCATAAGGGGCCTTTGACAAGGAGCCAAACCAAGAGGCTTAATGGTTTTCAACTTGGTTTTGATGTTGGCTCTTTTCTAACCAAACATGTGCAAGATGAACCAATGGATGTTCCTCCTAAATGGGTGCTCATTGTTGAGCCTAAGAACTGATTATCCAATGATAGTCAGTCCGCTTGTTGGTGCCGTTTCTGTGGCTTTTAGTTGTCTTTTCGTTTGCTTCTTTTAAAGTTTGTTTAGAATACTTATGTTTGGTGTATGAGTGTGTTTTGTAGGTGTTACAAGTCTTGGATCAAACATCTTGAGCTTTGGAAAGGAGGGCTTGGAGAGTCCCTATTTTTCAGGAAGGCAGCTAGACACCAGTCGGTATTTTGGACGCCTAGGTTGGAGTACTGATCCAAATGGGTTCAAACCACTTGGAGGTTTCAGATAACTCAATTTGTGATGATTTTTATGTTTTACACTTTTGCTAATTCGGGCTGCAAGATGGACCGAAATCAGGTGCAAGTAGGGAGTCCAGAATGGAAAGTACTGAAGATCACTGGATGGATACCTAATCTTTGGAGGCCCGTATCTCTGTCAAGAAGAGTCCAAATGAGGTGATTCAAAAGCCCAAATTCAAGGGAATTTCATGAGCTACAACTTTGCTGAAGAGTGCAAACCCTAATTCGGCGTGTAGAAGCGGGTAGAGGCCAGTAACCGACAGGGTGTAATTCCAGTACGAGATTTTAGGGATTTGCCAAGAAAAAGGAAGTTACCAAAATTAAATCATTGGCAAAAGGAAGGCAATTGGCGTTTTCAAGGAAGTCAAAGGAGGCACAAGGCAAGTCTAGAAGGATGGTAATAATGCAATAATTGATGATTGAGACAATAATTGAGGATTTGCCAAGAGAAGGGAACTTACCAAAATTAACAAAATTCAGATTTGTGCACATCAAAGGAAGGAGGCGCCAAAGGGGAGCATCCAAGAAACCCTAGCCGTTTTTTGTGAAGGAGTTTTACAAGACTTGTAATCATATAAATAGATCACTTAGCCTTTCTTTGAGTAGTTAGACTATTTTTCATCTTTGAACTAAAAACCCTAGTGTTTTATGTTATCTTTTGTTCTTGAGTTTTCTTGAATAAAAGTTTGTGTTTTTCCTTTGGTTTACACATATCTAAATCAAGGCTAGACCCAATTAAGGATTGTGTGTTCCTTGTTGGTGATCCACAATCCAAGGATACGGAACGACGTGTTGGATTGAGCGGATTCAAACACACCTAACCAAACGATTTTGGAGGCTTGAAGGAAGGTGGTTGCTTGGCACCATTGTCCATCACATTCAAGGCTTGAAGGACGTTTGGAGAGTGAAGAAAGATCGGGACAACATTAACATACGAACCATATTCGTATCAGATTGCAAAATTAATCAAACAACTTGAAAATTAATACGGTGTCAATGTGAAAAAGATAAGAAGCGATAGAGGCGGTGAGTTTAAAAACAAAGAGATGATTTCATTTTGCGAAGAAAAGGGAATCAAGCATAAGTTTTCGCCACCTAGAACTCCACAATTAAATGGAGTAGTAGAAAGAAAGAATAGAACATTACAAGAAATCGCTACAACTATGTTATGCAAAAATAAATTGTCTAGATTTCTGTGGGCGGGAGGCGTAAATTGTGCATGCTACATAGTGAATCGCTTATCCATTAGAAAGAAAATAAACAAGAGGCCTTATGAGATATTAAATGATCGCATGCCTAAGATTGACTATTTTCGTGTGTTTGGATGCAAATGTTTTGTTTTAAATACAAAAGATAATTTAGACAAATTTGAATCCAAATCAATTGAGTGCATTTTTGTTGGATGTTCTATAAATTCAAAGGCATATAGATGTTATGATCCTCTCACTAGACAAACCATGGAATCTATTCATGTGAAATTCAACGAATTTGGTGGGATTGATAATGATAAAGAATATGACGATGACTTTGAATTGAAACCCGTGTTGAATGAAGATGATGGTACATTTGATATGCATGATATGAATGACACACTAGAAATGCATGATCACATAGAAATGCATGATAACATAGAAAATAATCAACCAAGATGGCATAGAGATCACCCATATGATCTCATCATAGGCGACCTCACTCACGGTGTGCGACCACGTAGAAGAATTACTTCGGACGAAATAAATGAATTTCATGCTATGATTTCTGAAATTGAGCCCAAAAATGTGCATGATGCTTTGAGTGATTTTTCTTGGATTGATGCTATGCATGAGGAACTTAATCAATTCGTTAGAAACGATGTATGGGATATAGTGCCACGGCCACAAGATAAGACTATAATAGGCACAAAGTGGGTGTTTAGGAATAAAATGAATGAAGAAGGAAAGGTCGTTAGAAATAAAGCGAGACTTGTAGCACAAGGCTATAATCAAGAAGAAGGAATTGGCTACGATGAAACATTTGCACCCGTAGCACGTTTAGAAGCTATACGACTATTACTTTCTATTGCTTGCATGAAAGATTTCAAATTATATCAACTGGAAGTAAAAAGTGCATTCCTAAACAGATTTATACAAGAAGAAGTATACGTGAAGCAACCACCCGGTTTTGAAGATTTGAAACATCCAGATCACGTGTACAAACTAAAGAAGGCACTATACGGACTAAAGCAAGCACCAAGAGCATGGTATGATCGTTTTGCTACTTTCCTTTTAGAAAATGATTTTAAACGAGGTACTATAGATAGTACACTATTTTTGAAACAACATAAATCGGATTTACTTATTATCCAAATCTATGTTGATGACATCATTTTCGGTTCTACTTCACATAGACTTGTTGAAGATTTTGAAAATTGCATGAAATCTGAATTTGAAATGTCTATGGTTGGTGAACTTAACTATTTTCTTGGCTTGCAGATTAAGCAAACGAGTAAAGGGATTCACATAAGTCAACCAAAATATGTCAATGACATGATTAAAAAGTTTAACTTTGAAAATTTGAAACCATCCCCCACCCCTATGAGTGTCACTACTAAATTGGACAAAGATGAACATGGTAAAGACGTTGATAATGGCTTATATCGATCTATGATAGGTTCTTTGCTATATTTAACTTCTAGTAGGCCTGATATCATGTTCAGTGTATGCATGTGTGCATGATTTCAGAGTCAACCTAAAGTGTCTCACTACAATGTGGTAAAAAGAATATTCCGTTATATTAAGCACACGCCCACCTTAGGAATTTGGTACGATAAGGATTCCACGTTTAACTTACATGCTTATACTGATCCAGATTATGGTGGCTGCAAAATAGATAGAAAGAGCACGAGTGGGACTTGCCAATTTATAGGAAACTCACTCATTTCATGGTTTTCCAAAAAGCAAGCAAGCGTTGCTTTGTCCACTACTGAGGCTGTTGCACACAGTTGTTGTGGATAAAACAACAACTCTTGGACTTTGGAATTACCGTAAATAGAATTCCTATATATTGTGATAGTATGAGTGCCATTGATCTGTCTAAGAACCCCGTATTACACTCTAAGGCTAAGCATATAGAAGTACGCTATCACTTTCTTCGTGATCACGTAAACAATGGTGATATCGTCATAGATCACGTACGCACAGAAGCACAAGTAGTGGATATCTTTACAAAAGCCTTAAATCAAGCCACGTATGAATCTCTTCGTTCCAAATTAGGCATGATTCCAGTTGATACGATTTGATTTGACGTGATTTGATTTTCTTTCCTTATTTACAGGAATCTTTTGATTTACTTTCTAAAACAAAGGGGGATAGAAAGCATGATTTAAGGGGGAGAGAGACACTAATTGATACTGATTGCACAAATCAAGGGGGAGCCGGATTTTAAATTTAAAATTCAAATTTCAAATTTATGCATGTTTGAAGGGGGAGAGATAGTATTTAAATCATGTGCATAAGTTATTTTGAAAATCATCAAAAGGGGGAGATTGTAGAGAAAAAGGGGTTTGAGTGATTTCAAAATATGTGATTTAAATAAATGAGGTAAAGCGTGTGCATGATATACATGTATGCATGATACATTGCTTATTACTTGCCTTATTTGGCTCATATATAATGTTGCCATACTAACGAGCCATGAAGCGTTAAAGCTTACATCATATGGCAAACATTTGTTGTGTTTACACTATTTTCAGGTGACACCATTAATGAACTAAACTAGTTCATTAAGTGAAGTACTTAGTTAATTAAACTAAGTAGTTCATTAAAGGAAGCTACATTTGGAAAAGGCACAAAGGCAACAAGGCTAAGGAAGAAAGTCTTCTCCTCCTCCTCTCATTAATATATACACGCCATACACACATATATATACATATATTTTCAGATTTTTTTAAGGCACATACACATGTATTCCAACGTACTACCAACACGTTATATATTTTACGTACGTATGTTAACGTCACACCATCATACTTAACTCATATTTATGAGTATATTCAGGAATTATATAATATGATATAAGACATGGTGATGACAAATTAAATACGACACGTTAAAAGGTTCTAAACCGAAAATTGTCGTATCGGGCGAATACCGAAACTTCGCCAACGTGTCACGTACTTTCTATAAATAGATGGCCAGCCCCTACACCTCAAAAAGCATCAAAAATTTTGTGCACATGACAATATTTTCAGCCAAAAATTCTTTCCATGTTGGCACACACAAATCACCCCACATTAAGGCCAAAATGTAAAGATTCCAATTTTAATTTTGACACATGTTAATGGCGCCACTATAGACCACCCAATTGCTGAGAGTATATATTATATATATTATGTGTAACATAATATATATAACATGTGCAAAAAGTTGGAATTAAATTGGAGAAAAATCGGGTAATCGATAAACATCGAAAATTCGGTTTTCTACGTACACAACACATGGAATATTTTTGGCACATCATACGACACGTATCTAGACACTTTTTACATATGTTATACATAAAATTCAGCATGGTAAATACTCATCATGGCCGATTTTTACCTTGGTAAGGAAGAAATTTTGTCTTGCAAAATTTATGTGACAATCTTGTGTATTATGGCAATTATTTTATGATTGATATTGGCACATGTCTTGAGTGATATATTCAGATTTTTTCAAGTCATCATTGATGACAACATCCAACCTATCATAAAGTGCCAAGTGATCAAAGCTTAAATGATCATCCAATGAGAAGATGCCAAGTAAGCAAGACCATGTCACAATGATGTCTTACATTCTCCCAAGGACTTACAAGATAATTTTCAACAGGGGGAAGGTATCATAGTGGACGGGTACACAAGCTTAAAAGGAAAGAAGTTGAGCAAAAACAAGACAAGCACAAGCATTGCAAAATCAAGTGATCAAAACGCCTAGCCTCTCTTCTTCTACACTCTCTTTCTTTCTTCTTCTTGAAAGCCTATTGTATTCATATTTTTAATCTTGAATGGGCTTGTTATAGACCACCACATATTCTATATCTTTGTAAAAGATTGATCAAGGTGTGATCAATCTTCATTCTTGCGAGGTGGTGGTGTTCGTGCTAATTGTATTCATCGTACAAGGTTTGTAAAGGGTTGGAGTTGGTGTGTAACTCCATCAACCCTGTGGTAAGGTGTATTGCATTTGTGTGATTAGTGTGAACCAAGGAAGGTGTTCCTTGAAGACTGGAGTAGGTTGTTTATAACCGAACCAGTATAAAATTCTTGGTGCCATTTACTTTCAGCATTTATCTTCTGTTACTCCACAGTTTGCTCTTTTAGTTTGCATTGGTAAAAATAGTAAACGACTTTCAAAAATCACAAAAATTTCCGGACACATAGACACATGTTCTAGGGTTAATTTGGCACAAGTTTCAACCCTTTTGGATAAGTATAAGTCGATCAAACATCAAAAGTTTTGAGACTAGTGCAGTCTGATTTTCAGACTTGCAAAGGTTGAGACTTTGATCGTAATTGACCTACTTCCCAAAAGAATTTTACAAAAATGTTTCAACCCACTTAAATATAGTATATAAGGAGTTAGTGGTTAACTTTTCAGAGCATTTGGACTTACACACAAATAGGAATAAATTTTTCAAAACCTTCTACCGTTTCTGGCAGATTCGCACAATCTGATCGCCAATGGTTTTTGAAGGGGTTAAAGGTTGAATTTTAATTTGAAATTTTTGGGGGACCCTCATAACATCGGAGGCTAAGTTCTCTCAAAATTTCAGAATTTTTGGAGACCTATAACCCGGTTTTAAAAATGTTTTAAAACTGGTCCTGAAAACAGAAACTGTTTTCAGAAGTTGAGATGTTTAGTTTTAAACAAATTTTAAAAACCACACTTTCCGCACCACCTATTCAACCTCTCCCCTTCTAGTGGTGCCTTGCATATCCTACAAGAAGGTCAAAGCAGAACACCAGAGACTAGGGGGTTTGTTGATGCCGTTAGAGATCCCTGAACGGAAGTGGGAGCATGTAACTAATGATTTTGTAATGGGACTTCCAAGGACAAGGAATGGTAATGACATGATATGGGTGATTGTAGACCGTCTGACTAAGTCCGCTCATTTCCTACCTGTGCCGAATGATGTGACCCTGGACAGATTGGTTACGCTCTACATCGATAACATCATCAGTTTACCTGGCGTTCCGGTCAGTATTGTCTCTGATCGTGACTCGAAGTTCACTTCTAGGTTCTGGTCAGCATGTCAAAGGAGGATGGGGACCGAGTTACGATTGAGTTCTGTGTTTCACCCGCAAACAGATGGACAGTCAGAGAGAACCATACAGATGTTGGAGGATATGTTGAGAGCTTGCGCCATCGACTTCAAGGGGAACTGGGACAGTATGATCAAGTTCATTGAGTTCTCCTACAACAACAGTCATCACAGCGCCATCGGCATGGCACCATTTGAGGCGCTCTATGGACATAAGTGCAGATCCCCTATCCTTTGGGATGAAGTTGGAGAGCGCGCTATCATTGGTCCAGAGATGGTTAATCAAACCAAGGAGAAGGTTAAGTTGATTCGGGAAAGGCTTAAGGTTGCTCAAGGTAGAAGTAAGAGCTGGGCTGACTCGAAGAGGCGTCCATTGGAGTTTAATGTGGGAGAAAAGGTTTACCTGAAAGTATCGCCTATGAAAGGGGTTGCGAGATTTGGTCTGAAGGGTAAACTGGGGCCTCGGTACACTGGCCCTTATGAGGTGCTCGAAAGGATTGGTTCACTAGCTTATCGTTTGGCATTGCCCCCGACACTAGCTCAAGTGCACAATGTGTTTCATGTATCCCAACTGAGGAAGTACGTCCCAGATCCGAGTCACGTACTGGATGCACCGCCTTTGAGGATCAGACCAGACACATCATATGAAGAGACTCCTGTTCGGGTCATAGATTGCAAGAATCAAGAATTGAAAAGGAGAGTCATCCCGTATGTCAAGGTGCAGTGGAACAATCATAAGGAAAATGAGGCGACTTGGGAGCTGGAGGATCAGATGCGCGAACGCTATCATGAACTCTTCGATTAAGGTACATTAAGTCTCCTCAGCCTCTACGATTAAATTTCATCAAGTTTCGAGGACGAAACTTTTTGTAAGGTGGATAGGATGTAATAATCGGAAAAAAAGAAAAAAATAGAAAAGAGAATAATAAAGAAATAAATAGAATAGGAAGATAAGAATAATAAAAGTGCTTAAGAGATAAAAAAGTGATAAGATTAAGGAATTTAAAAAAATAATTAAAGGATAATGGGGGAAACCGTTTTCCCCGAAGAATCACGCCATTCACATTAGAAATAGTGCGGCTGGGGGTTACAAGGAGAACAGCCGTAAAACAAAAAAAAGAGGTGCATAGACGTGAAGGAGAGGGGCGACCAGGAAGGGGGAAGAAGAAAAGAGAGGGAAGAAGGAAGCCATTCAAAACCGTGTAGACTCCGGGTAACCGCGTAAAGTGTCTTCAAATAGGTAGGTTTCCTTTTCCCCCTCCAATTGGTACAAATTCTAGCATGCTTTGGTGATATATTATGTGTTTGTTGTGTTAATTGTTGAAATATACACCATCTTGCTGAATCTGTGCAAGATTTGTGAATTTGAAGTCTACTGTATGCGTATATTGGTGTTCTTGGATATTGTTGATGTGTATGAACGTTATGCGTGACTTTGATTTTATTTTAGAGAAAAATTTGATTATCAAAATAACACAGTTTAGGGTTTTAAGTTGTTGATTTGGCCTTAGAATAGGTTCCCATAGACTGGAAGTAGGCAAAAATATAGATCGGAGTCGAAAAACGGCCGCCGGAGGTGGCCGGAGCGCCTCACGTGGCGTCGAAAAGAGCCGCGTGTGTCTCCATGCGAGTGCAATGGCGCTCACGCGCCTCCTGAGCTTCAGCAGATAAGGATTATAAAAAAACTGTTAAAGGGCCGACCTGCAAAGCAGACCAGACCAGCTCTTAATGGGCCACGGTCTGCTGCTGCAGGACCAACCCGTTAAGCTATTGTGTAAAAAAAAGGAAGGTAGGCTAGCGGACTAGGCCGAATGGCCAACAGACCGCGCCAGCTGCTGCCGGCCCAAATGACTGAAATATAGAAAAAAGGGGGGGGCACTGGACATTCGGCCATCGCGGGCTTGGCCGACCTTTGGCGGACTGGGGGCCGGCAAAACAGGCTGGCCCCTTTACAATTATAATTACCTAAATAATTTATGAATTTCTGGAAATTGTATAATAGTCATTTAATTAATTTAAAATAGAAATAATTATAGGAAGAATATAAATAAATATCAGAAAATTATAAATAAATTCCATAAATTACAAAATGCTGAAATTAAATTATTTTTATTAAATTTCAGTAATTGTGATAATTTATTTAATTTGGATAAATAGGTAATAAATAGAAATAAATAGGGAGAAAATGAGAAAAAATATAAAAAATGCACGATAAATGTATACAAGCCATGGAAAAGTGGATTTGATGCCGAACAATGTGGAACTAGTATTCAAGCAATAAATGAACCTAGATTGAGTGTCGAAAGATGGTGAGGATGGGCCAGGGGCCTCAGGCGTTTGTGTATTTGCATTCATGGCACGTGCATTGCATTTATGGCAGGTCGTGACGTACGGGTCACGGGCGCTCAGGATGGTGTACCGGTGGCGGGGCCACGCACACTCAGGATGGTGTACGATGGCGCGGCCACGCACACTCAGTATGGTGACTTTGGGTGGGTACGATCCACAGCCACTGAGTAAGACCCAGGTTCATGCATTGCACGGTATGGATATCGGCATTCTGTGTGACATGACTTTGTTGCGTGTGACATGCATAGTGGGACATGCATCACGATGTTGCGCATTCTTTATTGGGAGTGATTTACTTTTTCGCATTCTTTCGTATGCTTATGTGCTATCATGTTTTATGTGCTAGGTGTTATATCATTTTTGGATGCTCGTCTTGTATTACTAGGAGGCATGTGCCTACTGAGTGATTTCTCCGTCACTCACCCCTACTTCCCCCCCCTCTAGGTGAACAGGTAGAGGCCTACGATTATGTCTTTGTTGAGGACGGGGCTGACATGGTGGAGTGGGCAGACTGATGGACGCATCTTGGACATGAGGAGACCGTGCGGTCATTTTTTATCATTTTCTTTTCATCAGACATACCGGTTTAGACTGTTGGCACAGTGACGTTATTGCCATAACTGATTTAGTATTTTATTGAGATATTTTCATTTATCCATGGAATTTAATATATGGTATTTTGTTTCCGCGAGAAAAATTTCTACGTCTTCTCGGACATGTTGGAAATTGATTCGATGCCTTGTATTCTCCTTAGCGAGATACGGCAGGTGCACTGTTCTCAATGCTAGGGTTCGGGAGCGGGGCGCTACACCTTGTATTCCTCCTTGTATTCTCTTTAGCGAGATACATGCAACTAAACAAATTCTCCAGCCCATGAATTTATGATCTGAATGCATGTATAATGCCATCTGTATAATAAAACCCACGCACCGTGGGTGGCAGTTGAGTCGCTGAGGTATAAATCTTTGTAGACGGTGACATGCGTGCAAACTGGCTCAAGTAGTGTGCAACCATGTTGATCTCCCTTGGGAGGAAACGAAGTTGACTATCTGTGAGCCTCAAAACTAGACTTAACCGGGCGTAGTCTGGCAATAGTGCAAGCTGAGCGTTGTACTGAGTGATTTGTTTGCAGTCCGTCTCGATTATTAGTTGTCGGTGCAATTGTCCAAAGAACAGAAGACTATAGAGAAGAGCTTGAATTTCAGCATGTAGTGGCGAAAGACAAGGGATCCGGAATGAAAGGGCAGCAATCATGCGCCCCTGTGAATCCCTCAAAATTGCTCCGGCCGAAGCAGAAGAATGGCCTGCAGACGCATCAACATTCAGTTTTAATTTTCCCGATGATGGAAGTTCCCATTTTAGTGGCAAGATGGTTTTAGGACTTAGTCTTGGGGAGAAGCCTCCATCAATGAGAGATGGCACATATTGAGCCAAAGATGTGCCAGAAAGTGATGAAGCCCAGTAAAAGCACGAATGACGAGCTAGATTATAAATATTTGTAGCTGGAAGATCGGCATCTCCAAATGCATGATTCGTATATACACGCCAAATGGACCAACAAAGCATAAGGGGGCCAACAACTCGGAAGTTATCTTTGAGAGTTCTAGCAGAGGAGGACAGCCACCGTTGCAATAAATAAGGACGAAGTTGCAAATCCTGATGTAGCGGACCTTCTAGTAACCACGATAATTTCAACCATGTAAGTTTGACATAAGGACCTTAAAGGAATATATGCATGATATTGGCAGAATTATTACAACAAAATGGGCATATAGTAGGACAAATAGTAGAAAGTCACCGCAAATTATCATCAATAGGGAATGCAGAATGTAATAATCTCCAAGCAAAAATGCTAATTGTTTTTGGTATACCTCGCCACCAAATAAATTTATGTGAGAACAATTGTGCTCGAGATGGTCGAACATCGTCATATGCTTGGCGAATACAAAAGATACCAGATGCACTAGAGAGCCATAACGGATTTGGAAGACCAGATGAAAGTTGAAGACAAAGAGAATGAATTGAGCAAATTCGCTTCCATCCAGGAGAGTCATATAATCGTGGTACATATTCCGCTCGAACTCCATAACGATGATGCATGTATGTTGTCCATAAAGGCGTATTATTTCTGTAAGACCACCATAATTTACAATCATAGGCGCACTGAATGTGAAACAAATTACGCACTCCCAATCCTCCCTTCATTTATGGATAACACACTTCATTGAAGGAGAGCCAGTTATGTCTGTCACCACATAAAAAGGAGGAAATTTTCCGGTTAAGAGCTCTAATAACACTTTTGGGCAGACGGGATGCAGCCAATATGTGAAGTGGCATAGACGTCAACACAGATTTTAATAAGACCAATCGACTACCTGGACATAGGACACGACTAGCCCATCCAGTAAGTCGCGCTTCAAAGTGTTGCAGCAAAGAGGTACAATAAGAAGCTCTATTTATACCACGATAAAGATAAGAATCCAGATACTTTATCGGCAATGAGGATGGCTGCATGGATAGGACTTGTGAAATATTCCGAAGTTGTTGTGATGTGACATAAGAACTGATAACAAATTGACTTTTGGTGTAATTAACCAACTGTCCAGATGCATGTTGATATTCTTGAAGAAAAGAGTGGAACCTGCTCAAATTCTGCGTTGATGCATTTAAAAAGAGCAATAAATCATCTGCATAAGCTAAGTGTGAGACTGGTGGAACCTGACCTAACGCAAATCCTCGTAAGAAACCAGTGGTAAATAATCGGTTTATACCGCGGCTAAAACCCTCAGAGCAAAGTATAAATAGTAGAGGAGATAATGGATCTCCTTGTTTTACTCCATGTGTTGGCGAGAAAAAGCCATAAGATGAACCGTTAATGGATATGGAAAGCTTGGAAAGGCTCATATTATTTTAATATAATGCGAATAAAACGCGGATTGAAACCAAACTTAAGAAGTATGGCCTCTAAGTAAGACCAACTGACTCGATCAAAGGCTTTTGCCATGTCCAGCTTGATCATGATATTGCCCCCATGAATTTTCCTATCCAGCAAATGTGGCATCTCATTTGCCATCAGTACATGAACACTAATATCATGTCCCTTTAAGAATCCAACTTGCTCCGCAGATATTATTTTTGGTAGTATCATGTTCATACGTGAAGCAATGATTCTAGTAGTAACATTACTGAGAAAATTTGGAAGGCAAATGGGACGGAAATCTGCGTACGTTGCTGGCTGTGATTTTTTAGGGATCAAAGTTATCAATGATGAAACCATTACCTGCGGTGGAGGCACACCTAGAAAAAATTCTTGAATGGCAAGAGTGACGTCGAGGTGCAATACATCCCAGCAAGTCCTGAAAAAATGGTCGGCAGCGCTGTTTGGACTGAGGTTCCAAACTGCAGATTTTACATCATTGACATCCGGGATGGCACAGAGCATGTCATTATCACCTTGTGTTAGTAAGTGAGGAATATGCTGAAGAAAGGCGTCTACACCACTCACTGCCTCTTCTGCAAACATGTTTTTGTAAAAAGAAACTGCTGCATCTCCTAATGCTTGATTGTCTTGCAGTGTTTCCCCTGCAGAATTTTGTAAATCACAGATTTGTTGGCGTCGGTGTCTGTTTTTAACCAGTGCATGAAAATAACCTGTGTTGGCTTCACCCTCTGCTAGCCATTGAGTTCTAGATTTCTGCGTCCAATATGATGTTTGGGCTTTTGTCGCTTGGAGAAGCTGGGCTTGAGCCAAGGAGAGTGTCGTTCTATTTTCAGGCGTGGGGTCATCATCATATTGAGTTTCCATCCTTTTATAATTTGCTTCAACCACAGAGATCTCACGGTTCCAGCAACGGAGATCTTTCTTAAGATGATTAAGCTTGGTATAGAGACCACGCATGCCACCAGTCATAGGGTACTGTTGCCATTTTTCTTTCACAAATGCCAAGAAGTCTGAATGTAAGGCCCATGCATTAATATATCGAAAAGGAATATGAGGTCTTGTTTGAGATAGCGTGCATTTTAGCAATAATGGGGCATGATCTGAAGTTCCCCTGGATAAATGGTGAACCACTACATCAGCAAAAAAATTTGAGAACGAGACTGTACACAAATATCTATCCAAACGACGCATAGTTCTTCCCTGTCCAGCCCCACGCGCCCAAGTAAAAAGTGAACCCTTGAAAGGAAAATCTTGCAAACCACAAAGATCAACACACTCTTTAAAATCTTCCAATATGCGAAGAGGCGGGGTAGTACGTGTAGGATCTGCAAGGCACCACTAGAAGGGGGGGTTGAATAGATGGTGCGGAAAGTGTGCTTTTTAAAATTTCTTTAAACTTGAACAATTCAAGTTCTGAAAACAGATTCTGTTTTCAGGACCAGTTTTAAAATGTTTTTAAAACTAGGTTAGAGGTCTCCAAAAATTATGAAATTTTGAGAGAACTTAGCCTCAGATGTTATGAGGGTCCCCTAAAAATTTCAAATTAAAATTCAACCTGTAACCCCTTCAAACACCGTTGGTAATCAGATTGTGCAAATCTGCCAGAAACGGTAGATGGTTTTGAAAAATTAATTCCTAGTTGTGTGAACGTCCAAATGCTCTGAAAATTTGACCACTAACTCTTTATATACTATAATTAAATGGGTTGAAACAGTTTTGGAAAATTCTTTTGGGAAGTAGGTCAACTACAATCAAGTCTCAACCTTTGCAAGTCTGAAAATCAGACTGCACTAGTCTCAGAACTTTTGATGTTTAATTGACTTATACTTGTCCAAAAGGGTTGACTTGTGCCAAATTAACCCTAGAACGTTTAAGTATGTTTATGGAAATTTTCGTAATTTTTGAAAATCGTTTACTATTTTTACGGATGCGAACAAGAAGGATAAACAGTGCAGTAACTGAAATGTAAATGCAGAAAGTAAATGGCACCAAGAATTTTATACTGGTTCGGTTATAAACAACCTACTCCAGTCTTAAAGGAACACCTTTCTTGGTTCACACTAATCACACACACGCCGTACACCTTACCGCAGGGTTGATAGAGTTACACCTTAACTCCAACCCTTTAGAAACCTTGTATGACGAGTACAATTCACACGAACACCACCACCTTGCTAGAATGAAGATTGATCACACCTTGATCAATCTTTTACAAAGATGTATGAATGGTGGTTTATCTCAAGCCTATTCAAGATTGAAAGATATGAAAAACAATAGGCTTTACAAGAAAAGAGAAAGAAAGAAGATGTAGGAGAAGAAGAGCTTGGCTATTTGATCTCTTTGAATTGCAATGCTTGTTGTTGTATTTGTTTGCTCTCTTCTTTTCCTTTTTAAGCTTGCAGCCGTCCCCCCTATGGCATGTCTCCCTCTTGAAAATTATCTTTTAAGTCCTTGAGAGAGTGTAAGAAATCATTGTGACAATGCCTTGCTTACTTGGCATCTTCCTATTGGATCATCATTTAGTCTTCGCTTACTTGGCACCTCCTTATTGGTTCAACATTGTCATCATGATGACATGGAAAAAAATCTGAGATATACACTTTAACATGTGCCAAAAATCAATCATAAAATCATTCCATAAATCAAGAGATACATCATAAATTGCAAGACAAAGAAATCCTTCCTATCCTAGTGAGAAAATCGGCCATTAAGGGTGTCTTGCCATGCTGAACTTTCAGCATGTGCATTCTTCCTTTTCTTTCGAAATAATACCAATTATTCTTTGATTTTTCATCATAAAAATGAATCAACAAGTTATGGTAAGTATTGCTACCAAATAAGAAATGAACATGGACACATTTTAGCACTTAAATTCGGCCATACAATGTTGTACACATGCTGAAAAATTTTTAGCATGTGATATATAGAATATAACCATTTATTTTAAATAATATTCAAAACCTTACCATATCTTCTTCTAATCAATCTCCTAATAAAAGATGACAAAATATGTCACATTGAATAGCTAAAATCGGCCATTAGCTCCTTTGCACATGCTGAAATTTCAGCATGTGTAACATTCACTTTTGAATCAAATTATTTCAAATTTTACATTGATTTAATCCAAGACATCAAAGAATAATTCAATCATTATTTAGCATATAATACTCTTATCATTTATGGAATAATAAGTAGTCACCAAAGGGCCATAATTTCGGCCATCCTTAAACTTAGTATGCTGAAATTTTCAGCATGTGACATAAGAGAGATATATGTTGAATTCTTACCATTTGTAGCCTTTCTCTTCAATTTACCAACAATGTATAATTGATCCTTGACCAATAAAGATGCCAACAAAGCTCCACATGTGCTCCAAATCAGCTATATGTGACGTTGAATGATGTGTATACATGTGCTGAAATTTATTTTTGCTAACTTTGTAAAATAGTGCACATTTAATAATACACACATGTAATATTCTAATCAGCCCTTAATTTAATTTTCTAGAACACTTTAAGATGTATATCATATGTAAAAAGTGTCTAGATACGTGCCACATGATGTACAAGAAAAAAGTTTCATGTTATGTGCGTAGAAAACCGAATTTTCGATATTTATCGATTACCCGATTTTTCTCTAATTTAAATTCCAACTTTTGCACATGTTATATATATTATGTTATACATAATATATATAATATATAATTTAAATCTCAGCACTTGGCTGGTTTAAAGTGGTACCATTAACATGTGACAAAAATTAAACTTGGAATCTTCACATTTTGGCCTTAATGTGGAGTAATTTGTGTGTGCCAACATGGAAAGTATCTTTGGCTGATTATTATGTCATGTGCACGAAATTTACATCATATTTTGATGTATATGGGCTGGCCATTTATTTATGGCAAGTACGTGACACGTTGGCGAAGTTTCGGTATTCGCCCGATACGACAAATTTCGGTTTAGAACCTTTTATCGTGTTGTATTTGATTTTTCATCACCATATCTTATATCATATGATATAAGACCTGAATATAATCATAAATATGAGTTAAGTATAATGATGTGACGTTACGTACGTACGTAAAATATATAACATGTTGGTAGTACGTTGGAATACATGTGTATGTGCCTTTATTTAAAAAATCTGAAAATATATGTAGTGTATATATATATGGCGTGTGTATTAAAGATGGGGAGGAGGAGAAGACTTTCCTTCTTTAGCTTTGTTGCCTTTGTGCCTTTTCCAAATGAATCTTCCTTTAATGAACTACTTAGTTTATCAAACTAAGTACTTCACTTAATGAACTAGTTTAGTTCATTAATGGTGGCACCTGAAAATAGTATAAACACAACAAATGTTTGCCATATGATGTAAGCTTTAATGCTTCATGGCTCGTTAGTACGGCAACATAATATATAAGTTAAATAAGGCAAGTAATGGCAAGATATCATGCATTCATGTACATGTTTATATATATATATTTATATTCAAGACACTTATTTTGAAATCACTCAAACCCCTTATCTTTACAATCTCCCCCTTTTGATGATTTTCAAAATAATTTGTGTACATGATTTAAATGCTATCTCTCCCCCTTGAATTGTGCGCAAATTTGAAATTTGAATTTCGAATTTCAAATCCGGCTCCCCCTTGATTTGTGCAATTAAGATCAATCAGTGTCAATTAAGATCAATCAGTGTCTCTCCCCCTTAAATCATGCTTTTCTCTCCCCTTTATTTTGGAAAGTAAATCAAAAGATGCCTGTCAAAAAGGAAAGTAAAGCAAATAATGTCAAATCAAATCATATCAACGGGAATCATGCCTAATTTTGAGCGAAGAGATTCATATGTGACTTGATTTAAGGCCTTTGTAAATATATCCGCTACTTGTGATTCTGTGCGTACGTGATCGATGACAATATTACCATTGTTAACGTGATCATGAAGAAAGTGATAGCGAACTTCTATATGCTTAGCCTTAGAGTGTAACACGGGGTTCTTAGACAAATTTATTGCACTCATACTATCACAATATATAGGAATTTTATTTACGGTAATTATAAAGTCCGAAAGTTGTTGCTTTATCCACAACTGTGTGCAGCAAAGGCTAAGAGCCATGTACTCCGCCTCAGTAGTGGACAAAGCAACACTTGCTTGCTTTTTGGAAAACCATGAAATAAGAGAATTTCCTATAAATTGGCAGGTTCCGCTCGTGCTTTTTCTATCTATTTTGCAGCCACCATAATCTGCATCAGTGTAAGCATGTAAGTCAAATGTAGAATCCTTATCGTACCAAATACCTAAGGTGGGCGTGTGCTTAATATAACGAAATATTCTTTTTACCGCATTTAAGTGTGACACCTTAGGTTGACTTTGAAAACGAGCACACATGCATACGCTAAACATGATGTCAGGCCTACTAGCAGTTAAATATAGCAAAGAACATATCATAGATCGATATAATCTATTATCAACGTCTTTACCATGTTCTTCTTTGTCTAATTTAGTAGTGACACTCATGGGGGTGGGGGATGGTTTCAAATTTTCAAAATTAAACTTTTTGATCATGTCATTAACATATTTCGCTTGGCTTATATGAATTCCTTTACTCGTTTGCTTAATCTGCAAGCCAAGAAAATAATTAAGTTCACCAACCATAAACATTTCAAATTCAGATTTCATGCAATTTTCAAAATCTTTAACAAGTCTATGTGAGGTAGAGCCAAAAATAATGTCATCTACGTAGATTTGAATAATAAGTAAATCTGATTTTTCTTGTTTCAAAAATAGTGTACTATCTATAGTACCACGTTTAAAATTATTTTCTAAAAGGAAAGTAGCAAAACGATCATACCATGCTCTCGGTGCTTCCTTTAGGCCATATAGTGTTGGACCGTGCACCTGCAATAAACACCACTAGAGGGGGGGGGGGGGGG
>AP025072.1:11069921-11262351 GCA_036186865.1 Eustoma russellianum | reverse complement strand
TGGTTAGCGGAAATTACACTACAATCCTTTGCTAAAATCCCCTTTGAAAACAGAATCTGAAACCACCTCAGATTCAGAACCCATTTTTCAAAAATTCACAAATAATTGTACACAACTGCAAAAATTATGAAAATGTTCAGAATTTAACTTCAATGAGTTAACAAGACTCTATCCAAAAATCAGACAAAAATAAGATCGTTTGATCCTTAAAATAAATAAAACGATTCAGATGGTCAATCTGGACAGAATTGGACAGAATGTTGCTGATTTTGCAAAACGTGTTTCTCTTTGAATACTCAACCAAAAAGGTTGATATTTATATCAAAACACTCCTTAGGATGTGTAGATAAAGTTTCCAAAAGGCCCTGACCTTAACCAACTCTTGAAAAATACAGAATTTAAGTTTTCTCAAAACTGGTCAGATTGCATCCAGATTGGAGCAGTTATCTTGCAAAGACTGAAAGACTAACTTTTCCTTGCTCAAATCAAGTGATTCTTGTTGCAAATGAAAGCTAACAGTCTGAGGTATAACTCCACCAAAAATCACAAATTTTGAAAGTATTTAGATATTTTTTCAAATTGTGAGAAGTTGTGTGAAAACTGCAGTCAAAAAGGGGCAGAAAACAAAGATAAAGAAACAAGAGAAGAACACCGAATTTATCCTGGTTCGGTCAATGTGACCTACTCCAGTCCCAAGGAACACCTTTCCTTGGATTTCACTATGGTATGAACCAAATTACAGCAAGAACCAAGCTTGATCCTTGGGTTAAACACCAACCCTATTCAAGACTTGGATGAACACCTTTATGCAACTCTTGGTTGCAACACCTCTATCACCTATTGATGTAGCCTTATAGATTTGGCTAATCAATCTTACAAATAAGACACAAGAAGGTGTGTATAGTGTAGCTGGACAACAACTAGAAATGGAACACCTTAGCTACACAAAGTATGAACGAAAATATGAGAAGAGAATAGCAAGACAACAATCTTCAATTTTTGCTTTCAAGTGTGTGTCTTCTCTTCTTCACCTTGCCTCCTATTTATAGTGTGAATGGATGGCATATTCTCTCCAACTTTTAGACCATGTGATGGCTGAGAATTTTGAAATAAAGCACCTCCATAATCATCTCCAACAACCTTGTCTCCATTACATTCAAATTTGAAATTTCAAGTTGGCAACTTTTGCCAACTAGCTTGCTTTTGTTTTGTCTTCTTGTCTCCAACTCATAAAATGAGTACACCACCTTCTCCACCTGTTTATGGACGTTTTGGATGTTGTATGTATGTATACCAACTCAAATTTTGTGAATAAAAAATAATGGATAAGTGTTGACAAGATTATGTCAACATATAACACCAAAATTCATACTTTCTTCTCCTTTACATATTGTGATGAATCTTCCACCAAGGACACCTTGTAATCTCCAAAAGATGATGATTAATATCCTCTTATAACATATATAAGAGGGTCTTCAAGAAAAAATAGAATGTGACATCTCAAATCGTCACATATCCAGCTATAGTCAATAATATCATCGGTTGAGAGAATAAGATATAAGATCACCATATAATCTTCAAAATAATAATAACACAGCTCCAGAATGAAGATAATAATATGCTCAAGAGATTCCTCGAGTGAAAATACCAAAACTGTCTTCGGGGGTAAAATGACCAAAATGCCCCTAGTGAGATAAAACTCCAGAAATGACCTCGATGGTCAGAATTAAATATAATAACACCTTCTTGATAATAAATAAGATGATAATATCTTCTTGAATCATATTCACCATGTCGAGTACCTACAAAACTCAAAATACCATTTTTGCCCTTTTTGGTAAGTTGTAGAAACTTCGAGGGCATATTAGTAACAAGATATTATCATCATAAAAATCACATAATCACAACATGATAAACATATATAAATCACGTAAAAATAAAAACAACTATTTTATCACATTTTAGAAAAATATTTCTAACAACCCTAGACATCGTGTCATTTTTCTTCATTTATTCCACTCTTTCATTTATAACACCATATGTGACATTTTTAAGTATTCATCACTTAAAATCATGACTTTAAAAATTATCCAAACATATTTCTCAACATTCTCCCCCTTTTGGATGATTTTCAAAATAACCTAACATGATTTTAATGTCACAACTTATAACCAAAAGTTTAACCAAATGTTTTCAACTATGTTTTCAACGTTTAAATAGTATGCTGCTCCCCCTCAACTCATACTCTCCCCCTTAACCTATGCTCCAAAATTTATACCAATAAAAAAAACTTAGCATATAATTCATCACGACTTACCAACTAGAACATGACTTACCAACTAAAATCATGTTCTTATTCTATCTCCCCCTTTATTTTGCAAATCATGCAAAAGATAGAACTATGCAATGGGATCGTAAGTCATCATGCCTAATTTGGCTCGTAAGTTTTCAAAAGTGGCTTGATTAAGGGGTTTGGTGAAGATGTCAGCGATTTGGTGATCAGTTCTTATATGGTTTATCAATATGTCTTCATTTTGAACATGATCGCGAAGAAAGTGGTATCGCACCTCAATGTGTTTGGCCTTAGAATGAAGCACCGGATTCCATGAAAGATTGATTGCACTTGTGCTTTCGCAGAAAATTGTAATCTTATTCATTTTAATGTCAAAATCACTAAGTTGCTGTTTAAGTCAAAGTATTTGGGTAGTACATAAACTAAAAGCGATATACTCGGCTTCAGTGGTAGAAAGAGCTACACTAGCTTGCTTTTTAGAAAACCAAGAAATCAAGTTGGTTCCTATGAATTGACAAGTACCGCTAGTGGATTTTCTATCTAATTTGCAACCACCATAATCAGCATCACTATATGCGTGTAATTCCAACTTAGCGTTTCTATCATACCACAGTCCTAAGTGAGGTGTATGCTTAAGATATCTAAAGATCTTTTTAACTGCATTGTAATGTGATACCTTAGGACAAGATTGAAACCTAGCACACATACACACACTAAACATGATATCAGGTCTTGATGCAGTTAAGTATAACAATGAGCCAATCATAGACCTATAAAGTGTGTCATCAAAAGGTTTACCATTTTCATCCTTATCAAGTTTGGTACTAACACTCATAGGTGTAGTTGTAGGTTTCAACTCTTCAAAGCCAAACTTTTTAATCATATAATTGACATACTTAAGTTGGCTAATGTGAATTCCTTAAGGGGTTTGTTTGATTTGAAGTCCTAAGAAATAATTCAACTCTCCTACCATTGACATTTCAAATTCTGACTTCATACATTCTTCGAAGTCTTTTACTAAGGTAGGGTTTGTTGAACCAAAGATTATATCATCTACATAGATTTGAACTATTAACAAATCATTATCTTTTCGTCTTAGAAATAATGTGTTGTCTATTGTTCCCCTTTGATAATTATTTGCAATAAGAAAGTTTGCAAATCTATCATACCAAGCTCTTGGTGCTTGTTTCAAACCATATAGAGCTTTCTTAAGCTTGTAAACATGGTTAGGATTCTTTGGATCTTCGAATCCAGGGGGTTGTTTGACAAACACCTCTTCTTGAATGTATCCATTCAAGAATGCACTCTTGACATCCATTTGGAAGAGCTTAATTTTGCTTAGACTTGCAATCGCAAGTAACAATCTAATTGCTTCTATTCGTGCAACGGGTGCAAAGGTTTCTTCATAATCTATTCCTTCTTGTTGATTATACCCTTGTGCGACTAGTCTAGCCTTATTCCTTGTAATATTTCCTTGTTCATCCATTTTATTCCTAAAGACCCATTTAGTTCCTATGATAGACTTGTCTGCAGGTTTAGGTACTAAATCCCACACGTTGTTCCTTGTGAATTGATTTAATTCCTCATGCATAGCATCTATCCATGATAAATCGCCTAAGGCTTCCTTAATATTTTGAGGTTCTAAGTGTGATATTAAGATCTGCCTTTCAGCTTGACTTATGTTTCTACGTGTTCTAACCCCAACACTTGGATCAACAATGATTAGCTCTTTAGGGTGTTTATGTTTATCTTCTATAAGCCACCAATTCCTAAGTTGACTAGGTTCACCTTCTTCTAGTTCAAATGTTTCATTCGTGTGAACATTTTCATATACAATTGGAACATCCTGTAAGTTAGATAGATTATCTTCCAATTGTAAAATTTCTTGCTTTATTTCACCTAAATGTTCATGCACATCTTGTTCAGGGGAAGTTGGTTCTAGATGATCATGAACAGGCTCAAGTAATATATCATCATCATCAAACATATTTTCAACATTATTCTCTTGTTTCTTTTTATCACTTACATCAAAATATGCATTCTCATTGAATTTCACATGTATAGATTCAATTATTTTTCTAGATGCATGATTATAACACCTATATGCCTTTGAGTTAGTTGAATATCCAACAAATATGCATCCAATAGACTTTTGTTCAAATTTATCTAAATTATTTTTGGTATTAAGTACAAAACATTTACACCCAAATACTCTAAGATAATCTACCTTAGGTTGTCTATTATTCAATAACTCATATGGTGTTTTATTTAATTTCTTTCTAATAGAAAGCCTATTTATTATATAACATGCACAACTAACAGCTTCAGCCCACAAATATCTAGGTACTTTGTTTTCGCACAACATAGTTCTAGCCATTTCTTGTAGTGTTCTATTTTTACGTTCAACAACTCCATTGAGTTGTGGTGTTCTTGGTGGTGAGAATTCATGTTTTATTCCATGTAATTCACAAAACTTAATTATATCTTTGTTTTTAAATTCTCCACCTCTATCACTTCTAATTCTTTTAACATTTTCTTCATAAAGATTTTCAAGTTGCTTAATAAGCGTTTCGATTGCTAATGGAGCATCGTCTTTGTGTGTTAAGAACAATGTCCATGTGTAGCGTGAGTAATCATCTACTATGACACACACATAGTAGTGTCCACCTAGACTTCTTGTCCTACTTGGACCAAATAAGTCTAAGTGAAGCAATTCTAGTACATGACTAGTACTCACTTCATGTTTCGGTTTTAAGGTTTCTTTAATGTGTTTTCCCTTAATACATGTTTCACACATTTGAAAATTATCTAAGTCTAACTTAGGCATTCCTCTAATTAGATTCTTCTTAGATAATCTTTCTATGGTTGAAACTCCTATATGGCCTAGTCGTCTGTGCCATAAGTTTACATCTAAGTCATGTGATACTAAACACTTAATCCTAGCATTTAATATGTTATTTAGTGATAGTGTGTAAATATTACCATCCCTATTTCCTTTTAGTACAATTTCTCTTTTTTCATTTATTATATCACAACAATTAGGAAGAAAAGAGACATGATAACCAGAATCTATAAGTTGCGAAATACTTAATGAATTGTAAGAAAGATTGCTTACTAACAACACATTTCGTATTTGAAATGTGTTAGGGTCCCCAATTGTTCCTTTTCCAATAACCTTGCCTTGGTTGTTGTCACCGAATGTCACCTTTCCTCCATTATCGATTTGTTCCAGTTCGGTGAATAGTTTGGGGTTGCCAGTCATGTGCCTTGAACACCCGCTATCTAAAAACCATTTGGTTTTTAGATTCTTTGACTTTGCCTCCTTCTTGCATTCCTTGCGTTTATCCTTGAATCTTTAATCAAGTGAATACAAATGCTCCAAACCTTCTTGATTTGGGATTAGCAGGCAACTATGATTTCTTGCTTCTTAGCCTTGTCTTGTTTGTACGGTGTTGAATCTTGCTTCTTTTGAGTGGTGTTGGTCTGGCTCTGATACCAAATGTTGGACCGTGCACCTGCAATAAACACCACTAGAGGGGGGGTGAATAGTGGTTAGCGGAAATTACACTACAATCCTTTGCTAAAATCCCCTTTGAAAACAGAATCTGAAACCACCTCAGATTCAGAACCCGTTTTTCAAAAATTCACAAATAATTGTACACAACTGCAAAAATTATGAAAATTTTCAGAATTTAACTTCAATGAGTTAACAAGACTCTATCCAAAAATCAGACAAAAATAAGATCGTTTGACCCTTCAAATAAATAAAACGATTCAGATGGTCAATCTGGACAGAATTGGACAGAATGTTGCTGATTTTGCAAAACGTGTTTCTCTTTGAATACTCAACCAAAAAGGTTGATCTTTATATCAAAACACTCCTTAGGATGTGTAGATAAAGTTTCCAAAAGGCACTGACCTTAACCAACTCTTGAAAAATACAGAATTTAAGTTTTCTTAAAACTGGTCAGATTGCATCCAGATTGGAGCAGTTATCTTGCAAAGACTGAAAGACTAACTTTCCCTTGCTCAAATCAAGTGATTCTTGTTGCAAATGAAAGCTAACAGTCTGAGGTATAACTCCACCAAAAATCACAAATTTTGAAAGTATTTAGATATTTTTTCAAATTGTGAGAAGTTGTGTGAAAACTGCAGTCAAAAACGGGCAGAAAACAAAGATAAAGAAACAAGAGAAGAACACCGAGAATTTATCCTGGTTTGGTCAATGTGACCTACTCCAGTCCCAAGGAACACCTTTCTTTGGATTTCACTATGGTATGAACCAAATTACAGCAAGAACCAAGCTTGATCCTTGGGTTAAACACCAACCCTATTCAAGACTTGGATGAACACCTTTATGCAACTCTTGGTTGCAACACCTCTATCACCTATTGATGTAGCCTTATAGATTTGGCTAATCAATCTTACAAATAAGACACAAGAAGGTGTGTATAGTGTAGCTGGACAACAACTAGAAATGGAACACCTTAGCTACACAAAGTATGAACGAAAATATGAGAAGAGAATAGCAAGACAACAATCTTCAATTTTTGCTTTCAAGTGTGTGTCTTCTCTTCTTCACCTTGCCTCCTATTTATAGTGTGAATGGATGGCATATTCTCTCCAACTTTTAGACCATGTGATGGCTGAGAATTTTGAAATAAAGCACCTCCATAATCATCTCCAACAACCTTGTCTCCATTACATTCAAATTTGAAATTTCAAGTTGGCAACTTTTGCCAACTAGCTTGCTTTTGTTTTGTCTTCTTGTCTCCAACTCATAAAATGAGTACACCACCTTCTCCACCTGTTTATGGACGTTTTGGATGTTGTATGTATGTATACCAACTCAAATTTTGTGAATAAAAAATAATGGATAAGTGTTGACAAGATTATGTCAACATATAACACCAAAATTCATACTTTCTTCTCCTTTACATATTGTGATGAATCTTCCACCAAGGACACCTTGTAATCTCCAAAAGATGATGATTAATATCCTCTTATAACATATATAAGAGGGTCTTCAAGAAAAAAATAGAATGTGACATCTCAAATCGTCACATATCCAGCTATAGTCAATAATATCATCGGTTGAGAGAATAAGATATAAGATCACCATATAATCTTCAAAATAATAATAACACAGCTCCAGAATGAAGATAATAATATGCTCAAGAGATTCCTCGAGTGAAAATACCAAAACTGTCTTCGGGGGTAAAATGACCAAAATGCCCCTAGTGAGATAAAACTCCAGAAATGACCTCGATGGTCAGAATTAAATATAATAACACCTTCTTGATAATAAATAAGATGATAATATCTTCTTGAATCATATTCACCATGTCGAGTACCTACAAAACTCAAAATACCATTTTTGCCCTTTTTGGTAAGTTGTAGAAACTTCGAGGGCATATTAGTAACAAGATATTATCATCATAAAAATCACATAATCACAACATGATAAACATATATAAATCACGTAAAAATAAAAACAACTATTTTATCACATTTTAGAAAAATATTTCTAACAACCCTAGACATCGTGTCATTTTTCTTCACTTATTCCACTCTTTCATTTATAACACCATATGTGACATTTTTAAGTATTCATCACTTAAAATCATGACGTTGAAAATTATCCAAACATATTTCTCAACATATAGTGCCTTCTTTAGTTTGTACACGTGATCTGGATGTTTCAAATCTTCAAAACCGGGTGGTTGCTTCACGTATACTTCTTCTTGTATGAATCCGTTTAGGAAAGCACTTTTTACATCCATTTCATATAATTTAAAATCTTTCATGCAAGCAATAGCAAGTAATAGTCGTATAGCTTCTAGACGTGCTACGGGTGCGAATGTTTCATCATAGTCAATTCCTTCTTCTTGATTATATCCTTGTGCAACAAGTCTCGCTTTATTTCTAACAACCTTTCCTTCTTCATTCATTTTATTCCTAAATACCCACTTTGTGCCTATAATAGTCTTATCTTGTGGTCGTGGCACTAAATTCCATACATCATTTCTAACGAATTGATTAAGTTCGTCATGCATAGCATCAATCCAAGATGAATCACTCAAAGCATCATGCACATTTTTGGGCTCAATTTCAGAAATCATAGCATGAAATTCATTTATTTCATCCGAAGTGATTCTTCTACGTGGTCGCACACCGTGAGTGAGGTCGCCTATGATGAGATCATGTGGGTGATCTCTATGCCATCTTGGTTGATTATTTTCTAAGTTATCATGCATTTCTTTATGATCATGCATTTCTAGTGTCTCATTCATATCATGCATATCAAAAGAATCATTATCTTCATTCACAACGGGTTTCAATTCAAAATCATCTTCATATTCCTTATCTTTATCAATCTCACCAAATTCATTGAATTTAACATGAATGGATTCTATGATTTGTCTAGTGAGAGGATCATAACATCTATATGCCTTTGAATTTATGGAATATCCAACAAAAATGCACTCAATTGATTTGGATTCAAATTTATCTAGATTATCTTTTGTATTTAAAACAAAGCATTTGCATCCAAACACACGAAAATAGTCAATCTTAGGCATGCGATCATTCAAAATCTCATACGGCGTCTTGTTTATTTTCTTCCTTATAGATAAGCGATTTACAATATAGCATGCACAATTCACGGCTTCCGCCCACAGAAATCTAGGCAATTTATTTTCGCAAAGCATGGTTCTAGCGATTTCTTGTAATGTACGATTCTTTCTTTCTACTACTCCATTTAGTTGTGGAGTTCTAGGTGGCGAAAACTCATGTTTAATTCCTTTTTCTTCACAAAACGAAATCATCTCTTTGTTTTTAAACCCACCGCCTCTATCTCTTCTTATCCTTTTCACATTTACACCGTATTGATTTTCAAGTTGTTTAATTAATTTAGCAATCTGAACGGCACTATCATCCTTATGTGCAAGGAATAAAGTCCAAGTGTAACGAGAAAAGTCATCAACAATTACGCATGCATAGTGACGCCCACCAAGGCTTGTAGTGCGACTAGGACCAAACAAATCGATATGCAATAGTTCTAATATTCTAGTCGTGCTTATTTCATTTTTCGGCTTAAGTGACTCACGTGTTTGTTTGCCTTTTATGCAAGATTCACACAACTAAAAGTTGTCTAAATCAAGCGTAGGCAATCCCCGTACTAGGTTCTTTCGTTGTAGTTTTTCTAGTGTGGAAATGCCAATGTGTCCTAAACTTCTATGCCACAAATTCACATTGGGTTCATTTGACATAAAACACTTAACTTTAGCGTCTACTATATCATCCATAGATAGCGTAAAAATATTGCCTTCTCGTTTTCCTTTTAAAACGATTTCTCCATTTTTATTTATTATGTTGCAATAAGGGTGAGTAAAACACACATTAAAACCATTGTCAACAAACTGAGAAATGCTAAGAAGATTGTAGGATAAGTTGCTTACCAAAAATACGTTGGAGATTTGGAGTGTGTTTGGATTACCAATCGTACCTTTTCCGATGATCTTGCCTTCGTTGTTGTCTCCGAAGGTCACAGATCCGCCTTTTGTGACCTTCTTTAGTTTGGTGAATAGGCTCGGGTCACCCGTCATGTGTCTCGAGCATCCACTATCAAGGAACCACTTTATAGATGTATCTTTCGATGTGTGGGCTCCCTGTAATGTGAAAAGGTTATTTAGGTACCCTTTTAATTTTGGGTCCTTTCGAGTTAGTTAATCACCTTTTGGTAAAGGTACATTTCGGTACCCATACTTGGGTGATCCTTCTCGGTCTATCAAATGGCAAGAATGTAGATGAAGGTGCGATATAATAGACATGTGGTGCATGCACTTTGGGCCTTTTCCCAAGGACTCCTCTATACTCACTAAATGAAGGACGTTTTCGATATGTCCTTGTGTGTGTGTGTAGTGCGTGGATGATATGAATTTCGTGTATGCATTGTTCTCTTCTTTTCATATCTATAATGTACAAAGTTATATTTCACATGACATGAAGAGGTGGGGCGTGAGGAAGGGGGCGTTTTTTGCGTCATCATAGACGCCACTTGCGGCTTAGGGGTGTCTACTTTCTTAGACACAACAAACTTGGTTGGTTTGATTGATACTTCGTTAGTATCAACGTATCCCAGTCCAGTTTTGTCGCTGTCATGCTTTTGTGATAATATGATGCGATGCAGCATGTTGGACCCCGTGTCAAACTGTTTCATCATTTTCTCTAAATCGGTATTCCTTGATTTCAAATTTGAAATCTCGGATTTCATTTCATTATTTTGCGTGGTTAATGATGAAATCTCTGCTTTTAATGTAGTAATGACACATGATTTCTCTTTCTTTGAATCGCTTAATTGAGCGACAAGATTCTCGTTAGAAGATTCTAACAGTTTCTTGTCTTCAATTAATCGTTTCTTTTCTTTAGCGAGAGTCTTAGTGAATTTATGCAATTCTAGATACTGACTAAAAAGATCATCATAAGAAGGTTCAGAGTCAGAGTCAGAATCAGATGATACCTCATTAGATGCTTTGGATGCAAAGCATACTTGTGCGGTCTCCTCTTCGGTCTCAGTTTCAGAATCTGATGAATCACTCCAGGTGGAGGCCTTTAGAGCACGTTTCCTTTGTTTGGATTATGAGACGAGTCTATGTTTGTTCCGCTCCTTGTCAGGGTACTTAGTAGTTTGCTTTTCTTTATTTGGGCAGTCATATGATAAGTGTCCGAGTTTGCCACATTCATAACATTTAACGTCTTTATCGTTTGACTTGTTCTTATTTCTCTTAGTACTAGTGCCCTTATTTTTGTTTCTAAATGACCTTCTCATAAACTTTCTCAATCCTTTAGCCAATAGAATTAGGTCATCATTATCTGATTCGGAATCACTATCCTCTACGTGATCGGAGGGGGGGAGACGTATTCATTTGATTTAAAAGCAATGGCTTTACCTTGTTTAGATGATTCCGATTTCCGAATGGTGAGTTTATTTTCATAAACTTTGAGTGATCCGATTAGTTCTTCCATCTTTATTGATTTAGTTTCCTTGCTCTCTTCTATTGCGGTCACTTTTGGGTCCCATTCAGAAGGAAGGCTTCGTAGGACTTTCTGTACCTTTTCCTGCGTAGTAAAAGCCTTACCAAGAGACTCAAGAGAGTTGTAGATGTTAGTCAAACGAAGATTCATATCTACAATAGACTCATTGGGCAATAATCTAAAAGACTCAAGTGTGGACATGAGCATGTTAATTTTTGACTCTTTTACTTGACTCGTGCCTTCGTGTTTCATTTCTAATATCCTCCACATTTCTTGTGCACTCGAACAGTTTGACACATAACTAGACTCACTTTTACTTAACCCGTTTAAAAGCAATTGCATAGCCCTAGCATTCATACTAAGTTTCTTTTTGTCATCACTCGTATATTCTTGTCTAGTTTTAATAACCTCTAAAGTGACTCCGTCTACGGTGGATACATTAGATGGGACATAAGGACCATATTCAATGATTGACCAAAGATCTATATCTATAGCCATAAGAAAAAGCTTCATCCTAAGTTTCCACTGAATAAATGACTCACCGTCAAAAAGTGGAGCCATTTGGCTCGACATACCTTCTTGCTCGGTTTTGAGATTTGTGGATGCCATCTCACTGAATCGTTGGATTCCTTGAAGTGAGTGTTCCTACTCTCTGATACCACTTGTAGGATCTGCAAGGCACCACTAGAAGGGAGGGGTTGAATAGATGGTGCGGAAAGAGTGCTTTTTAAAATTTCTTTAAACTTGAACAATTCAAGTTCTGAAAACAGATTCTGTTTTCAGGACCAGTTTTAAAACGTTTTTAAAACTAGGTTAGAGGTCTCCCAAAATTATGAAATTTTGAGAGAACTTAGCCTCAGATGTTATGAGGGTCCCCTAAAAATTTCAAATTAAAATTCAACCTGTAACCCCTTCAAAAACCGTTGGTAATCAGATTGTGCAAATCTGCCAGAAACGGTAGATGGTTTTGAAAAATTAATTCCTATTTGTGTGAACGTCCAAATTCTCTGAAAATTTGACCACTAACTCTTTATATACTATATTTAAATAGGTTGAAACAGTTTTGGAAAATTCTTTTGGGAAGTAGGTCAACTACAATCAACGTCTCAACCTTTGCAAGTCTGAAAATCAGACTGCACTAGTCTCAGAACTTTTGATATTTAATTGACTTATACTTGTCCAAAAGGGTTGAAACTTGTGCCAAATTAACCCTATAACGTGTAAGTATGTTTCTGGAAATTTTCGTAATTTTTGAAAATCGTTTACTATTTTTACGGATGCGAACAAGAAGGATAAACAGTGCAGTAACTGAAACGTAAATGCAGAAAGTAAATGGCACCAAGCATTTTATACTGGTTCGGTTATAAACAACCTACTCCAGTCTTCACGGAACACCTTCCTTGGTTCACACTAATCACACACATGCAGTACACCTTACCGCAGGGTTGATAGAGTTACACCTTAACTCCAACCCTTTACAAACTTTGTATGACGAGTACAATTCACACGAACACCACCACCTTGCTAGAATGAAGATTGATCACACCTTGATCAATCTTTTACAAAGATGTATGAATGGTGGTTTATCTCAAGCCTATTCAAGATTGAAAGATATGAAAAACAATAGGCTTTACAAGAAAAGAGAAAGAAAGAAGATGTAGGAGAAGAAGAGCTTGGCTATTTGATCTCTTTGAATTGCAATGCTTGTTGTTGTATTTGTTTGCTCTCTTCTTTTCCTTTTTAAGCTTGCAGCCGTCCCCCCTATGGCATGTCTCCCTCTTGAAAATTATCTTTTAAGTCCTTGAGAGAGTGTAAGACATCATTGTGACAATGCCTTGCTTACTTGGCATCTTCCTATTGGATCATCATTTAGTCTTCGCTTACTTGGCACCTCCTTATTGGTTCAACATTGTCATCATGATGACATGGAAAAAATCTGAGATATACACTTTAACATGTGCCAAAAATAAATCATAAAATCATTCCATAAATCAAGAGATACATCATAAATTGCAAGACAAAGAAATCCTTCTTATCCTAGTGAGAAAATCGGCCATTAAGGGTGTCTTGCCATGCTGAATTTTCAGCATGTGCATTCTTCCTTTTCTTTCAAAATAATACCAATTATTCTTTGATTTTTCATCATAAAAATAAATCAACAAGTTATGGTAAGTATTGCTACCAAATAAGAAATGAACATGGACACATTTTAGCACTTAAATTCGGCCATACAATGTTGTACACATGCTGAAAAATTTTCAGTATGTGATATATAGAATATCACCATTTATTTTAAATAATATTCAAAACCTTACATATCTTCTTCTAATCAATCTCCTAATAAAAGATGACAAAATATGTCACATTGAATAGCTAAAATCGGCCATTAGCTCCTTTGCACATGCTGAAATTTCAGCATGTGTAACATTCACTTTTGCATCAAATTATTTCCAATTTTACATTGATTTAATCCAAGACATCAAAGAATAATTCAATCATTATTTAGCATATAATACTCTTATCATTTATGGAATAATAAGTAGTCACCAAAGGGCCATAATTTCGGCCATCCTTAAACTTAGTATGCTGAAATTTTCAGCATGTGACATAAGAGAGATATATGTTGAATTCTTACCATTTGTAGCATTTCTCTTCAATTTACCAACAATGTATAATTGATCCTTGACCAATCAAGATGCCAACAAAGCTCCACATGTGCTTCAAATCAGCTATATGTGACGTTGAATGATGTGTATACATGTGCTGAAATTTATTTTTGCTAACTTTGTAAAATAGTGCACATTTAATAATACACACATGTAATATTCCAATCAGCCCTTAATTTAATTTTCTAGAATACTTTAAGATGTATATCATATGTAAAAAGTGTCTAGATACGTGCCATATGATGTACAAGAAAAACGTTCCATGTTATGTGCGTAGAAAACCGAATTTTCGATATTTATCGATTAGCCAATTTTTCTCTAATTTAAATTCCAACTTTTGCACATGTTATATATATTATGTTATACATAATATATATAATATATACTTTAAATCTCAGCACTTGGCTGGTTTAAAGTGGTACCATTAACATGTGACAAAAATTAAACTTGGAATCTTCACATTTTGGCCTTAATGTGGAGTAATTTGTGTGTGCCAACATGGAAAGTATCTTTGGCTGATTATTATGTCATGTGCACGAAATTTACATCATATTTTGTTGTATATGGGCTGGCCATTTATTTATGGCAAGTACGTGACACGTTGGCGAAGTTTCGGTATTCGCCCGATACGACAAATTTCGGTTTAGAACCTTTTATCGTGTCGTATTTGATTTGTCATCACCATATCTTATATCATATGATATAAGACCTGAATATACTCATAAATATGAGTTAAGTATAATGGCGTGACGTTAACGTACGTACGTAAAATATATAACGTGTCGGTAGTACGTTGGAATACATGTGTATGTGCCTTTATTTAAAAAATCTGAAAATATATGTAGTGTATATATATATGGCGTGTGTATTAAAGATGGGGAGGAGGAGAAGACTTTCCTTCTTTAGCTTTGTTGCCTTTGTGCCTTTTCCAAATGAATCTTCCTTTAATGAACTACTTAGTTTATCAAACTAAGTACTTCACTTAATGAACTAGTTTAGTTCATTAATGGTGGCACCTGAAAATAGTATAAACACAACAAATGTGTGCCATATGATGTAAGCTTTAATGCTTCATGGCTCGTTAGTACGGCAACATAATATATAAGTTAAATAAGGCAAGTAATGGCAAGATATCATGCATTCATGTACACGTTTATATATATATTTATATTCAAGACACTTATTTTGAAATCACTCAAACCCCTTATCTTTACAGTACGGCCCTTATGTTCTTCTAAGGAAAGAAAAGTATTAAAATTACCACCAATTATCCATGGAACAGATATGGTGCGAGACACTTCAACAAGAGAAGCCCAAAGAGGTCGCCTATCAGATATAGTATGACGCCCTTAAATGACTGACCAGGCGAAAGGCTGCTGTGTTTGTCGGTAGACAAAAGAGAAGAGAGTTGTTAGCTCACCATGGATCAAAGTAATGAACTATAAGGATGATGAATTCCAAAAGAACCATATATTACCTTGGCAGTTTTCAATAGCATTTGAAAGCCCAGCTTTAAACGGAAAGATGTAAGCTTAGAAGAACATTGTTTCGGCTCAATAATTACTAGTATGTCCAGTTTTGTGTGACAGAGCAGAGTGATCAAGCGATTTAGAGAGGTACGAATACCTCCAACATTCCATGTGACTGCATTCATGATGATGTTGGCGGCTGAGTTGAGCCCAAATGAGTTGCACTTCTGGTTACTACAGTTGATGGAGGTCTTGGCGGCAATTCATTACGGGGTCGTCTTCTACGTCTAGGCGTCGCCGGAATAAATCCCTCAGAATTAGGGGCTGTACTAGTAAAGCATTCCTGCAGAATATCTTCATCATTAATACTAGTCGGGCGAGATGTCAACCGCTTAGCAATGTTTTCAGCAGCCTCTTTCATCTGTTGTTGAAACTGGGAACGAGAATTAGTGTCACTTTGAATAACTGCATTGCCCATATTGTCAAGATCTGAATCAGATACTTGACAAACATCTGGATCATCTAGAATTTGTTATTGCAGCAATTGATTTTCTGGCTCTTCCTGCAACAGCTACTGAGGCATATCCTCTAGACCACCAGTATCATGAGGTTGCTGTGGTTGCAACAAGGCTTCATGATCTTCTTGCTCCAGATGTGGAGAATCCTCGTGGCTGTCAACGGGATCAACAGGATCAGAGGGAGGTTGGAAAATATCCTGCTCTGCAACGTTTGCCAGCTGAACGGTATCTGCGGTAGAATCTGTCGTAGCATTATTTTCCTGGCCAATATCGGTGATCTGAGACATCGTTTTTTGGAGTATGATAATATTGTCTGGATCCGAAGTAGAAGCTTTTTGTTGTTTCTTAGGAGTCCAGCTAGTGGCTTGCTTTTGTGGCTTGGACGGCTTGTCAACAGGCATATCGCCACATGCAGATGCAATGTGACCTAGACGGCGACAGTCGACGCAGAATGATCGCAGATCTTCATATACAATTTGCTGTTGAATAAGTTTTTGTTTCCCTTGCAGGAATAGCTTCATAGGGAGATCTTTAGAAACATCAGCTTCAACACAAACGCGTGCAACAGAGGGACGCAGTCCATCGACGGTGGCTACATCTAGTTTAATAGGGTGACCAACAACGCGTGCAATCTCAAAAAGAGCCGCCTTTTGATGAAAGTGCAGCGGCAAACCCGAAAAAGCCACCCATATGGGCACGATCGGAACGTCTGCAGCAGGATCAAAATCAATCGTCCATTTGGTAACTCGCATTGTACAGCTGGCGATCGTCCATGATCGCCGATAAAAGCAACGTATATAGTCCGGTTCATGGACAAAATTCAATAACACATGGGATTGATCCAAAAGTGTTATCTTTATGTCTGATTTGAATCCTATACGATCAAAGACTTCGTGGATAATCTTCAACGGTGGCCGGCCGAACCAAAATGTTCCAACCAACGATAACCAGTAAGGCGCAGCCAAGGCATCAATTTCAGTGTCAGAAAAGGCGATCAAAGGATGTCCTTTATGCTTGAAGATTGTCTTAGGTGATATGAATGAATGGGTTTAAGCAGAATTAGCAGCAACGACGGCGGCAAAGGAGCGGGTGCCGTGGGCATCAGGGAAACCTGGGGAAGACGACGCCATTTTTTACATCCTTTAAACCAATATATATATATAATGTATATATATAAGTATATATATATATATATATATATATATATATATATATATAAAACAAGATACATATATATATTCATGCGGGAAATCTAATGGCGCAGGGCTTCGTTCCGGTTTTCCGACGGCTCTAGCCGCCGCCGTCTGTGCTGATCTCCACCGCCATCAATTATCTGCGGCTTCATTCCGTTTGCAATTATATGCTCTTTTCACCTCGCCTTTGTTGCCATTGCTCTACAACGTAACTCACGATTCAATAATGTCGACGTCGAAGCCACCATCTTTCGCCAATATTGTTGCCGGCGACTCATCCGCACAAAAAATCAATATTTCGCCCAAAACAGTTTCATGACACAAAGGTATTCCTATGATCTCATTTCTCGATTCTGAAATCGATGCCCTAGCCATGCCAATATTCCTTGGTTGGCACGTTTTGGTATGGCCGACCTCCGTTGAAGGTGATCAGGGATGTTTTTGAAAAAATTGGATTTCATCAGGATTTGCGTATAACTCTCATCGATCAAACCCACATTCTTTTAAATTTTAGCCATGAAGCCGATAATCTCATATGCTTTTATCGTTGATCATGGCTTATATCAGGATGTCATATGCGTATAACCAAGTGGACTGTGGATTTTGATCCATCTGCTGATGTACCCATTGTTCCAGTCTGGGTTGCCCTACCTGGCTTGCCAATACATCTGCACTGTCGCGATGCTCTCTTTGAAATAGTGAAACCGATTGGCTGTCCACTCAAGCTAGATGTCGCGACCTCTGACGGTCTCCGGCCATCCGTGGCGCGAATATGTGTTGAGGTTGATGTCTCGCAAGATTTGCCGCAAAAAATATATTTACAAGCAAAGAAAAGACTCATACTGCAGTCGGTAATTTATGAGGATTTGCCCAAATTCTATACTACTTGCCATCGTCTTGGGCATGACCAAGCATCTTGTCCGCCGAAGCTGTCAATGGCGTCGTCAGTTCCACCGCATCCACTGCCACCCCCGTCACGTCCACCGAAACAACGATGGACCCCAGTAAAGAAGAAATCAATAGCACCACCTCCTCCGCCGCCATCATCTCCCCTGCCACCTCAAGATTCTATGCCTGACATGCCACTGGCTGGGATGCCTCCATCGGGTGCTCCTGCCACCTGTGATGAGCCAGAAGATGAGGCGGGAGACCAGCTGGAAGACACTTTCTGTGATGCCGCAGATCACCAAATGCCAGATGACGTCACACATATGGATATTGGGCATTTGTCGAATAATGACTTACCGGCTGAGGTCCAAGCTGAGGACATTGCTACGGTGCCTGCGGAAGTTGCACGTCGCATGCAACTGCTTGACTCGTCGCCTGATGATGATATATTAATATCCAGACTGAATGATCAGACTGAAGAGGCGCCATTTGTAACAGTTGTCCCTCGTCGGAAACGCCGAACCCGAAAGGACCTACCCCCCTGCCGCCATCGACCATTCTGACGCACAGTGCGTCTCACATCATCCAGGGAAGTGTTTCTAGCCTTACACAATGAATATATTAATATAGAACATTCGAGCCATGCGCACGTCGTTACCTCGATTACAACAGTTGATTAGGGAACATCATTTAAATTTAGTTGCTTTAATTGAACCTAAGCATACCCCCGCACAAGTACATAGATTTGGTTTGCGTCTTGGATTTTCACACTGCTATGCTTCACAGTCGGAACATATCTGGTTTTTCTGGCGTGATAATGAGTTCCGTTTGCTTGCCACACAGGATCAAGCTCAAGTGATCCACCTGACTTTGTCATCGGTTTCGCTGCAGCACACTTTTGTTCTCTCTTTAGTCTATGCAAAACATACTGCTACACAGCGTCAACAATTATGGCGCACATTATGTGATTTCTCCACGGGGTTACAGTTACCTTGGATGATTGAAGGAGATTTCAATACGTTCCGAGCCCTTGAAGATCATAGTGGCCGCTCTGCACCTTCTTTATCTGCTTTACAGGATTTTAATGACTGCATAGAAGCATGTTCTCTTATGTCGCCACCATATCAAGGTTCGCGTTTTACTTGGGCTGAAGGCCGCGGTCTTGGACGTGTTCGACGAAGGCTAGACTGGCTATTTATTAATTCTTTGATGCATGATATGTTTGACACTCTGTGGCTTTCTCATTTACCACGCGTTACATCGGATCACACTCCACTTTTGATACAATGTCAGCTAAGTACTCAGTCTACCCGTCGCTCATTCCGTTTTTTAGATGCATGGCTTCACCACCCCGATTTTCATACTTATGTGAAGCATGCATGGCTATCATATCCAACTACAGGTGGCATGCGGGGTTTCTATACAAAACTATTTTCTCTTAAGAAAGACATTCAAATCTGGAATAAGAATATATTTGGGAACATTTTCAGCACTCTAAAGGATGCAGAGGAACATCTTAATAGAGCAGAAAGTACTTGGGACGCTAACCCCACGGAAGATGCGCATGAGGCGTTTTATCAGGCCAAAGCGAATTATCTACTCGCCTCAAAGTATGAACTACAGTACTGGAAACAAAAGGCACGGGCGAAATGGTTTCAAGAGGGAGACGCTAATACCCGATAGTTCCACTCCCTCGTCAAAGGTAAACGTTCACAGCTATGTATTCGACAGCTTCAGAATTCGCAGGGAACACTGTTGACACAACCGGATGACATTATGACAGCCGCTGTCGATTTTTACAAGGACTTATTTGCCCGTGCGCCCACAAGTAATCACTCCGCTATATTATCGCACATTCACATCTAATATCTGACGCAGATAATCTAATGCTTACACAGTTACCATTGGAGTCAGAGGTAAAAGCGGCTGTATGGAGTTTAGACCCGCAGAGTGCAGCGGGGCCAGATGGTTTTCATGGAAATTTCTACCGATCATGCTGGCCTATAATACATGTGGATGTTCTAAAAGCGGTGCAAGAATTTTTCATTGGGGTACCACAGCCGACTGTCATGGCTAGTGCGTTACATACGCTGATCCCGAAAACACAGTCGCCATAGACTTTTGAAGATTTTCGCCCTATTTGTCTTACAAATTTCCTGAGCAAGGTTTGCACTCGTATCATTGCCACTCGTTTGGGTCAGCTGCTACCACAGTTAATTTCGCCGGAACAAACAGGTTTTCTTCCGGGTCATGATATTTCCACTCAAGTGCTTTTGGCCCGAGAAATGGTACACATGATGGATAGAGGGAGATCTCAATTATGTTTGAAATTAGATATGATGAAGGCTTTCGACCGGGTAAGCTGGGAATATCTTCAACTACTACTACGCAAATTCGGCTTTTCAGATTTTTTCATTCGGATTATCATTAACCACCTAAGTGCAACGAGGATGTCAGTCTTAATCAATGGGCAGCCATCACCCTATTTTCGGCCTCTTAGGGGAGTCAAGCAGGGTGACCCCTTATCACCATTGCTGTTTATTCTATCATCTGAAGGATTCAGTAGAGGACTGAAGGCGCTAGTTGCTGCGGGAAGCGTACAATCATTTTGCCTAGGGAGAAGACCTATGTCCATCTCACACTGGGTCTATGCGGATGACTTGCTTATTTTTTTACGAGGTACGCAGCGCAACCTTAGGCGGTTCCACTCATTTCTCACTACATATGAAACTGCATCGTCAAATATCACCTCACGTCAATGTTGAATATTCAAAGATATACTAGGCATGCGCGCAACAACTTTGCCTTTTAGATATCTTGGTTCCTATCTTCATAAGGGCATCACTCGGTCTATGCACTGTTCAACCCTCTTACAACATGTGGATGACCGATTACATGGATGGCATTCTCGTCTTCTCTCCTCAGCGGAAAGATTAGTCCTTTTACGTTCAGTGATTGCGGCGCTTCCGCTTCATATTCTGGCGGCAGGCGGCTTGCCCAAGTCAGTTATTCGCATGCTCGACAAAAAGATGTCAACATTTTATTGGGGAGATAGGAATCATTGGGTGGCATGGAAACACATTACAAATCCTGTTGAACAAGGCGGCTTAGGACTTCGTAACCTCAGTGACTTACAACAGGCGTATCAGTGTCGGATTTGGTGGACATATCAAAGGCACAATACATTATGGAGTCAGTATATGCATTTGAAATACGGAAGGCAGGGCGATTATCATCCGCGGCTTCCAGACTCAGCCGTATGGAAATTTATATGTCAAATTCACCGCACTTGTATCTCTCATACGACTGGTACGGGATCCTTTCTTTCATGGACACCTACGCCTACAGGCGAGTTCACTCTCAAGTCGGCCTATGATATCTGTAGGGTGTCCCAACCAACACAGTTATCGACAAAATTTATTTGGTATAAACAACATTCTCCATCCATCAGAGTATTGTTGTGGCGCTAATTCATTCGGCCATGCCATTTGAAGACTACATAGGACAGTATTTGGTGGCACGTCCTAAACAATGTCCTTTTTGCAGGGAACATTCAGCCACAGTGGATCATGTATTCATTTACTGTACTCGCATTCGATATTTATGGAGTTTTTTTGCTGCCGAGTTGCATGGCATACCTCTGACGTCTCTATCTCTGCGACAATATTTATTAGCTTGGTGGTATCGTTCAAATTTTTCATCCCTATTTGGAGTCTTAAAGATAGTCATTCCAGCAATTGTAGTTTCAAACATTTGGCGTCAATATGCGCAGTTAGTATATGGGGACACTACAACCTTTTCGACTGCGGGGCTGCGTAATTCCATACACTTTGGATACTGAAGATCCAGGGATCCAAACTTGCAGCGGGTCCAACACTCTCTCTTTCCTGGATCCCCCGGATTCGTCCTCCACGTCTCTGCGTTATTCGGTGGAAAACTCCTCCTTCAGGTAGACTCAAGTTAAATGTTGATGCAGCAGTTGGCCGCCACTACGCTGCGGGTGGGGCAATATTGCGTGACCAAGAGGGTCGTTGCGTTCGTGCACTTTCATTTCGTCTGCCTCCCAACACACCTTTGCAGGCAGAGATTCAGGCTACTCTCTTTAGATTGATGTATTTTCTCCCATTCTATCGTTTGCTCATAATTGAATCTGATTGTGCTCAAATGCTATCATGACTGCATAAGACACAGCATGTTTCTGGAAACTATCATCTCCGCTGACTACATACACTGATTCAGCAACATCGACTGGAGATCATTCACACATATCGTGAGGCTTATATACCAGCTCATTACCTTGCTCAACATGCGATGATGCATCCTGCAACGGGCGTTTTCAACAGACACAATCTCCCACCTATGGTCCGCGCATCACTCACATTGGATCTCACATCGGCGAGCTTGCGCACAGGCTGACATTCTAGTCTTCCTTATGGATTGGCACTTTTTAATATATTTTGCCCGGGCCGTAAAGGTTTCGGGCAGGCACGGTACGCATTGCATTTACTTGCTTCACTGCTGCATATTTCATATCCTCATCATATTTAATCCTCATCATATTTACCGAAATCGCATAGCTAAAATCTTCCATAAGGATTGGCTACGTCGAGCTTTATCTGCCTGTACTTCCATAAGTACAGGCAGACTTGGTACGCTTGCTTTTCATTCATTATGTTGTTTCAAGTATGTCATGTTCTATCCGCTGACGGCGCTGTTTGTTTACTTGATACGTGTATGGACGACATCATTACATTTGTGGTCTTTGCTCGAGGATGCGAGGCCTTTTCACTATGCTCATGGCTATCCTCATCATAATCTACATCAGACGTTATTGACACACACATCATGTTGTCTATTATTACAAGTCTTCCACATGGATTGGCGTGTAACCGATATCGCTGCCGGCACATTGGGTTGTGCCGGCAGGTCAGACGAGGACATGGATCGAACTTATACTCCATACATTTCTTGCGACTGTCACCTGGGTCAGGCCCCATTATAGAAAGTGGAGATTCCCCTGCTATTTTTTTCCCTCAGTTGCTCTGTTGTTTCTTGGGATACATGGACGGAAACAGGCCTTGCGCTCCTTTTCTTGGACACTGCCGTCCATACCGACTGCATACGAGAAACCCATCGTGTGCGGATGTGCATATGGCACTTTATTTTATTACGTTTGTGTAATACTCGGATTCCCATTTGTTCTTCATCACATTAAAGCGCCTATCAACAGACCATCTACATAAATATGTACGCTTTTTCCTTCGCCAAGGTTTTATTCACAAGGGTGGTTTTACTTGGCAAGGTTTTAATGCGGCATATCGTATATGGACTGGCTGTTGATAATCATTTACTGCTATTTTTTCCTTGATTCATTTGATGTAATATGGTTTTCCTCCGCCATAAGTGAGGGTTTTTCATAATAAATATATCATTTTCAAAAAAAAAATACATACATATATATATATATATATATATATACATATACTGAAAAATTCGCCATGCTGCCCGCTCCTGCGATTCAATGGCGATCGGCGTAGCCGCTGTCGCCGTTCTTCGCCATCGTACGCCTTCCCTGATTCCGCTTCACCTCCGATACTTCTATGGTGGCTTCTTCTCAACCCGCCTCAAAATCGCCAGACTACCTGCAGCCTACTGCTGTCACGGCGCCGCAATCTTCACCCTGCCGTTCTTTTGCCTCGCTCTTCAAAGACGCCTCTCAACCCATTAAAGCGAAAGATGTACAAAAATACAAGGGCAGCCCCATAATCACATTCATTGATGAAGAGATCCACTCACTAGCCGCACCATACAGATTCACATTGGTGGGCAGTTTTTGGTATGGACGGCCGCCATTAGCCACCATTCAAGCAACCATTGATCGCATAGGATTCACTAGAGCAGTAAAGGATGGCCTTTTAGATGCATCACATATCATACTCCATTTCGATCTAGAACAGGATTATATTTGCTATTTTGCTCGAAGAGGATGGATAATCTCAGGAAAACAGATGAGAATCACAAAATGGACCCCGGACTACGATCCTGCAGTTGAGGTACCGATTGTTCCAACCTGGGTTTCTTTCCCAGGTCTCCCAATACACATGCATCGTAAAGATGCTCTTTTTCAAGTGGCGGCAATGCTAGGAGAACCTCTGAAATTGGATTCCGCCACAGCTACAATGAACCGCCCTTCGGTTGCAAGTGTATGCGTTGAGTTAGACGTTTCCAAAGAGCTTCCTAGTCGTGTATTTATCCAAACGTCATCTAGGGTAATCATGAAGACAGTGGAGTATGAGGATTTGCCAAAATATTGTGATCACTGTTTTCGCCTGGGTCATGTCGCTGTGGATTGCAGCGGCCAACCGGGACAATCACAAGCAACAGGTGACAAACCCACGACTAAACAGGCCTCCAACCCTAACCAGCTAGGGGACAAAAGTAAAAGTCAACGTTGGACGCCAAAAAAAATAGGTCCGACAAATGAACCTCTCAATGCTGCAGTTATAGAGCCAAATATAGTGCAACCAGTTCCCAATCAGACATCATGCACGCCACAAGAATTCTTCATTCCACCATCTCCAGATATGGTGGCACCCCAAGCCATTACTGATGTTCAAGATATATCTCGTCTTAAAGGAGTTGATGACTGTATAGTCGGTGATGTTCCGGACAAATCTTTGCCTGGTTCTTATTCGGACAATGAAATCGATCCCCCCCAACATGATGTTCGCATGGATGAACTCGATCAAAGCTGCGCAGATCATATTGCCCATCTTGTGGAAGCATCACATGTTGATGCACAAATGCACAGCCACCCATCGATCCCTCCATCTGGTCCAGCACCTTCACAGGGACCAAAAATACTGCGCAGGCCACATGAAAATCCTGTCTCCCCAAGACTGACCAGGTTACGTGCTTCCCACCTCTCAAACTCTTTTGATGCATTATCACAATGAAGATTTTGTTATGGAACATTCGTGGGATTTGTACGTCATTCACACGCTTAATATCCATCACACGAAAACATAATCTACATGCGTTAGTTGTGATTGAACCAAAACTACGGCCCAATCATTTAATTTATTATCAACTGCAGTTGGGTTTCACTAAATCTTTATCTGTTTGTAACGATCAAATATGGATGTTTTGGAAGGAATCAATCTTGACTTGGGAGGAGGAGATTACTGGCCAACAGCACCACTCTAATAAATTTTGCTGGCTTGCCTCTGGTGATTTTGTCTGGCTAACAGCAGTATATGGGCGCCATTCTACTCTAGAACGCAAAATATTGTGGGAACAGTTGGAACAGTTTCATGCTTCGAATACCACTCCTTGGTTAATAGGCGGAGATTTTAATACTTTTAGAACTTTGGATGAACACAGTGGACGATCTCGACCCTCTCTACGTACTCTTCAGGACTTCAATGATTTTATGCAGCATTGTCACTTGCAGGAGATTCCTTACCAGGGATCAAAATTTACTTGGAGTGATGGACGTGGTTTAGGGCGAGTCAGCCGCCGCCTTGATCGCTTTCTCGCTTCCTCAGCTTTCTCTGACTTATTTCCAATTATGAATGTTCAGCACCTATCTAGGGCAACCTCTGACCATGCCCCATTATTCTTGTCATGTGACAATGAGGGTCCAAAACCTTCTGCTGTCTTTCGTTATCTAAGTGCTTGGGAAACACATGCAGACTTTTATGACTTTGTTGTACACAGATGGCAATCATACCCAACAATTGGGGGGTATGTGGGGATTACACCGAAAATTATCTCTTCTGCAGCGTGATTTAAGGCATTGGAATAAAGACACATTTGGTAATATCTTTGATGCAATAGCCTATGCAGATACGTTGGTGAAAGCAGCCGAAATTCAATATGATGACAACCCTATGGAGCATACGCGCACTATATATCATCAGCGCGTGGTGGAACTCAAGATGGCACAGCATCGTGCCTTTCTTTTTTGGAAACAAAAGGCCAATGTCAAGTGGCTGAATGAAGGGGACGCAAACACATCCTTTTTTCATCAAACAGTTAAAGATAAATGCTGCAGGCAGCACATATGTAGAATATTTTCTCCTGACGGGATCGAGTACACACAATCAGATGCCATCGTTGCTGAGGCTATACGGTATTTTTCAACATTATATGCATCTGAGCCCATTGCAAATTATGACAGCATACTACAATATATACCTCAGTTGATAGACTCTGATGACAATCAAATGCTACAAGTGATCCCAACACTCGATGAAGTTAAAGCAGCGGTTTGGGATTTAAGCCCCTCTAGTGCAGCGGGGCCTGATGGGTATCCTGGCTCTTTTTATAGAAAATTTTGGCATATTATTCAACATGATGTTCATAAAGCAGTACAGGAGTTCTATTTGGGCATTTGTATGCCAAAGCCTGTCGCGGCTGCAACAATAGTCCTCATTCCGAAAATTGCAAATCCTCATACTTTTGCAGATTTTCGCCCCATCTGTCTCACCAACTTCATTTCAAAAGTGATTACACGTCTTTTAGCCACTCGGCTAGTTGTTATTCTACCCAAATTAATTTCACCGGAGCAGGCAGGCTTTATGAAAGGACGGGGCATCACAGAGCAAGTCCTCCCAGCGCAGGAAATGGTCCATGTACTGGATAAACGTACTAGAGGAGGACACATTCTAGTTAAGCTGGATATGGCCAAGGCATTTGACCGAGTAAGTTGGCAATATTTGCAGTTGCTTTTATGTAAGATGGGTATGCATGCACGCCTTGTACGGATCATCATCAATAATCTAAGCATGACTACTTGCTCTATTCTACTTAATGGGGGGGTTGACTACTTCATTTTCTCTTGGCCGAGGGGTCAAACAAGGAGACCCCTTATCACCGTTGTTGTTCATTCTGTCTTTAGAAGGATTCTCTAGAGGTCTAAAGCATTACTTTCAGGAGGCGTTATCGTCAGATTTAATACAGGCCGTGTGAAAGGTGTGTCTCATTTGGGGTTTGCCGATGATCTCCTTATCTTCTTGAACGGGGCCGTGCGTAATGTGGATCGCTTCCGCAATTTTCTTGAGACCTATCAACAGGCGTCGGGTCAATTAGTGAACTACAACAAAAGTCAACTTGTTATAGGTCATGGAGCCCCACCTCACAATTCACTGCAGGCAATGGGTATGAGATCAACATCCTTACCTATTAAATATCTTGGATCTTATTTATATAAGGGATGTAATAAGGCCAGATACTGTCCTTCTCTGCTCAATCACTTTGACTCTAAGCTCGCATCTTGGTCAACAAAATTCCTATCAATGGCGGGTCGTCTAGTACTCATTAAATATGTACTCAACACCATCCCAACCCACCTTATCGCCGGTTCCAAGCTTCCCAATGGGGTGATAAACACATTGAACCGGAAAATGGCTGTCTTTCTCTGGAATGGTCGTCATCATTGGCAATCTTGGCCTTCTGTCTGTCGAGATGTGGAAGTTGGCAGTCTTGGAATTCGAAGCCTCACTCATGTGCAAAAATCTTATGACTGCCAGCTTTGGTGGAAATACTTTCATTCTAACACACTATGGGCTGAATTTAGCAGGACCAAATACGGTCAACGTTCCTCAGTTTATTCCCATGTTTATGACTCAGCTACATGGAAGCGTCTTTGTAGAATTAATGCATATATGGAGTTACATACTACTCAATCGCATGGCACGATCCATTGGACCCCGGATGGAAATGGTCAGTTTTCTATACGGTCGGCTTATTCACATATTGCTGCTCACGGGCTGCCACAAAGGGAATATAATTACATTTAGTGGAATACCTCGCCTCCAGGGAAAAAAATATTTACATGGAGATTATGGACCAAATCTCTCCCAATCACGCACCACTTGTGTAGATGGCTCACGGCGCTACCTTCCCAGTGTATCTTTTGTCGCCAACAGCATGATACCCAAGATCATATCTTTTTGCATTGTTCTACTATTCGGTCTTTATGGATCGATATTTCGATCACGGTTTTAGGTCCATTACCCCACTCCAATACAATTAAGGCACATCTTTTACGTTGGTGGCGAAGTTCTTCAAAGTCATCAATGAAGGGTCAACTTCGAGCAGTAGTACCATCTTTAGTATCTTGGGAGATATGGAAGTCATATACATCATGTCGATTTGGTAATGAGACTTTCAACCCAGACCTCCTGCGCACAAAGATCAAAACGGCGATCTACACATGGTGTGCGTCAGTAAATAACAGAAAGTTTGCCCAGCACTTGCCACATCTAGTCCAGCAACATTATTCACCACCAATTCGATCCAAGAGACTATCTATCATTCGATGGCAACTCCCCCCGTCAGGAAAGCTAAAGTTAAATATTGATGCCTCAGTTGGACAGAAGCTGGCGGTAGGAGGCGCAATATTGCGCACCTCAGATGGCCGTTTGCTCTCAGCTCTTTGTTTTGCGCTGCCCCTGATGCCTCCACTTCGAGCTGAGCTACAAGCCATGCTCTATGCCTTAATTTTCTATGCTCCGCAGTATGCCAACATTATTATTGAAACTGATTGCCAACGGATGGTGTCTTTGTTTGCGGAGCCCAGTTTCTCTGGAGCTTTTGCCATGGACATTCAGCGTGCCATGCTATTTCTTAACCTCAGTAAGTCAGCTCTTTAATATTGTCCGCGAGAGGCAAACTCAGCAGCACACAGGTTAGAACGATATGGCTTCCGCGCCGCAGGTCATCGCAGTTATCTTTCGGCCCAATCACTGCCGTGTGAAGTACGTGGTGCTTTGCATGTGGATCTTCAACTTCCTGCCCTACGTTAGTCACACATGCTGACCTTGGCTACATACATATGTAACGTTGGTGCGTTATCCTCCTGTGCCTTTTATCGCTTTATCTATGTTGCTTCATGTTCAATCTTACTCTTCATGTCATTGTCTGATGCATGTGTTTCTCCTGCTTTGGTGCACGCTGCTGTCATATTCGTGGGTGGGGAGGCACCTCCAAGTTTGGTGTCCAGCAGTCATACAGAGTTCGCTAACAAGACTTTTCAAGTGGTCGTCGTCCTGGCAATATCACAGCCGGGGCGACTTAGGTATGCGATTGTTCCCTCACTCTATATTTAGCTATCTCTTAAATATCCTGATAATAACAACTTCATTTCCTTGTCTCGAGGTGTGTTTGAACAAAGATCATGCTCTTTCAACGGTTTGGCCTTCCAAGTGGATCAGCATAAGCTACTGTCGAACACGTTTGGATATACCTGTTTACATCCCCATCTTTGGTATCCATGACAATCGTATAAATATGTATGCTTTTTCCTTCGCCAAGGTTTTATCCACAAGGGTGGTTTTACTTAGCAAGGTTTTAATGCGGCATATCATATACGATTGGAGATACATCATTATATGTATTCTCTTTCATTTATTTTCTTATGCTGACGAATATACTTGATGTAATATGGTTTTCCTCCGCCACAAGTGAGCTTTCTTAATAAACATATAATTCTTGGTTAAATATATATATATATATATATATATATATATATATATTTTGATTAAACCGATATTTTATTAATGAAAAACCTCACTTTTGGTGGAGGAAAACCTTATTACAATCATCAAAGTATGTGAATAAATACAATAGCGAGGAAATGATAACATATCTCCAGTCGTATATGATATGCCGCATTAAAACTTTGCCAGGAAAAACCACCCTTGTGGATAAAACCCTGGCGAAGGAAAAAGCGTACATATTTATACAACCGTCATTGATATGCGTATAATCTAATATAAAGTATAAATGAGTGGTTGTTGCCGTTGGAGATGTATGCGGTGGTCGCCAGTTGCAGCCATGTAAGTCCTTGCGTGACACTTTCTTATCCAGTAGAAGCCATACCTTAGGAAAAATACACATATAAATTACGCCGATGATCTTGAGCATCCAAAGAAAACCAAAGAGAAATGTCAGACACGTACCGACATCGCCTTGGCAAGGTCGATGCCAAGGAGATAAATGTGTAGCTAGTCGCTGAGAATGATATGTCATGGGATCCAACCAAATTGTGTTGTAGTATGTCGCCACGAGTTTGTAGACTCCAAACCATGTGAGAGGAAGCATAAAGAGGCAGTTACGAATCAAGATGTAATAGGCTAATACATATTTGAAAAGATAGCAATACGTACCAAGCCTGCCTGAATCTTGTAGGATACAGGCAGGGAGAAGTAGAAAAAGCCAATCCATGTGGAAGACTGTAATGGATTACACAACACGCAAGTTAACGGATGAAAGATCCAAAATGACCGCCGCGCGCACCAATGAGGGAAGAGTTTGTGATGTATAATGATGCGTGATGGGGTCCAGCATTGCGTGTTGAGATAAATAATGAGCCGCCATATTGGCCTCTCGGTAGATATGATGATAGTTAAGTCGATGGAGATGTATCAGAGTATGAAGTAGCCGGAGATAATAATTTCCTTGAACCAGTTGAGGGTTGGACAGCCGAGAATTCATGGAAGCACAATCCGATTCCAATACAATGTTGCGATGTATAGGGAGAAAGTATAAAAGACCAAATAAAGCTGCTTGAATTTCAGCATTTAGCGGTGATGCTAGGGGCAGCCTGAAGGAAATTGCACCCACACAACGTCCCATTGGATTCTGTAATATTGCACCCCTGCTGCATATTGTCTGCCCACTGCCGCATCGGTATTTAATTTTAGTCGCCCTGATGGTGGACACAACCAGCGAATCAGCATAGGCCGTGGGAGTCGCAGCGATGGTAGCCAAGAGAAATATCGTCTAGGATCAGCAGCAAGTTTAGTGCCTGAGATTGATTTATACCAAATAGTGATGTCATAGCGGACAGAGTTCTGTAGGGATGCCATCGTTATATTCGTTTGCTCACCATAAATCAATGATGTATAGGCACGCCATATATTGTATAGAATTATGCCCGGAATGATGATTTTGAAAACTCCAAAAAGAGATGTAGATACGGAACGATACCACCAAGAAAGTATGTATTGACGTAGTTGCAAAGATGATGGTAGGGGACAGTGCAATTCAGCAGCATAGTATGTCCATAAGTGTTGCACAAATGTACAATATACGAAAACATGATCCGCTGTCGCTGACTGTTTCTTACAGAATGGGCATTGAGTGGGTTGCGCAGCAATGTAGCGGCTAATTTAATCTTCGAATGGGAGTGCCGAGTGGAAAAGACGCCATAAGAAGATTTTAATAACTGGGGCGTGATGCTTATACCAAATGAATTTTGCCGAGAGAAGCTTTGGGCGAGGAAGGCGACAAACATCATATGCGCTGCGTAATGTAAATTCTCCAGTTGGTGTGTGTAGCCATGTGAGATGTCTGTCATTTCCTGTCGACTGTGTTAGACAGAAAGGGTGGATACGACAAATAAGTTTCCATATCGGTGAATCCGTCAAACGTGGCAAATAATCTCCCCGAAGACCATATTTAGCCTGCATATAGGTACTCCAAAGTGTAGAGTGTTGCTGATATGTCCACCAAATACGACAGTGATACGCTTGCTGCAACCTGGTTAGGTCCCAAATCCCTAAGCCACCTTCATCCTGAGGCGCACAAATTGTATTCCATGAAACCCAGTGGTATCGAGGACCCCAATAAAAGGAGGCCATTTTCCGATGTATAATTCGAATAATTGATTTAGGCAGTCCACCAGATGCAATTATATGTAAAGGCAAGGCTGATATGACAGAACGTAATAATACTAATCGACCCGCAGACGAGAGCAGTCTAGTGTGCCAGCCATGGAGCCTGTCATCAATATGCTGCAATAAAGGAACACAATATCTAGCGCGGGAAATACCTTTGTGTAAGTAGGAACCTAGGTATTTAAATGGTAATGAGGAACATTTCATATGAATAATGTCTTCCAAACTCCTTCGCTGCCTGGAAGTCATATTAGCCGATGGAATCATATTGCTTTTTTGAAAATTTACTTTTTGACCTGAAGCTGTTTCATATTGAGTGAGGAAGGCATGAAACCGTCGGATATTATGCTGTGTACCTCGTAAAAATATCAGTAAGTCATCTGCATATGCCAAGTGCGTTATAGTAAAAGGTATGCGGCCTAAACGAAAAGGTTGTAAGTATCCTGTGGCGGTTAAGGCCTTCAATCCTCTACTGAATCCTTCTGAAGATAAAATAAACAATAACGGAGATAGAGGATCCCCTTGTTTTACACCCCGATACGGCTGAAATGTGGAGGATGGTTGCCCGTTAATGAGGACTGCCAGTGTGGTTGCGCGCAAGTGGTTGAGAATAATCCGGATGAAAAAAGCAGTGAAACCGAAAGTACTTAATAATTTTTCCAAGTATTCCCAACTGACTCTGTCAAATGCTTTCATCATATCCAGTTTCAAACAGACCTGTGATCCGCTCTTATCCAGCATATGTATCATTTCCCGAGCCATAAGAACTTGCGTTGAGATGTCAGAGCCTGGGAGGAAACCGGTTTGCTCTGGAGAAATTAGCCTTGAAATGATATCGCCCAATCTGCTAGCAATGATACGTGTACACACTTTACTCAGAAAGTTAGTCAAACAGATTGGTCTGAAGTCACTGAATGTAGTAGGAGATTGTTTCTTAGGAATCAGTGTAATTAACGCAGAAGCCATCACTCTAGGCTGAGGGATACCCAGAAAAAATTCTTGTACTGCTTTTACCACGTCAGTATGGATGATTGACCAACATGATCTATAAAACTGTCCATTAAAACCATCAGGTCCAGCTGCGCTAGTAGGATCTAAATGCCAAACTGCCTCTTTGATTTTAGGTTCCATGGGTAATCGCGTGAGGTGCATATTATCTTCCGAAGATACCACCCGGGGAATGTGACAGAGGATGTCCTCATAAGAATGTGTAGGCTCACGGGCAAATAGTGTTTTGTAAAAAGATACTGCTTCAGCTATAATGTCATTTTGTGTTGTATAGAGAACACCATTAGCATCATGAATTTGTTGAATGCGCAACTGTAAACGCTTCCCTTTTACAATTGAATGGAAATAATGTGTATTCGCGTCACCCTCCTGTAACCATTTGACCCGTGATTTCTGCTTCCAAAACCGTAATTCATATGAAGATGCTTGGAGATAATCAGCTTTTGCTTTATGATATTGAATTCGGTTTGTTTCAGTAGGGGTCTCATCCCAGACCCGTTCTGCATGCGAAAGGACCGATTCTGCCTGCTGAACATTAGAAAAAATATTACCAAAGATCTCTTTGTTTTAACGTTGAATGTCGCGCTTTAAACTGGATAATTTAGAGTAGAAACCATACATGCCTCCCGTGGTAGGATAACTCGCCCAAGCATTCTTGATATAATGTTGAAAGTCTGGATGAAGCAACCATGCATCCAAAAAACGAAAGGTACGAAGTCCTGATGACTGAGAAATACGGCATTTAAATAACAAAGGCGTATGATCAGATGTGACGCGGGGCAGATGAGTGAGCTGACAGTCCTCAAATGTATCCTGTAAAGCCGAATTTATAAATAACCAATCCAGACGGCGACGTACTCTGCCCAAACCTCTACCATCTGTCCAAGTAAATTTAGACCCAAGAAATTGTGGAGACATCAAACCACACGACTCAATACAATCATTAAAATCATGTAGACTAGAAAGAGACGGATGTGATCGGCCTTCATGATCAGATAGGCTGCGAAATGTATTAAAATCTCCTCCAAGAATCCAAGGAAGTGTGGACGCGTCTGAAAAGGAACATATAGAACTCCATAGTGCACGTCTTTGCAGGATAGTATGTTTGCCATAAACAATAGACAGGATAAAAGAATACTGCATTGGCCGAAACTGTAATGTAAAATGTAGCACTTGATCATCATCTTGCACCGAAATCAACTGAAAATCTGTGTCACGCCAAAAAACCCAGATGCGTTCTGACTTAGAGGCAAAATAATTTGAAATACCAAAATCTAAAGCATATCGAGTAATATATATAACAATTATATATATAAACATGATATCACTTGGACGTAAATGACACGCTATCATTGATTTAGTTTTGAAAAGGTCGTTACACCCAATGGCTACTTAGTTCGATTACTTCAAAAGTTTCAGTGTGTAATATTATACACTCCTTACAAGAAGTATCATTCTCGAAACTTGTCGTACCTTGTTCGAAGAGGTAGGGGTAGCGCTACGACATTTGATCCTCCAGCTCCCATGTCGCTTCGTTTTCCTTATGATTGTTTCATTGCACCTTGACATATGGAATGATCCTCCTCCTCAGCTCCTGGTCTTTGCGGTCTATAATCTGAATAGGGGTCTCTTCATATGACGCGTCCGGTCTGATCCTCAAAGGCTGGGCGTCCAATACATGACTCGAATCAGAATCATAGCTTCTCAGCTAAGAAACATGCAATACGTTGTGCATGGGCTAGCGCCGGAGGTAACACTAAATGGTAAGTTAACGAACCGATCCTTTCGAGCACCTCGTAGGGGCCAATATATCGAGGTCTCAGCTTACCCTTCAGACCAAATCGTGCCACACCTTTCAAGGTGACACCTTCAAGTAAACCTTTTCTCCGATAATAAACTCCAAGGGATGCCTCTTCAAATCTGCCCAACTCTTGCTTCTGTCCTGGGCAACCTTAAATCTTTCCGTAATCAACCTTACCTTCTCCCTGGTCTGTTCAATCAGTTCTGAACCGGTGATAATACGCTCTCCCACTTCGTTCCAGTGGACCGGAGATCTGCACTTACACCCATAGAGTGCCTCAAATGGCACCATGTCGATGGCGCTATGGTAGCTGTTGTTGTAGGAGAACTCAATCAACTTGATCATACCATCCCAGTTTCCCTTAAAGTCAATAGCGTAAGCTCTCAACATATCCTACAATGTCTGTATCGTCCGCTCTGATTTCCCATCTGTCTGTGGGTGAAACGCAGTGCTCAAGCGCAGTTCAGTCCCTATTCTTCTCTGACATACCGACCAAAACCTGGAAATGAATCTCGGATCACGAACAGAGACAATATTGACCTGAACGGCCATGTAAACTGATGATGTTGTCAATATAGAGCGTAACCAATCTGTCCAAGGTCACATCATTCGGTACAGGTATAAAATGAGCAGACTTAGTCAAACGGTCCATGATCACCCAGATCATATTATTACCATTATTTGTTCTCGTAAGGCCCACCACAAAATCCATGGTCACATGCTCTCACTTCCATTCAGGGATTTCTAATGGCATCAACAAACCCCTTGGTCTCTAGTGTTGCGCCTTGACTTGATGACATATGAGACATCTCTCAATAAACTTTGCTATGTGTTTCTTTATACCGCTCCACCAATAATGCTTCTTCAGGTCATTATCCATCTTTTGTAGCACCAGGATGAATATACAATTTCAAGTTGTGCGCATCCTTCAACACCGTTGTTCGGAGATCCTCAACCTCAGGAACGCATAACCTCTCTTGGTGCCACATGCTTCCATCATCATGAACCTAAAATACATCAACCTGGCTGGTCATCATTTTCTCGCGAATCTTACTAAGCGTCACATCTCTCCTTTGCGCCTCTTTGATATGCTCAATCATAGATGGAGTGGTAATCAGCGCTGCTAGAATATTAGCTGTGGAATCCACAATATCAAGATGCAACTCTACCATTTCTCTTTTCAACAGCGTCTGTCTGGCATGGCTAGACTTCCTACTCAGAGCATCCGCGACCCGATTTGCCTTTCCCGGATGATAGCTGATAGTCAAATCATAATCCTTTAATAACTCAAACCATCTCCTCTGATGCATGTTTCACTCTTTCTGTGTGAATAAGTACTTCAAACTCGTATTGTCGGTAAAGACTTCACACTTCATGCCGTAGAGATAGTGGCGCCAAATCTTTAGCGTAAACACAACCGCTGCTAACTCTAGATCATGTGTCGGGTAATTCTGCTCATAGGGCTTCAATTGGCATGAAGCATAAGAAATAAATCTTCCGTTTTGCATCAGAACACACCCTAGTCCATTCTTCGATGCGTCACTATAGATGACAAACCCTTCCAAGCCAGAGGGTTGAGCGAGTACAGGGGTCGTCATCAATCGTCTCTTAAGTTCCGCAAAACTCTGCTCGCATTCGGCGGTCCATACAAACTTTGACTTTTTCTGCGTTAATCTGCTCAGTGGTACCACAATAGACGAGAATCCCTCCACAAATTTCCAGTGGTCGCTGGCCAAACCCAGAAAACTCTTCACCTTATTCACGTTGGTCGGTCTGGGCCACTCAATGATAGCCTCCACCTTCCTCAGGTCCACTGATAACCCCTCTTCTGACACCACGTGGCCCAAAAATGACACGCTTCTCAACCAAATATTGCATTTACTGAACTTGGCATACAACTTACTCTGTGTGAGGGTCCCCATCACCTCCCTCAAGGGTCTAGCATGTGACTCCTCATCTGAGGAATACACCAAAATATCATCAATGAATAACACCACGTATTTATCCAGCTGTTCTCTAAACAGCGTGTTCATCAAATCCATAAAATCTCCTGGATCGTTGGTCAATCCAAATGGCATTACCAAAAACTCATAATGCCCATATCTGGTGCAAAAAGCTGTGTTTGCGACATCCTCCACCCGAATTCTCAATTGATGGTATCTTGATCGGAGATCGATCTTTGAGAAAACTTTTGCACCTTACACAGATACATAAAGTCAAGCATAAATAATTTCAGAGTATTATTTATCAAAGCATTAAGTAAACAATACCTTCAGCTAGTCAAACAAATCTTCTATCTTTGGTAGTAGGTACTTATTCTTGATGGTGATCTTGTTGAGCTCCCGGTAGTCAATGCAGAGTCTCATACTGCCATCCTTCTTCTTTACGAACAATACTGGAGCTTCTCATGGTGAGACACTGGATCAGATAAACTTCCGGTCCAATAACTCTTGCAACTGCTCCTTCAGCTCCTTCAGTTCAGTCAGAGCCATTCTGTATGGTGCCTTTGATATCGACTCAAGACCGGGCAATATATTAATCTCAAACTCCACCTCTCGACTGGGCGGTAGTCCTGGCGGTTCGTCTGAAAACATGTCTTTATACTCGTTCACCACTAGTATCGAGTCAATCGCAGGTATCTCTGGCTCAGCTCCCATGGCATATACGAAAAACCCCTGACCACCTTTCTTCAATGCCCTGCACGCTTGGGCTACGGTCATATAGATCTTCTTGGATGCCTTCTTCAACTTGTAATCCCTTTGAAAGATGGTTTCCTGCTTATTCTTAGTATGTATGTTGACTTTTCTCTAACGGCAATCGATTGTGGCATGATACTTAGACAGAAAGTCCATACCAGAATAACATCAAAATCTTGCATCTGGATCATGATTAGGATTGCAGAGAATTCCAGCTCATTAATCTCCAACTGACATTTCTTGTACTGTTAGTGAGATACAAACACCTGGTTGCCGGCGGTTTGAACACGATAGAGAATATCTAGCCATTCTGCCAGGATATTCAAACTCTTGACAAATCTCCTGGCAATAAATGAGTGGCTGGCACCACTATCGAAGATAATATAGGCTAGGAGCTTGTTAATTAATATATCACCTAACATTTTCATGGTTATACATACAACACATAACCACAAGAAAGGAAAAGTATTTAGAACAAATTGGAAAATTAAATACTCAATTAAGGAATACCTGGTACGACATCGCCAGCCTCCTCAACGCCGGCCGTCATGACATGAACTCGGGCATTAGTCTTTGCTTTCCCTTTCTGCTATGTCTGACCCTGCTGTGGAGGGGCGCCTGTCACTGCGTGGGGCAGTCTCTTGCAAATTGTCCTAGGTTGCCACATCTATAGCAGACATCCTTAGTCTTCCATCACTGACCTGGATGAAGGCGTCCATAGTGAACACATGGTGAGGTGGGCTCCACAGCCTCACCGGCTGTGCATTGGTCACTACTGGTCCCTCTATCATGAATGGCTGGATAGTCGGCCTCTGCAGCTATGGTGGTCGAAAAGGGCATCCTGACTGGTGGCGGCGTGGTACCCTCAGCCATCTTTCGGGTCACCTGGAATGATACTCCTCTCGTGGCCTCTTCGCCCTATCATCGGCAACGACCCTCTCGAGGTCACCCTCAATCTCACAGCACACCTCGAGTAGCTCCTCAAATGTCCCTGGCCTGGCACAGATAATCAAAGGCTGAATGTGAGAGTTCAGTCCAATCGTAAACTTTGACATCTTCGCCTTCTCGTTTTCCATGATGGAGAGCATGTATCTTCCTAGTGTGTGGAACCTCTCACAATACTGGTCCACGATGATAGACCCCTGTGTAAGTAGATGGAACTCCGTCATCCTCCTATGTATAGAAGTCTTAAGGATATAGTGCTTCTGGTATTCCTCCCTGAACTGAGTCCAAGTCAACAGTTAGGTCAACCTGTGCTCCATGCTATGCCACCATTCCTCGGTATCACCCTTGAGGAATGGAACAACCACCTCTACCTTCATATTTTTAGAACTTGCAATAGTTGAAGCTACTCGGATACATTCTTGAGCCAAATTTTGGCCTCTTTTGGCTGTGTGGTACCCCTGAACATGGGTATCCAGGAGTTCTGCATTTTCCTGTAGAAAAATCAGAGTCCTGGGGGTGGCGGTTGTGGTGGTGGCTGCTGCTACTGCTACTGCAAGTGAGCCATCTGTACCTGCTGCTGGGCCACCAGTGTAGTTAGATTGGCTAGAGTATCCGTAAAAACTTGGGGTATAGCCCCTTGACCCTTGTGGTCATCACCGTCGTGTCCCATATTCCCTGCTGGTTCACGGTGAGGTGGCATTTTCTGAAAGATAAGGAGGACATCACATAAAATTTCAGAATTAAGTGAAGTTATAGCAGAGACTAGACATGTATGGGGTTGTACGTGAGTTCGGGGGTAAAACGGTAATTAAATAGCAAAATCTCACCACGGCGCACACCTCCCTTAACTCGATCATAACTTATGTCTACTTCATTTATTAGGGGTAAAATAGTAATTTCTAGGAAAGATCATAGCTTATGTCTAAATAATCTAGTTAATCCTGCGTTTCTGAGGCAGATCTCGAGCCTGGGTTTTGATACCACCTGAAGCGCCCCGCACCCGAGCCCTAACATCGGGAGAGGTGCACCCGCCGTAGTTTGCTAAGAGAACTACAAGGCGTCGAATCAATCTCTTATACGACAAAAAACGTATAAAATTTTTTATCTTTTCGAAAACAATAAATAGTTACATTTAACAATATGATTTAAGAAAATCCTAGAAAAAACAATAAACAAAGTTCTGGCAACAACGTAGAAAGATTGGTCTCTAATGTCTGTCAATATAACAAGGGTAGTGTCTGGTGAGATCCCAATGAAATAAAGACAGACAACTGCGGTCTCCTCATATCCTATGTGCGACCGTCAGTCTGCCCATACTACCGTGTTAGCCCCGTCCTCGACAAAGACATAGTCGTACTCTTCTTCATGCTCACCTGGAGGGGGAGGGGAGTACGGGTGAGTGAAAGAGAATGACCCTTTAGATGTATGCCTCAAACTAATACAAGATGCGTATGCCGAAATGACAAAACACATAGCACAAAGAACATGGTGTAGCATATGCATAGAAAGGAATGCAGAAAAGTAATTCACTATAGATAGAGATGCACAACTTCGTGATGCATGTCCGGTTATGCATGTCACACGCAACAAAAGTCATGTTATGCAAGATGTCCATATCTCTACCGTGCAATGCACGATCCTGGGGCCTACTGAGTGGTTGTGGTTCATACCCATCCACAGTCACCATACTGAGTGTACGCAGCCTCCGCCACTGTACACCATCCTAAGTGTCCGTCACCCGTATGTCACGATCCACCATAAATTCAATGCTCGTGCCATGAATGCAAAACAAGATCGCCTGAGGCCTTTCGGCTCATCCTCACCATCATCTGGCTCTCAGTTCTAGGTTCCTTTATTGGTCGGATAATGGCAAGACATTGTTTGGTATCATTCACATTTACTGCGGCTTATATACATTTATCTGGTATTTTCTACTGTTTCCTCATTTTTACCTTAATTATTTTGATTTATTTCCTAATTATCTAAATTGAATAAATTATCACAAGATCAGAAAGTTGATAAAAATAATTTAATCTCAGCATTTTATAATTCTGGAATGTAAATACAATTTTCTGGCATTAATTTACATTTTTCTATAATGTCCTACTTTTTTTAATTACTTATTTACATTAAGGAAATTTAGAAATTAATATTAAAAGAAACTATTTTTATTTCTTTTTTTTTCCTTCTAGGCCTTTGGCCTTCTTTACTGCTTGGCCCAGCCCACCGCACGCTTCCTTTATTTTTTTAGTTATCCAAGCTAATTGGGTCGGGCAGCTAAGGCCCTGTCCGTTGTCCATTCGGCTCTGCATTTTTGTACTACGCCTGGGCAGCATGATAATTCATTCTTGTCTCTGGCATAGGATGTTGATCAAACTGAGTTTCACAACGTTGAAGTTCTTGCTCCAAGTGATACAATTCATCGAATATATTTCCAAACACATTGTTGTTCCAATCCCACAGATCTTTTTTCAGTTGGTGTAACTTTTTGTATAAACCTCGCATTCCACCTATTGTGGGATATGAATCCCAGGATGATTTTACAAACAAATGAAACTCAGCGTGCTCCGTCCACATGTTTTGAAAGCGAAACAATTTTGGACACATAAAATCAGGCTGCAGTGATCTTAATAATAATGGGGCATGATCCGATGTCAGACGTGGTAAATGTCGAACTCGCAAATTAGAAAATAAACTATTGTAAGGCTCTGAGCATAGCATGCGATCCAATCGACGTCTAACGATTCCCAACCCCCTACCACTTGTCCAAGTATACATAGGACCATCGAAAGGGAGATCAATTAAAGAGCAGGATGAAACGCAATCATTAAAGTCTTCCAAAGATGCCATCGACGGAGTAGAGAGACCGTCATGTTCTTCAACAGACAAATATGTGTTGAAATCCCCTCCTATTAGCCATGGGTCTATATAACGTTCATAATGTTGCTGCAAAGCCAGCCATAATCTCCGATGATCTGTGACAGTATGTAACCCATATATTGGAGTGAACAAGAAAATATTATCTGTTCCTACTAATTGAAATTTAAAATGTGAGCATTGCTCTTCATATATTGCCGCAATTAATCTGAGAGATCCATTATTCCAAAATATCCACACTTTTTCTCGACAGATAGCTTCAGCATGGGAGAACTTCAGCTGTCTTTTTATTCGTACAAGATTTGTATGATGCTTCTTTGGCTCAATAATAACAAATAATTGCAGTTTATGAGATTTCACCAACTTACGGATGCGTACCAATAAGGTAGCAATTCCCGCACATTCCATATGAGGCAATTCATTGAGATGATGATGAAGATAAATTTGAAGAGCGAGTTAACCTATTCGATGCATGTGAATATGTGGCTAGCATTTCTTGTTTCGTTCGCCTGCGTCTGGTTATTGGATTGGGGTCCTCTAACTCTTGAAGCAGTTGATCCACAGATTTATCAGAAGATTCAAGTATATCCATGCGATTTGTCAAAGCATCTGCTACAACATTTAACTCATCTTGCAAATTGTCTGGACCCTTAATAATCTCGGCAGGTGCTTCCCCAGTAATTATATCTATTGGCTGCAAGCTATGTGTACCATGTTGATCATGTACCAATACTTCTGAGTCCGATACTGTAGCATCCAATACATCATCCACGTCTTCCAATACTCGTTCCAACGAAGTACCAACTTTAGATAAATCTTGCTGATTGGCAATACCATCAAGTACATTGTTGTCTTCCTGATTCTCAATTTGAAGGATTGGTTGTTCCAAAATTGGAGGGTTATTTTGTTCCACATGGTTCTCCATGTCTTGTTGAATATCTTCTTCATCCTCTACAGTGATATTTTTTTCTGGACTATTTTTCTTTGGGGTCCATCTCTTGGGCTTGTCCCTCGCCTTGTTTGGGATCAAAGTAACCTCCTTTTTTTCTCCTGTTGACAGTCTGCAGTTGCTGTACAATTTTTGGCCTCATGGCCAAGTATACGACAGGAAGTACAGAGGAGAGGAACGTTTTCATACTCCACCGTGGGATATAGATCATGATCCCCTCCCTAAATATTCAGTCTAGTTGGTAAAGCCTTGGATATATCAACTTCAATACATAATCACACCACAGAAGGCCTCAAACCGTTAGATGTTGCAGAATCCATTTTCAACAGCAACCCAATCATATGAGCTATGTCCCATAAAGCTGATTTGTTTTGCAAATACAATGGTAATCCTCTTATTGAAGTCCAAATTGGAACAATTGGCTTGTCCACCTTGGGATCAAAGTCTGGTGTCCATTTAGTTACGCGTATTATATAACCATTAACAGACCATGATCGTTGTAAAAAATAGCGGTGATAATCTTCTGGATGATGAAAAGTGAGAATTATATGCTGATCATCAAGAAAACCAAGTTTTGGAGTTGTTTTGAAACCAATACGTTTCATACAGGCGGCTAACTGTTTCATATTGGGACGTCCATGCCAGAAGGAACCAACCAATGTATATTTGAATGGTGCTGAATATCGATCTACTTCATTCGACATAAAGGAGATAGAAGGCATACCTTCATATCGCGTAATGGGTCGTATGGGTGTGGCAGCGGACTCCATTGATGTTGGCGCAAGAGCCTCTGCGAAGGTCTTTTTGAGTGTGGCGTCCGACATTATCGGATCTATCGCAAAAGTTTTAGATGAAAACAAAAATCTGCAAGTAGGTCAGCAGAACCCTACTGTATCGATTATACAGAAGATGCAGGAAGAATCTATGAAGATCAAGGAAAAAGCTCTTTCCGCATGACGGCATAAATTTATTAAGAAATCCTCACTTATGGCGGAGAAATACCATTATTACAAAGAAAGTCATGACATAACAAGATGAATGAAGATAATGGACGGAAAAATATAAACACATCGATGGCGACATAGGAAAAATAGTGTTCAAAAAGTGTATGATATGCCTCATTAAAACTTTGGCAAGCAAAACCACCCTTGTGGATAAAATCTTGCACGAAGAAAAAAAAGTACATATTTACACCCTTTGAAACAATAACTGGGTCGTTTATGCGCCGGCCAAGCACGAGTACTCGGGTGAATGTTCCGTGATCATCCGTAGGGGTGTCCAGAAACATACATGCAAAAACAAACAGAAAGGTAGCAAGCATTAGGCACCAAGCAAATGCAAAAAATTGTCGAATATCGATGAAAGAATATCATACCCAGTCTGCCTGCATCCCACGGAATGCAAGCAGGGCATAGGATAAATGGCCAATCCCTATGGAAGACTGTCCAAAACATCATCATATAATTACAAATGTCGGAGATGCCCAGTGGAGACATCAAGCGTGATACAACTGCGAACCAAAAATGGAAGAGTGGAAGGAGTAAAATAAGATGTCCTCGGTGTGTGTAATCCATGCTGCGCCAAATAATGTGCCGCCATGTTGGCTTCACGGAATGTGTGATGTACCATTATACCCGTCTGCGTGGACAATGATTGAAGCATACGAAAATGTAACTGGGCCGGTGTATGTGTATGCTGGATTAGTGCACGAGTCAACCGTATGCAGTCAATTTCTAAAATAATGTCCCGATGGAGAGGCAAAAAATATATCAGCGCAAAGACTGCCACTTGTATCTTTGCCAGAAATGGAGTGCTTGCTGGCAGGCGAAAAGCTAACGCTCCCACACATGCACCCGCACTATCGCGTAATATAGCTCTGCCAGTGGCAAATGCTCTTCCCATTGCAGCATCTGTATTCAACTTTAATCTACCTGTAGGAAGAACAATCCATCTCACTACTTGCATCCTTTGACGTGAAGAGGTGGGAGGATACCCAAGCTCTGAACGGACTGATAACCTGAAGCAAGTTTAGTATTATCTATTGTCTTTGCCAAAAATAAATATCTGACCGAACAACTGCCATGAGGAAATCCGTTGTGCAAGAGGCTGTATCACCATATATAAGTGAAGCATAAATACGCCAAACATTGAATATGATAATACCGGGAATGACTATCCGCAAAACACCTGCAAGTGTGAATGAAGAATCGCAGAAAAACCAAGACAACAAATAAGACCACAGATGCTGAACAACAAGATTAGGACCATCCACCGTTGTTGAATAAAAAGCCCAGAGAGGCCGGATAAGAGGACAATGCAGGAAAATGTGATCTACCTCTGCCGATGCCATCTTACAAAAGGGACATCTAGTGGGGCGAGAGACTGTATATTGCCTGATATAATCCTCCAGTGGAAGAGCGCGAAGATAGAGGCGCCATAGAAAATTGGAAAAAACAGACGATGGCGCTTACGCCAAATAAACTGAGCCGATAATGTCGTCGGACGCGAATTGCAGCACAAATCATACGCTGATCCTAGAGTAAACTCCTGCAATTAAGTAGGTTTCCATAGCATATGGTTTCCATCATCTCACAATATGCTTCACAAAAATCATGAGTCTGACAAATAACTTTCCAAATAGGAGAGTCTGGTAATCGAGAGCGATAATCTCCCCGTTCCCATATTTAGCATGCTTAAACTTACTCCAGAGAGTGTGATCCTACTGGTACTGCCACCAGATTCGACAAAAATATGCATCATGTAAGGCTCGAAGATCACGAACACCCAAACCTCCCTCCATACAAGGCATTCAAATTTTTACCCATGAAACCCAATGTCGCCTCTGGCCCTAATAAAAACGAGACATTTTTCTGTTCTATAATTTTAAGCACTAATTTTGGCAGGCCACCAGCTACCATAATATGTAATGGAAGGGAATAAATAACATACCGTAATAAGGCCAGTCTGCCTGCCTGTGATAGTAACTTATTATGCCATCCATATAGGCATGTGTCGATGTGTTCTAGAAGTGTCGTACAATGACCAGCCCGATTGACACCTTTATGCAACATAGATACAAGATAACGGAAAGGTAGATGAGTCGGAAGCATACCCAAGATTTCCGAAAAGCCAATTGACGCCGCAATGAAATATTTATGGATGGGATAAATCGGCTTTTATTATAATTAACCTTTTGTCCTGAGGCCTTCTCGTATGAAGATAAAAAGGCCTGAAATCCCCGTAAAGTCCGTGTAGTGCCCCGAAGAACGATAAGTAAATTATCAGCATATGCAAGACGTATGACATGAAAAGGCATATGGCCTATGCGAAAAGGTTGTAATGTATTTTCTGCAACCAAAGCTTTTATACCTCGACTAAAGACTTCCAAGGATATTATGAATAATAGTGGGGAGAGAGGATCACATTGCTTCACACCACGATAAGGTCAAAAATATGCAGAGGGATTACCATTAATCAAGATAGATAATCGCCTGCTGCGCAAATGATTTAATATGATCCGGATAAAGAAAGCGGAGAAGCCAAATTTCAAAAGTAGCAATTCCAAATATTCCCAACTGACACGATCAAACATTTTCATCATATCCAATTTAAGACATAGCTGACTGCCTCGCTTGTCTAGCATATGTATCATTTCTCTGGCTAACAAGACTTGTGAAGAAATATCATAGCCTTCAAGAATCCAGTTTGTTCCGGTGAGATTAATTTAGAGAGTAAAGTACTCAACCGTGTGGCAATTGTATGAGTACATACCTTGCTAAGAATGTTAGTCAAACATATGGGTCCAAAATCACTGAAAGTGTGTGGTGCCGCCACTTTCGGAAGAAGTGTTATCAATGCGCCTGCCATGATCGAAGGTTGTGGCACAGAAAGGAAAAATTTCTGCACTGTAATGATCACATCTGTATGTATGATAGACCAACAAGAGCGAAAGAAATTACCATGATAGCCATATGGTCCTGCAGCACTCTGTGGATCAAGATGTCAAACAGCATCCTTAATCTCCATCGCTTGCGGTATTTGGGTCATTAAAATATTGTCATTGGCGGATACCAGGTGTGGTATATATTGCAAAATATTATCATAGTCACCCATTGGTTCCTTCGCAAATAAAGATGTGTAAAAAGAAACTGCCTCATTCTGAATAGTTTCCTAGGTATCACATAACATCCCCTCCGATGTATATATTTGTTGAATGCGTAGATGTGAGCGACGACCCTTAACAACAGAATGAAAATAATGTGTATTGGCATCCCTATCTCGAAGCCAGTGAACCCTCGCTTTCTGCTTCCAATACTGAAACTCGTATTTCGTAGCCTGAATATACTCAGCCTTCGCACAATGATAACACGTGCGGGTGTCATCCGTCAGATCCTGATCCCATGCTGCTTCAGCACGTCGAACTTCGGCTTCAGCATGTTCCACCTGACTAAAGATGTTCCCAAATATATTCTTATTCTAGAGTGGTATGTCCTTCGTCAGGCGATACAACTTCTTGTAAAATCCATTCATACCACCCGTTATTGGATAGGATTGCCATGCTTCCGCAACATAAGAATGAAAATCTGGATGAGTTAGCCAAGCATCTAGAAAACGAAAAGGGCGACACCCAGTACCGCGTGTCCTACCACATATGAGTAATAAAGGAGTATGATCAGAAGAAATACGTGGTAAATGCGTAAGACATAAATCATCAAACACATCCTGATACACAGAGTTTATAAAGACCCAATCAAGTCGACGTTTAGCCAAGCCTAAGCCTCGACTGTCGACCCAAGTATACCACGGGCCATGAAAGGAAGGGCTCATCAACGCACAGTCCTCAATACAATTATTGAAATCCTATAACAAAGATAATGAAGGCTGAGAGAGACTGCAATGATCATCAAGAGACCGAAATGTATTAAAGTCACCACATACCAACCACGGGGTGGACATCTGTTGCGAATAAGCCCTTAAAGACTCCCATAGCTGGCGCCGAAGAAGAACAGTGTGATGAGCATAAACAACAGAGCAAGTAAATACCAAGTTTAATGAGATGTAACAAAACTGAAGATGAAGGCCTTGATCGTCATCCTGAATGGCCAGTAGCCGAAATATGTGAGGGTGCCAATATACCCATAACTTTCCTGATGCAGATGCATGTGAATTAGAGAAACCAAGATCTAATCCATATCGAGTAATGCTATCTGGAGGGTGTTTCAGTTCAATTATCGCCAAAAGGTTTAATTTATGCACATGTACCAAATGATTTAATCTAGCAAAAGAGGTTCGGAGACCTCTTATATTCCATGCCATTATATTCATTGAGAAAGATTAGAATCACTCCCTTGTGAAGAACGAACAGCACTACGAGTCAGAGTTGAGGGCGGCAGTGGAGGCAGCTCCTTGTGAGTTTTACGACGGCGGCGAGAGACCACTGGAATAAAACCATCAGCATCCGGAGGCTCTATAATACGGGATAACAAAATCTCTTCTGATGGAGACGGTGGCATCAAATTGATTTTACGTGTAATATCATCAGAAACCAGGGACAGATTAGGAGGAAGATCAGCTACATGCAACTCTGTATCCGATGAATGACCCATATCCCCAACGCATGTATCTGCTTGAACAGGGGGATATTCAGCATTCAAACCCAATCTAGAGATATCCTGCACATAACTTGGTGTTGCCAATGGCACCGTAGGGGGAGTGGAAGCGGCTGCCTCAGGGGTGGCGGACTGCATCAAAATAATAGGTGGCACATAATAAATTGTAGGAAATGTCTAAATCCTCAAATCATCACTCATACAAATCTAGGAAATGTCTAAATCAAAAACATAAATCGTAAACTTAATAAATTATTTCTACGTCTCAAAATCAAATCTCAAACCCACATAATAAAATGTCTCAAAAATAAATCCCATAAATCATATCTCCCGCAAGTCCTCGAACTCATTGGTATCTCCACTTTGACTCATCCTCGACAAATACTAGATCATACCCCTGATTCTCTGCAAAATATCAACAAGTGTAGTATGAGCGACAAAACATCACCCAGTAAGTTGCCTGTCTGTACACACTATGGGATCATACAGGGGTAACAAGTGTGAATACATAATTAAACAATTTATGAAAATATCGAGTTTTCCATTTTCAAATAAATTGACTATAATACCCTTTACAATAAAAAAGCACCAAAGTTAACAAAGTCAAACGTATGAAACATCCACTGAAATAAACAATCAAATGCCCGTTAAAATCAAAATGATGTAAAGTTCAAAAACCGATGCAATGCAAAGTTCAAAAGTCCAAACTCAAAAATAAAAAAGTCCAAGGTCTTCTAAAATCAAATTTCGAAAACCATGGCTTATATGAAACTTGTCAAAAGGTAAAGCTTGTTGAGTCAAGCTTTAAGCCCAAAAGTGATATCTCTACCACCAAACCTCAACAATTATTTCATATGGATTTGTATGGGGATATTAGTACAGTAAGCCTGAGTGGAAAACATTACACCTTGTGGTGATAGATGAATTTTCTAGATTTAATTGGGTTTATGTTTTTCGCTAAAAAGAATGATGCAAGACAAGAGTTCATTAAGCTTTGCAAGAGATTAGCAAACTTGAAATAAGACATTATTGCAGAAATTGGAAGTGATGGGGGTGGAGAGTTTGATGGTGAATTCTAAGAATTTTGTGCATCTAAAGGGTATGGACACAACTTCTTGACTCCTAGAACTCCTCAACAAGAAATGAGTCGAGCAATGCCAAATGAGTTTGCGTTGTCTAAGTATTTTTAGACCGAAGTGGTCAATACTGCTTTCGATGTGATAAATAAAGTTTACTTGAGTCCATCTATGAAAAAAACTCCTAAAGAACTTTGGAAAGGAAGAGTACCCAATATTGGATATTTCAAGGTTTAGAGTCGTAAGTGTTTCATATTTCATGCCAAGATAATTTGGATAAATTTGATTCAAAGTAGATAAGGAATCTTTGTCAGATATGTAAACAAAACCAAGGCATTTAGAGTGTACAATAAAAGGAGTCTTAAAGCGGAAGAGTCCAATCATGTTAAGTATAGTGAATCACTTGAAGATGAAGCAAAACTTAATGACGATGAAGAAAATGAAATAGCTGAAATAAACCCTATAGAGAATATTGCTAGTACTCCTAAAGGTGATTTTTATTGATGATCCTAGAATTGAACAACTTGAAAGTGAACCTCCCTCTAAGTTAAAGAGGAATTAGAAGTTAAAGATATATTTTAAAATTTTAGGAATCATTTAAATATAAAAAAGACATCAGATTCAATAGTTGAGGACACAAACCAGATGTGAGAGGCTATGGTGACTGCCATTACTCATGCAGCAAGGGAAACTCTTGGGATAAAGCCGGAAAGACAACCATACATAAAGAGTCTTGGTGGTGGAACGAGGATGGGCAACAAAAAATAAGGAATAAGCAAAAGAGTTTTAGAGAGGTGTTAGGCTGCATAGACGGCGAGGAGAAAAGGAGAGTGAGAGAGAACTACAAAATCGCTAGGAAGAAGGCGAAGAAGACAGCGACAGAGGCAAAGAATGCAGCCTATAAAAGGATTTACGAAAGACTAGAAACAAAAGACGGAGGGTGTGATATGTTCAAGATTGCAAAAGCTAGAGATTGAAAGAGGCAAGAGATAGGAATCGTGAAGTTTATAAAGGGAGAAGATGGACATGTTTTAGTCAAAGAACAAGACATCAAGGGAAATGGCAAAAATACTTTCACAACCTTTTTAACAGCATAAGGGTCGACCACGAAGAAAGAGAAAGCATCAATACACAAAAACGGTAATACAATACCTACAATTGTCGCAGCATCATACAAGGAGAGGTGAAGATATCACTTAAGAAGATGGGAAGAGCTAAGGCAGTTGGCCTGAATAACATACCCATTGAGGCGTGGAAGTGTTTAGGAGAGGAAGGGGTTCAATGTATCACTACTATGTTCAACCTTATCTTCAAAACAGGAAAAATGCCAGATGAGTAGAGGAGTGTAGTGGTTCCTATATATAAGAAAAAAGGAGATGCACAATACTATGGGAATTACAGGGGGATTAAATTGCTAAGCATACTATGAAGTTACGGGAGAAACTCAAGTTACGGCAAACCAATTTGGTTTTATGCTAGGACGGTCAACTACGGAAGCAATACACATTTTAACGAGAATGATGGAGAAGTATAGGGAGAAGAAGCGCGACCTATATATGGTTTTCATCGATCTTGAAAAAGCATATGACAGTGTGCTATGTAGATTGATATGGGATAGTCTAGATGCAAGAGGGGTACCTATAAAGTATATAGACATAATTAGGGATAAATATGATAGGACGAAAACAACCGTTTATACACCTGTAGGAAATACGGACTGCTTTCCGTTAGAGGTAGACCTCCATCAAGGGTCTGCATTGAGCCCATTTTTTATTGAAGTTGTCCTAGATGAGTTGTCAAAGACGATCCAAGGGTAAGTCCCATGGTGTATGCTTTTTGCTGACGATATTGTATTAGTCGCATAAAGTAGACATAACATGTGTATAAGACTAGAAGAGTGTCGAGGTGCTTTAGAGAGAAAGGCTTAAGGATTAGTCGTTCTAAGACTGAGTATCTGCACTGCGATTTCAGTGGCGCAGCCGGCGATGAAAATAACCAACTCACCATCGAGGGTCAAGTGGTCCCAAAGATAAGTAAGTTCAAGTACCTAGGATCATTTGTACAACAAGATGGGGACATAGAGAGTGATGTAGCACACTGAGTTCAAGCAGCCTGATGTAGGTGGAGGGCGGCCTCTGGGGTGCTGTGTGACAAGAATTTTCCAACTAAACTAAAAGGAAAATTTTATAAGGTGGCAGTGCGGTCGGCAATATTATATGGAACAGACTGCTGGGCTATTAAGAGGACGCAATTGCAGAAGATGAAAGTGATAGAGATGAGGATGTTGAGGTGGATGTGTGGGCATACAAGGCTAGACAGAATAAGAAATGAGGTATTCAGAGAAAGGTTAGGAGTGGCTAGTATAGCGGATAAGATAAGAGAGGGAAGATTGAGATGGCTTGGGCATGTCAAGAGAAGACAGACAACGGCGTCTGTCAGAGCAATTGAAAGCCTCATTATAGAAGCGAAGAGGAGTAAAGGCAGGCTCAAACTAACGTGGGATGAGCAAATTAGGCAGGACTTACTAGAGTTGCACCTCTCTGAGGACATGGTCCAAGATAGTAGTTCATGGAGGCAGATGATTAAGGTTAAGGAGGGGTAGACATGATGAAGGGGCACCTTAGAGCATACTTAGAGAATCAGATAGTATCTACTGTAGGATCTGCAAGGCACCACTAGAATGGGGGGTTGAATAGTGGGTGCGTAAAATGTGGTTTTTAAAATTGTTTTAAACCAAAAACCCAATTTCTGAAAACAGTTTCTGTTTTCAGGACCAGTTTTGAAACGTTTTGAAAACTAGGTTGCAGGTCTTCAAAAATTCTGAAATTTGGAGAGAACTTAGTCTCAGATGTTCTGAGTATCTCCTAAAAATTTCAGATTAAAATTCAACCTCTAACACCTTGAAAAATTGTTGGTGGTCAGATTGCTAATCTGCCAGAAACGGTAGTCTGATTCCAAATGCTCTGAAAATTTAATGACTAACCCCTTATTAGTTGTATTTAATTGGGTTGAAATAGTTTTGAAAAATTCTTTTGGGAAGTTAGTCAAATACGTTCAAAGTATCAACCTTTGCAACCCTGAAAATCAGACTGCACTAGTCTCAGAACTTTGGGCGCTTGGATGACTTATACTTGTCTAAAATGGTGCAAAATTGCGCCAAAAGAACCTTAAAACGTGTGGCTATGATTCTGGAAAGTTTCACAATTTTTGAAATTCGTTTACTATTTTTTTCCAACGTGATTAAAAACGATAAACAGTGCTGAAACTGAAAGTAAGTGCTGAAAGTAAATAATACCAGGAATTTTATACTGGTTCGGTTAAAACAACCTACTCCAGTCTTCGAGGACACTTTCCTCGGTTAGCACTAATCACAAAACACAAAATAACACCTTACCACAGGGTTGATAGAGTTACACACCAACTCCAACCTTTTACAAACCTTGTATGTGAATACAATGATCACGAACACCACCACCTTGCAAGTGCAAGATTGATCACACCTTGATCAATCTTTTACAATGATAAAGAGTATAGGGTGGTACGTAAGAAGCCTATTCAAGATGTATGAATATGAATACAATAGGCTTTAAGAGAGAAGAAAGAAAGAAAGGTAGAAGGAAGAGGATCAAAAACGTTTTTAGCACATCAATTTGCAAGACTTGTCTTGTATTTTGCTTGCTCTCTTCTTTCCTTTTTATCAAGTTGGCCGCCCCCTTGATGCTTGGTCTTCCTCTTGAAAATTATCTTCTAAGTCCTTGGAAGAGTGTATTGCATCATTTTGACATTCCTTGTTTACTATGCAACTCCTCATTGGATGATCATTAAGCTCTTGCTTACTTGACACTCATTGATTGGATGGAAGTTGTCATCATTTGATGACTAGATAAATCTGAAATTAAACCTCAAAAAGCATGTGCCATTTAGACATAAAATTATTTCCATAAATCATATAATCATCCCACATAATTAGTAAGACAAATATCTCCAGTTCACTATCATAAAAATCGGCCATTATACTCCTTTACATGTTGAAATTTCAGCATGTGTAACATACACATTTTATTCAAATTATTGTCAAGTTTGCTGTGATTTATTCCTTGAAACTAAAGAATAAATCAATCATCATTTAGTACATAACATTCTTATCAATTTTGGAATAAAGATTGATCACCAATAGGGCCTAGAATTCGCCCAAGTAATTCAAAGATATCACTTTATTTATTCCATAATATATGCAAAACACTTCTATACTATCTCTCAATTAATCCACATAATTCAAGATAGCAAAATATGGCTCATTTAGTGTAGAAAATCGGCCAGCCATATACTACACATGCTGAATTTTCAGCATGTGTCACAAATGTGACAAGATTTGAAATGTTACTTTTTGTAGTTTCTTTCTTTATGTCACCAACATTGCATGCTTCATTCTTGGTCAATCAAGATGCCAACAAAGCTCCACATATGCTCCAATAAGGCTGGTATAGACGTGTGATTAAAAATATACATGTGCTGAATTTTATTTTTGCAAACTTTGTAAAATAGTGCACATATAATTATACACATATGGTATATTCCAAAAAGCCTTTAATTGATTTTTCTAGAACACTTTAGAATGTATGAAGTATGTAAAAAGTTTCTAGATACATGTTATATGTCATGGCAAAAATGTTCCATGTGTCGTGTATGTAGAAAACCGAATTTTCGACGTTTATCGATTACCCGATTTTTCTCTAATTAAATTCCAACTTTTTGCACATGTTTTATATATTATGTTACACATAATATACATAAATTAAACTTTAATATTCAGCACTTAGGCTGATCTAAAGTGGCGCCCAACATGTGACAAAATTGAATTTTGGAATCTTCATAATTTGGCCTTAATTGAGGGTGATTTGTGTGTGCCAACATGGAATGATTTTATGGCTACACATACCATGTAAGCCACAAAATTTGTGGCCATTTTTGAAGTGTAGGGGCTGGCCATCTATTTATGGCAAGTACGTGACACATTGGCGAAGTTTCGGTATTTGTCCGATACGACAATTTTCGGTTTAAAACCTTTTAACGTGTCGTAATAAATTTGTTATCACCATGACTTATATCATATGATATAAGACTTGAATATACTCATAAATATAAGTTAAGTATAGTGGTGTGACATTAATGTACGTACGTAAAATGTATAACGTGTCGGTAGTACGTTGGAATATATGTGTATGCGCCTTTTTAAAAAAAACTGAAAAAATATATATATATATATATATATATATATATATGTGTGTGTGTGTGTGTGTGTGTGTGTGTGTGTTGAAAATGGCATGTGATATAAGAGAGTGGAGAACTTTCCTTTCTTCAACTTGTTGCCTTTATGCCTTTTCCAAATATGGCTTCCTTTAATGAACTACTTAGTTTATTTAACTAAGTATTTCACTTAATGAACTAGTTTAGTTCATTACTGATGGCACCTGAAAATAGTTCAAACACAACAAATACTTGCCATTTGATGTAAGCTTTAAAGCTTCATGGCTCGTTAGTACGACAACATTATATATGAACTATATAAGGCAAGTTTTATGCAACTACGTGTCATGTCATGAAATATGTCATGCATTTCTTTAATTTACGTTATTTAAATCATGCATTTTGAAATCACTCAAACTCCTTTTTCTCAACATCTACATTTATTTTTTATTCTTTTATTTTTTAATTTTTTTTGTTTTGTTTTGTTTGTGCATATCCATTGTTGACTATTCTAATATCGTAAAGTTTGGATTTATATTCAATAAAATTCATTCATTAGTACATATTCCTATTATTGTACTATCGATATAGGTACATATAGAGCTGGTGGTCTCACTGGAAGCAAACTCTCTATCCTTTGGGATGGAGGCATTGTTTGCCTGCCTCTTACCCTCTCGAGACCCTAGCGATAGCTTTTGTTGTCGTTGGGATATACTGGGTATGATTATTGTTGTGGTTAAAGAATTAATATTAGATGAGACAAGTCATGGCATGTTGACAATGAGAATATTTCACGAAAATGCATTTATTTCACAAGTTGAGCCTAAGAATATAAAAGAAGTCACAACTGATGAAGATTGGGTACTGCTATGCAGTTAAATCAATCTGATAGTGGTTATGTTTGGGAGTTAGTTCATAAACTAAATGATCATCATACTATTGGAAATAAATGGATATTTAGAAAAAAAATAGGTGATCGAGGGAAATATAATAAAGAATAAGATAGGTTGGTAGCACAGGGATTAAACAAGAAGAAAGAATCGATTATGATGAGACACTAGCCCCTCGTAGCAAGATTAGAGGCTATTCGGATGCTTTTAGCATATGCGTACTTTATTGATTTTAAACTATATCAAATGAATGTGAAATAGCCTTCATAAAAGGAATATTCAAGAAGAGGTATATGCAGCTCAACCCCCAGGGTTTGAAGATCGGGATTATCCAAATCATGTCTTAGACTTAAAAGGCTCTGTATGGACTCAAACAAGCTCCTAGAGCATGGTAAGAGATTAAGTACGTTCTTGAAAATGAATTCTCAAGAGGAAAAGTTGACTGTATTTATTAAAGAACAAGCAAGTGATCATTTGATTATTCAAATACATGTTGATAATATCATATTTGATGCTAGTAATGATTTCCTACGTGAGCATTTTGCTTAGCTAATGGAAAGAGAATTTGAAATGAGCATGATGGGAGAACTCAACTACTTCTTTTGGTTTCAAATCAACCAAACAAAGGAAGAAGTGTACATTTTTCAATAACAGTACATTAAAGATCTTCTTAAGAAGTACAAATTCGAGGATAGAAGAAGCGTAAGCACACCGATGAGCACAAGTGCCAAGATGTATAAAGATGTAAAAGGAAAGCCGGTTGATGTAACAAAGTATAAAGACATGATTAGTAGCTTACTTTATTTGACGGTTAGTTAGGTGAAGTTGGCTGGTTTCTTGATTTTCCGAAAACTTAAAGACACAGAAAAATAGGCACGTGGATTGATCGACGTGGTTGAATAAGAGATTGATGTGTACATCTATCTCTAAATCAATCGATTGACCTCAGCGAGATCATCTACTATAAAAGCTTTCAAATTTCAAAAAATTTATATTTTCTTCCCCTCTATTTTCAATCGACCGACCCTAACTTACTAAATCTTTCTCTCCTTTTCAAAACTGCCCCTTCCCCTCAAATTCAAACAAAAACCTCAAATCGATCTCCATTAACCTTCAATTTCACATCATCTTCTCCACTATCTTCATACTCTTCATCTTTTCTACTCTTCTCTTCATTCCAAAAAATTGAGATTCCAACTTTAGGGCAAAAACTCAAAATAAGAGGAAGAACACCTCAAAGAGACCAAGAACCTCCCAAGATGGTCAAGCAGAGTCAACCAACTCTCCCCAAGGTCAAATCGCACAGCCCCAAGTTCCTATGACTCTAAGAACACGAACACGTAGGCCTAGAGGAACGGATTTCACTAAAGCTCAAGAATAGGCAGATCTTAACAGTGGATTAACCCTCTAAAAGTTTCCATGGATGAAACCCAGAGACTTTCGAGGAGCCTTAGATGAACCTGGCAGCACAGGTAAAAAACTAGGGTTCCGGCCTGGTGCACCTGTCGTACTCTACTACAAGATGTACAAGGCATCGATACATACATGTGCATGCCGACATGAAACATGAATCGACATAGTGGATATACGACATGTATAAATAGACAAATCGTCAAATCCATACAAATAATGAAGTACATGTCCCAAAATAATATAAGTACAATATAATAAAACATAAATCCCCAAAAGCTAGGTACTGGCATACAGCTCTCTCACGGATAGTCTACGTGGGGTTCGTCCTCTATGTATCCAACATCGGGGACCCTGTACTCTGCAAGTAATTTAAAGGCAAGTATGAGCGATAAAACGTAATCGCCCAGCAAGTAGTCTTACTAGATACGCCATGTGGATCATGCACGGAGAGACGGATAATAAAATATATAATAACGCATAATAATGAACACAATATGGCACGTCTCCATTTAAAATTAAAGTGACATAACATAAACATAATAAGCAACATGAAATACATAAGAATTTAACATCATACATAAGGAACATTATTCTTCTACCTAAGTCCATCACATACAATGTCCATACTTAACTTCTAAACCATGTCCTAAACTAATGTCATAAACTTATAACGACTAAACTTCCATGCATAAATCCTATCTCGATCAACTTAATGGCATCACAGGCTTAAGGATATTCTAAAAATATCTTAAGGATAACCTGATCATAACATGTTCATTTTAAAATGAAAACATGACTTTTCATAAATTCATAACATGACTTTTCCATAACATGCATAACATGGCATTTTCATAAACATGAAGAGATAACATTTTTGTAAATGGCTACAACACTTGCATAAGAATAATAACGCACGACATACCGAATGATTCCTCATATAGTGCATATACAACATAAAACATAAGTATGTGTCTAACGGTGACACGTCATGACAGAGATCCTGTGTATCAAACCTGGTGTTACACTCAGACATAATGAGAACATATGCCCCTGACACCTACCACTCCGGTCCCCTTGTCAGGACGACGCACCATAACATAATATAAACTAAACATAACATAACGTGTGTCGTTGGAATCAATCGTCTCGTGTTTATTATTCGTTACGCGTATAAAATTTTAATACATGCGATCCAATAAAAACAATTTTTCAAATTTTTATTTCATGAAAACCCTATTTCTCGGCCATAAGGGTAATTTGGTCATTCGACACTTTAATTACTAAACATTCATCACCTACATACATCTAACATGTCATAACTTAAAGAAAATACCACCTTTACCTCCCCCCAAAGGTACCATTCGGCCAAGCAGCCCAAAACAGCCCTTTTTTTTGTAAATCACCTTACACCACTTTCTTGATTTGTATATTCCATACAACTTATATTTCAGCACTTAGTCATCTAAAATCCTTGTTTCTTAATCACTTTAATATGTCACATAAATAAAATACATAACTAAGTCATATGTCATATCTTAATATATACTATATATATATGTATACATAATATGCCATAAAGCCATATATATATCATAAAAAGGTACTTTGGTCGTGTGCATACATACGGGTATTGACATATCTATATTTTCATATATTATACATATATGAATAAAATCATTTAGACCCTAAAAAGATGTCCTTGGTCGTGCATGTATATATTTATAACTCACTTTTATATTTTTATCCATGTCGCAATTTAATTTCCTCCATTTAAGGCCTTTTGGCCGATTACACCACACACACACATAACCACTTAAATCACATTTTTCTTCCATTTTACATATATGTTATGAGTTGACTATATTTATATTAACCATGTACATATTAGTTTCCATCAACACTTATTTTGAAGAATATGACATAATGGAAACACATAAAATATATACATGATGGAAACCATAAAAAATGAACTTTATGAGCCATAAACATCATTAATATACACATCTTGAAGATGGATGATGAAGCCCAAGTGAGATGCCAAAATGGCCTTATGGCTGTGTGTATATATGTATGTATATGAGATGATGATCATCAAAAACCACACTTGTGACCAAGTATGATAGTCGTGCTTATGATGCATACATAAACATGCTAAAAACAAGATCATAAAACATATGAAAACAAAAATACCATAGAAGATGCATACTTGATTATCATCATAAAGAAATACATAAACAATTATACCAAAGATACATTCTTAGTACAGTTTCCTTAACCTTACATATGACTTCACTTTCTTTCTTTATTTTCTACATATATCTTCTAAGAATAATCTTTTCATTTCATTTACACCTAAAAGACCATATTTTTGTGTTATGGCCGAATGTATGTATATGCATATTACAATATAGGTATCACATGGAAACATATATTTTACATATTCTGTAAAAACTTGAACATACTACAAGATGATCCAGCTTTGACATAAACATATGTATTTAACCTTTGAAAATCCATGCGGGAGCTAGGAAGAATACTTGCCTTTCTCACTTTTTCTTACTCTTAAAGTGAAGATTCTTCACTTAGTTTGGAAGAAAAACTCTTTCTCCTTCCTCCTTGGAGTCATGGTTTTAAGGCCAAAAATGAGAGGGTTGATTAGCAACTTAAGAAGCTAAATAAATGGAAGAACTTCACTAGAACTACATAAAGTTCTTACCTTGTTCTTCCTTAGCTCTTGGTTCTATAACCTAATTTTTTCACTTCTTGAATGGAGGAGGTGTTGGAAACTGGCCTTGGATGCGTGTAGATGAGGTGAAGAGAAGAAATTTTCTCCCTTTGCCTTTGTTGGAGCTAACAACCAAGAAGAAGAGAAGAGGGGTTTGGAGACTTTGTTTCTTGGAAGAGAGTGGCGAGAAAGTTTGAATGAAATGTGAGAAGTGTGAAAAGTGTAAAATGATCGAAGAGAAAAGGTTTCCCCCTTTTTTAAGGCATTCACTCGAAATGGGATTGGGTGGAGAAGGAAAAGATTTTTCTTGTGTAATGATGGAGATTTGATTGTATGAGACTTAGGGTTAATGATGGTATGACATGATGTGTAAGAACATAGAAGGCTTGTGTCTTCCTTTGGAGGGTGGTGGTCGCCCTATGGTTAGGGAGGAAAGAAAATGGTGGCTTGTCTTGTTTCCATGTACGATAAGTGGTAGAAAATGTGATGATTAGGATAAAAGTGTGTATGGTTTCGTTGTGCAGTGGAAGATAAAAGAGAAGAAAACTTTCTTCCCACTTGCATGGATGGGGGCATCCTATAAGATGGTTAAATGGGAGAATAGGACAAAATACTATCATTTCTACACTTGGTGTTTTGTTGGGGTATTTTTCTAACCACAATTTCTTCTTTCTTTTTCCCTCTTAAATCCGTGTGTGTATGTGTGCATTTTATGTATTCATTTTCTTTTTCTTCTTATCCAAGATATTTATTATGTCCTAATTTATCTTTCATTTTTATTTAAGTAGTGAAATTTATTGTGTCATGTAATTTTATTTGATTTAACTTATCCTAAGACCTAAGTTGTTACGACTAAATTTACTTACGTTTTATTGTATGTTTGATAACGTTTGTTATTGAGTTCCCAAGTTGTCGGTGTATCGAATAGTTTAACACATGAGTATATACCAAAATTAAATGAATGTGGTATTTTAAACATTATAACGTAACGGAAAATATCGGGGCGTAACATTCTCCCACCTTATAAAAAGTTTCGTCCTTGAAACATACGTACCTTATACGAAGAGCTGCAGATACTGATTCTGCTTCTGCATCTGCACCTTCACGAATAGAATTGACCTTTTCCTCAATGTCTGCTCCTTATGGTCCACAATACGTATCGGTACCTCCTCATAGGTAACATCCTCTTGAATTGTAACTGGATGTTGCTCAAGGATGTGGTTCAGATCATGCACATAGTGTTGCAACTGCGATATATGAAATACATCATGTGTTAGGTCCGAAATACACTCTAGATGGGGGTGAATAGAGTGTTTGACACTTTTGCGGAATTTTTCTTGTTTGGCTCAACACAAAAGAAATTCAAAATCAGAGCAAGAATGGGAGATGAGATGCAATGAATGTGTACACCGGATATAGAGTGGTTCGAATCGTAAATGATTCTACTCCACTACCACTTTGTTGCCAAAGTGGATTTTCAACAGCTACTCTTCTTATTAAAGCAATAAGAACAACCACAACAACACTTACACTAACACCTTAGTGTAAGCAACAACAACATCAACTTCTTGCACAAACCACACTTGTGCAACTACAACAACTACAGCTCTTAGCAAGAACAACTTCTTGCTACCTCACAACTTCAACAAAGTTCCCTCAAGAACTTCTCACAGTGGGTTGAAGAAATAGTAAGGTTCACACTTTCTCACTAGTCTAAGCACAAGCAAGAGAACAAATATTTATGGTTTCTCTTGTGCTTGACTCTCTATCTCTCAATGTACAGCAATGAAGAGCACAGAAAAGCTTAATAAGCTTTAAGCAAATTTACAAGTATGAGAGAACTATACAATAATGAAAAATGAAGCTAAATGATGTTGAAAGTGTGTATTTGCCTTATTCAAGCCTCTTCTATTTATAGATGAAGTTGACCACGTTTTTGAGACTCTCCACCATGTCTTGAACTACTCCAAATGTCAAGATAATGCCCAAATAGTCTTTAGCCATCCTATGGAGTGATTTGATCTTCAATAGCCACCCTAGAGAATCTTAGATATGGTTAAAATAGTCAAGGAAGCATGTAGTATGTTGGGTTATAGTCCACAAGAAATTTGAGCAAGATTGGAGAGAGAAAACATCCTAGATCTCCCTTGGATTTTGTTCCAACATTCAAAAAATTTTGAATTCTGGAGACGTCGATCGATCCACGTCTCTTAGCTGAGAGATCGACGTCTTCCAGAAGTACGTCGATCAATCCATGTCTCTTGGCTGAGAGATCCACGTGACGTCGATCGATCGACGTCCCTCTATTTGAGAGATCCACATAGATCTGAGAGTTTCAAACCTTTACACCTTCACATGGATCGTTCCATACGCCTTCCTAAGGGGCTGATGTATACGTCAATCGATCCATGTGAGAGATTGACGTCTCACAGTGTGTTTTTTTCAATTTGCTTCAAACTCAAAATGTGAAATTCCATTTTAGCCCTTTTAAAACATCTTTTAACATCATCAAAACATTTTATAATCCAACAATCTCCCTCTTTTTGATGATTTGAAAACCAAGATTTTAAAAGATGTTTTTGCTTCATTTTAATTAATTGAATGTTTCAAACTTGAAAAATCTCAATCTCCCCCTAAGTATATGCACTTTATACCTTCCGTAACAATCAATGCAAACATGATTTTACAACTCCAATGAATATATCAAAATGCTTCCCTTTTATAATTATGAATCAAAATGCTCCCCCTTAACTAAACATGCATCAATAACTCAACTTTCTTAACCCAAACATGCATCAATAATTCAAGTTTCAAACATGCTCAATTTCCAAACTTACCTCATTTTGCCAGCTACCTACAAGAATTATCTTATTTTCATCAAGATTCATAAGCAATAAACTACTTTAACAAATAAGCAATGATAAGCCATTTTCTCCCCCTTTTTGAAAGCATCGAAAACAATAACGAGATAGAAACATACTACTTCATTAAACTTCAAAACACAACCAAGTTTAGCAGGTACATAATTCAACAAGCTAGTAAAACATCCTAAGCTAGAATCATAGATAAAATAAGAAGTGAGATAAAAACACCCTAGTCCTCATCGGAAGAGAATGTGATGCCAGGGATGCACGCTTTCATCTTTGCCTTGAGCTTTGCAAATCTTGACTCGTGCACGATCACCTTACCTCTATGCTCTCCAACCTCCTGTTGAAGGCTAGTGACTTGAGCCTGAAGTTCAGGAATATTTGTGCTCAACCCACTAGTTTCTTCTCGAGTATCGGGTTCAGGGAATAGGTGCCTCGTCCGGAACACCTTCGTCTTCTTCCGCTTCTTCAGGTTGGTCTCGACCTCTCATTGCTTCTTTTCTAGATTTGAGTATTTGTTGGATGTTGACCTTATCATAAAAATCTTTGTGCGTGATTTCGTCAACATCCGTGTCATCCACATGAATACCCAACTTTACAAGCATCCTATAGATAAGGTTACTATAGGGTAGGGCTTTGTTTTGTTTGGTGGCAGCTTCAATAACATTGGTCATAAAAGCTCCCCAAAGTTAACCTTCTCACGGTTGGCTATTCGGTATGCTATGTAAAAGTCTAGGTTACTTGGCCCTTTGGCGGATTTACCATTGATACAAAAGGTAACAATGGCAAGAAGAGTACGATAAACTAAGAGCATATCATTGGTATTCTTAGTGGGATGGTAGTCTAAGAATGACTTCACTTCATCTTCAGTGACTCTCCACCGAGCCACATCCCACTTCCATGCATCAAACTCAAAGTACCCCTCGTTGGGTACACCAATCAATTCACAAATTTTTTTCAACCTTCCATTTAATGTGATGATCATCAATAATAGAATGCAAGGCCAAAGGAAGACCATTTATGTATTGAACCCATAAATTTGCATTAAAAAGTATAGTGTACCTAGTGGACATTTTATACATCTCTCTCTCATTCCAAATACTCCTCCATTCTTGAACATCTAACCACTCAATGACAGGACTTAATTCATTATTGCTTAGAATATCATTTATTCTAAGCAATTTGAGTGGGATGGTGGCTCTCTTATCATCTTCCCATTTATCATATAATATTTGAGAATGTCTAGTGATAAACCTTATATGTCCGGGTGGTAGGGGTTCCGTCAAAGCATCCTTAGCTTCTTTTGTTTTGATCCAAGGAAAGCTGGAGAGAGTTAACCTGCTTCGAATCTCGGCTAGAACTTGTCCTTGGCTCTCATCCATATATTGTTTTCTTCTAGGTTGAGAGGTTTGTCCTTGAGAAGGATTGCTTGACCCTTCTCCTCCACTCCTAGAGGATCTTGGCCTCTTGGTTGTGTTTTTGCTTCTTGAAGACATTTTTCAGAGATTTGGGGCTTGAGAGATTGAAAACATTAGGTTGAAATAGAAAAATTCAAGAGAAGAAATCAAGAATCAAAAGTAGAGATGATGAAATCTTGATTTAGAGATGAAACTGAAGAGAGGAAGGGTTTTTGGAGAGGGAGGCACAGGTTTGGTAGAGTTTCAATCGATTAGAAATGAGGGAAATGAGAGAGATTTGCGTTTTTGGAAGTTTTTAAATCTGCTGAAATCGATGACGTCGATCGATCGATGTTAGAGATCGACGTACGTCGATCGATCGACATCAGAGATCGACGTACATGGATCCCTCATTTTGATACATGGATCGATCCATGTATGCTGGTTTTTGAACTTTTCAATTTTAACCCTCTAAACATTGTTTATCATCCCTTATCTTGTTCTAATGGACTCAAATGTCTCAGTAGGAAGGGATTTGGTGAATATATCCGCTAGTTGGTCATTTGTTGGAACAAATTCAACACATACCAATCCTTTTTTAATGCAATCCCTTGTAAAGTGATGTCTCACTTCTATATGTTTGGTTCTACTATGATGTACCAGGTTTTGCGCTATACTTATGGCTGAGGTGTTGTCACATAGGATAGGAACTTTATCAAACTTAACATTATAATCGTTTAAGGTGTTGATCATCCAAAGTAGTTGTGCACAACACGAAGCGGCCGATACATATTCGGATTCCGCCGTTGAAAGTGACACACTATTTTGTTTCTTGGAGAACCAAGAGAATAAGTAATCTCCAAGGAATTGACATGTCCCGGAGGTGCTTTTTCTATCAACTAGATTTCCGGCATAGTCGGAGTCACTATATCTTCTTAAATCAAAACAACCATTTTTGGGATAAAACAATCCAAAGTTCAAAGATCCTTTCAAATACCTAAAGATACGTTTAATGGCAACTAGATGCGATTCCTTAGACATACTTTGAAATCTAGCACATAAGCACACAGCATGCAAAATATCCAGTCTACTAGCGGTTAAATAAAGTAAACTACCAATCATACCCCTATATTTGGTTACCTCAACCAGCTTTCTTTTTTCGTCTTTGTCAAGCTTTGTACTTGTGCTCATTGGTGTGCTTATACTTCTTCCATCCTCAAACTTATACTTCTTGAGTAAATCTTTTGTATACTTCGTTTGAGATATATACACTCCATCTTGAGTTTGCTTGATTTGAAGATCAACAAAGTAGTTGAGTTCACTCATCATGCTCATTTCCAATTCTACTTCCATCAATTTTGCAAAATGCTCACAAAGAGAATCATTAGTAGCACCACATATAATATCATCCACATAAATTTGAACAAGTAATTGATGGTTTTCTTGTTCTTTAATAAAAAGAGTAGTGTCGACTTTTTCTCTTAAAAACTCATTTTCAAGAAGGAAGTTACTTAACCTATCATACCAAGCCCTAAGAGTTTGTTTAATTCCATAAAGGGCCTTTTTGGGTTTAAATACATGATTTGGATAATCATGATTTTCAAACCCCAGATTTTGAGCCACATGCACCTCTTCTTAAATTATTCCATTCAAGAATGCGGATTTCACATCCATTTGATATAGTTTGAAATCCTTATAGCATGCATATGCTAATAGCATCCTAATAGCTTCTAACCTAGCTACGGGGGCAAAGGTCTCATCATAGTCTATGCCTTCCTCTTGCCTATATCCTTGAGCTACCAACCTAGCTTTGTTTCTAGTGATGTTTCCTTTATCATCCATTTTGTTTCTAAATACCCATTTAGTGCCAATTATGGGATGATCACTAGGTTTAGCAACTAATTCCCAAACATCACTTCTTTCAAATTGATTTAGTTCTTCTTGCATGGCTAATACCCCTTCATCATTTATTGCCTCCTTTATATTTTTAGGTTCAACTTGTGAAATGAAGGCATTTTCATTGAATTTCCTCCTAGTCATTATGCCTTGACTAGTTTCACCTAATATTAACTCTTGGGTGATCTTTCCTATACTTATATGAATCCGGTAAATTTGAGGTATCTCCTCCTACTTCTTCATCTTCAACCTTAGGTTCAAGGGGATCAATCTTAAGGTCAATAACAATATTACCTTTTGGATTCTCAAATTTCTCTATATGGCTTACTTCAATTATTTCATCATCGTCATCATCATTAATGTTTGATTCATCCTCAATGAGTTCACTAAACTTCACATGAATTGATTCTTCAACTTTCATGCTCTTTTTGTTATATACTCTAAATGCCTTGCTATTTTGAGCATAACCCATGAAGATTCCTTCATCCGTTTTGAAATCGAGTTTATCCAAGTTATCTTTGGTGTTAAGTATAAAGCACTTACAACCAAATACCTTGAAATAACCAATATTTGGTACTCTACCTTTCCAAAGCTCATAAGGAGTCTTTTTGAGAGATGGTCTCAAATAAACTCTATTGATCATATGACAAGCGGTGTTTACCGCTTCGGCCCAAAAATATTTGGGTAACTCAAACTCGTTTAGCATGGCTCTACTCATTTCTTGAAGTGTTCTATTTTTTTTTCCGCAACACCATTTTGTTGAGAAGTTCTTGGAGCCGAGAAATTGTGTCCATACCCTTTGGATACACAAAATTCTTGAAATTCTCCATCAAACTCACCATCTCTATCACTTCTAATTTCCTTAATTGTGTCTTCTCTTTGATTTTCTAATCTCCTACTAAGTTTTATAAATTCTTGGCATGCATCATTCTTTTTAGCTAAGAACATTACTCAAGTGTACCTAGAGAAGTCATCTACCACCACAAAGGTGTAATGTTTTCCACTTAGACTTGCCGTACCAATATCCCCATACAAATCCATATGAAGTAATTGTAGGGGTTTGGTGGTGGAGATTTCACTTTTGGGCTTGAAGCTTGTTTTAACAAGCTTTGCCTTTTAACAAGTGTCACATAAGCCATGGTTTTCGAAATTTAATTTTGGAAGACCTTGGACTTTTTTATTTTTGAAAATCTCTTTGAAATTTTTAAAACTAATATGTCCAAGTCGTCTATGTCATAGTTGGGTCAAATCATTTTTGGCAACTAGGCAAGAAACATTTTGTGATATCAAATCATGTGTGCTAAATCTGTAAACATCATTTTTACGTATAGCCTCAAAAACAATCTTATCGTTCTTTTTCACAACATATTTTCTTTTTACAAATTCAATTTGAAAATTAGCATCACATAGTTGGCTAACACTTATCAAATTATACTTAAGCCCTTCTACATATAGTACATTATTAATAGTGAAAGAAGAATTACCTATTTATCCATGTCCAAGAATTTTGGCTCTCCTATTGCCAAAATGCACCGTTCCACCATCTTGGAGCTTGAGCTTGGTGAATAACGTTTTGTCTCCGGTCATGTGAGTTGAGTATCCGCTGTCCATAAGCCATTTGGTTCCTTCTTCTTTGGCTACTCCATTTATCTTGAGAGCCTCAAGATCATCTTCAATTGCCATGAGACAAGTATGTTGAATCTTTGGATTGTCAACTATTGCAACAAGTCCAACACCTTGATCTTCACTCTCTTCTCCTTCCGATTCCGAAAGGAGATCATCCCACATGGTTACCTCCGCATTGAGGGCTTTCTTTTGAGGAAAGACCTTTTTCTCTTGCTTTTGCGGCTCTTTTACATGGCAATCAGCAATGAAATGACCGGGTCGACCACATCTATAGCAGTTTTCACTTGCTTCCTTTTCTTTAGATGGTCTTTCGAAAAACTTTCTTGCTTGAGCTTTGTTTCTAGTTGCCATTCTTCTAAATTTTCTTACTAGAAGGGAAACTTCCGCATCCGATTCATCGGACTCTACCACCAATCATTTGTGTGATGTTTGTGTGGGCTTGATAGGGTTCATCCTATTTTGTTCATCAATAAGAATTTCATGAGTAAGAAGATTACCGGATAGCTCATCAAGGGTAAGAGTCTTGAGATTCTTTGATTCGGTGATGGCGGTGACTTTAGGTGTCCATTCTCTTGGCAAGGAGTTGAGGAGTTTTGAGACAAGGTCTTCATTTGAGATTTTCTTGTCCACCATGGAGAGTTGATTCACTATTCGTGTGAATCGATCGATTGTCTCCTCAATCTTCTCACCGCTTTTCATTCCGAACATCTCATAGTCCTTCATGAGCATGAGTCTTTTGGCCATTCTTACTTGCTCAGTTCCTTCGTGTATCATTTCAAGCCTTTTCATGCCTCATGAGCTCTTTCAAGACCTTGAAGCCTTATGAGCTCGGTGGTGGTAAGAGTACTTGAGAGAATATCGAATGCTTTGCCATTTAAGGCAAATTTTATCTTCTCTTCGTCAGTGTAGTCATCCTCATCTTTGAACATTGATTCTCCTTTTGAGTTGGTAATCACAGAAACTTCAATTCCTTTGACAACGGCTCTCCATATATCAAATTCACAGCCTTTCAAATGATTGATCATTCGAAATTTTCACAAAAAATAATTTTGGGCATCAAACATAGGTGCTTTAGTGTTTGATCCGAAAAATAGTGCAGTAGGCTTAGGAGATGAAGTGTGGGATGAAGAGGTTGAGGTTGTCATTGCCATGATCTTTAACCTTGCTACTTGCAAAGATAGGCCAAGCAATCAAGGTCGGCTTTGATTCCAATTGTTAGGTCCAAAATACACTCTAGAGGGGGGTGAATAGAGTGTTTGGCACTTTTGCGGAATTTTTCTTGTTTGGCTCAACTCAAAAGAAATTCAAAATCAGAGCAAGAATGGGAGATGAGATGCAATGAATGTGTACACCGGATATAGAGTGGTTCGAATCGTAAATGATTCTACTCCACTACCACTTTGTTGCGAAAGTGGATTTTCAACAGCTACTCTTCTTATTAAAGCAATAAGAACAACCATAGCAAGACTTACACTAACACCTTAGTGTAAGCAACAACAACATCAACTTCTTGCACAAACCACACTTGTGCAACTACAACAACTACAGCTTTTAGCAAGAACAACTTCTTGCTACCTCACAACTTCAACAAAGTTCCCTCAAGAACTTCTCACAGTGGGTTGAAGAAATAGTAAGGTTCACACTTTCTCACTAGTCTAAGCACAAGCAAGAGATCAAATATTTATGGTTCCTCTTGTGCTTGACTCTCTATCTCTCAATGTACAGCAATGAAGAGCAAAGAAAAGCTTAACAAGCTTTAAGCAAATTTACAAGTTTGAGAGAACAATACAACAATGAAAAATGAAGCTAAATGATGTTGAAAGTGTGTATTTGCCTTATTCAAGCTCTTCTATTTATAGATGAAGTTGACTACATTTTTTAGGCTCTCCACCATGTCTTGAACTACTCCAAATGTCAAGATAATGCCCAAATAGTCTTTAGCCATCCTATGGAGTGATTTGATCTTCAATAGCCACCCTAGAGAATCTTAGATATGGTTAAAATAGTCAAGGAAGCATGTAGTATATTGGGTTAAAGTCCACAAGAAATTTGAGCAAGATTGCAGAGAGAAAACATCATAGATCTCCCTTGAATTTTGTTCCAACGTTCAAAAAACTTTGAATTCTGGGGACGTCGATTGATCCACGTGCCAGTGCTTAGAGATCGACGTGCTCCAGAATAACGTCGATCGATCGACGTCTACTTGGCTGAGAGATCGATGTCTTCCAGAAGTACGTCGATCGATCCACGTCTCTTGGCTGAGAGATCGACATCTTCCAGAAGTACGTCGATCGATCCACGTCTCTTGGTTGAGAGATCGACGTCTTCCAGAAGTACGTCGATCGATCCATGTCTCTTGGCTGAGAGATCCACTTGACGTCGATCGATCAACGTCCCTCTATTTGAGAGATCGACGTAGATCTGAGAGCTTCAAACCTTTACACCTTCACATGGATCGATCCATATGCCTTCCTGAGGGGCTGATGTATACGTCAATCGATCCATGTGAGAGATTGACGTCTCACAATGTGTTTTTCTCAATTTGCTTCAAACTCAAAATGTGAAATTACATTTTAGCCCTTTTAAAACATCTTTTAACATCATCAAAACATTTTATAATCCAACATCATGTAACAGTGACAATGTCAGGGGTAACGCAACAGATACGCAACTGCACCAATTCTCTCCAATACCTCATAAGGACCAATGAATCGAGGGCTCAGCTTCCCCTTGATACCAAATCTCATGACGCCCTTCGTCGAAGAAACCCTCAAGTATACCATCTCTCCGACATCAAGCTCGATCAATAACCTCATTGAGTCTGCCCAACTCTTACTCCGATCCTGAGCTACCTTCAATCGACAACGAATCAATTTGACCTTATGTAAGGTCTTCTCCACTAACTCTGGAACCATGATGTCTCTCTCTCCAACCTCATCCTAGTAGAGTGGCGATCGACACTCCCGATCATACGATGCCTCGAACGGTGCCATACCGATAGAGTTGTGGTACTTGTTATTTTATGAGAACCCTATTAGCTTCACGGACTTATCCCAGCTACCTTTGAAGTCTAACGCGCACATCCGCAACATGTCTTCCAGAGTCTATATGGCGTGCTCCGACTGCCCATCTGTTTGCATATGAAATGCTATGCTCATCCTGATCTCAATACCTACAGCCCGCTGATATGCTATCCAGAATCTTGTTGTAAATTGTGGATCTCTATCACAAACGATACTGACTGGCATCCCGTGTAAGCTCACAATATCATCCATATAAATCTCCAATAACTTCTCCATCGATGCCTGAATCGACATAGCCAAGAAGTGCACTGACTTGGTGAGTCGATCAACAATCATCCAAATCGTATCATATCTGCTGCAGGTCTTAGGATGTTCGGTAACAAAATCCCTCGTGATGTGCTCCTACTTCCACTCGGGAATCTCAAGAGGCTGCAGTAAACCAGCAGGTTGCTGATGCTCTGCTTTTTCATGCGACATACAAGACAACGTTCAAGAAATTGTGCAATCTGTTTCTTCATCCCGTTCCACCAATAATTTCTCTTCAGATCCTGATACATCTTAGTAGCTCCAGGTTGAATCGATAATCCCGAACTGTGCGCCTTAGTCATTCTCCTTCTTAAGCTCATCAACACTGGACAAGCACAATCTGGCTCGAAACCATAGACTGCCATCACTGTGAATCTCCAAGTCCTTACCCGGTTCCTCTTTCAAATCCTCGACTATCTTCATCAACTGAATATCACTTTTTTGGACCTCAATTCAATCAATCAATGTAGGCGTGATCATCATTGTAGCCAGAACATTTGCTGTTGAATCAATCATATCCAACTCAAACTCGACGATCTCCCTCTCAAGTGGTGTCTGTCGGGCATGGCTTGATTTTTTACTCAATGCATCTGCCACCTTATTCACCTTACCTCATATTGTAATGGATCACAAGATCATAGTCTTCCATCAACTCAAGCCATCTCCGTTGTCTTATGTTCAGCTCCTTCTAGGTGAAGAGATATTTCAAGCTCTTATGATCCATATAGATCTCACTCTCTCACAATATAGATAATGCCTCCAAATCTTAAGCGCAAAGACGACTGCCGCTAGCTCCAAGTCGTGCGTAGGGTAATTCTACTCAGAGGGTTTCAACTGCCTCTATGCATAAGCAATTACCCGATCCTTCTGCATCAATACAAAACCTACAAGAAAAGGGTTAACGCGTATATATTTAATAAGAAATTTACGATAGTACGAGTTGTTTATCGGTTTACCTAATCCATTCTTAGAGTCGTCATTATATACCACGAATCCTTCTTCGGAATTTGGTTGTGCTAACACTGGCGCTGAAGTCAATCTCTTCTTAAGCTCGCCAAAGCGTTTCTCTTAGTTTGGCATCCAATCATATCATGTCTTCTTCTGTGTCAGTCGGGATAGTGGAACTGCAATCCGAAAGAATCCTTTGACAAATTTCATGTAATAACTTGCAAGTCCCAAGAAACTTCTGACCTCTTTCACATTCGTCGGTCTCGGCCGTTCCGTGATAGCTCTTCTTTGGGTCAACTGATATACCCTCCTCAGAAACAACATGACCCAAAAATGCAACACTGCGTAGCCAAAATTCGCACTTGCTGAATTTAGCATACGACTGCTTCTCCCTCAATACATTCAGCGCTATCCTCAAATGCTCCATACGAATCTCTTCATTCGGTGAATATATAAGTATATCATTGATGAACACAACTACGAATCTGTCCAGCTGATCTTAAAACATCGTGTTCATTACATCCATAAACGCTTCAAGAGCGGTAGTCAAATCGAATGGCATCACTAAGAACTCATAACGTCCATATCTCATACGAAAAGCAGTCTTAGCAACATCCTCAGACTTGATCTTTCAACTGACGATATCCAGAGCGAAGATCAATCTTGCTGAACACTTTAGCACCCTGTAAGAAAGGTTATGTTCATATACATAAACACAATTATAATTGCATCATTCACATATTTAATTTACTTACTCTCAACTGATCGAACAAATCGTTGATCCTAGGCAGTGGATACCTGTTCTTGATGGTAATCTTGTTCAGCTCGCGGTAGTCGATGTAGAGCCTCATACTGCCATCCTTTTCCTTGACGAATAAAACTGGGACTCCCTAAGGCAATACACTAGGATGTATGAACTTCTTCACTATCAGCTCCCTTAACTGCGCCTTCAATTCCTTCAAATCTACTGGAGTCATCCGATACGGCGTCTTTGAGATCGGTTCAGCTCTGGGAACAATATTTATTTCAAACTGGATCTCTCTATCCAGAGGTAAACCTGGCAAGTCATTTGAAAAACATATGAGAATTCTCTGACCACTGGAATATTGTCAATCGAAGGCGTATCTGACTCGTTGCTAAGGGCATATACTAGAAAACCTTCATCTCCCTTCTTCAATGCTCGGAATGCCTGAGATGCCATCAGCTAAACATTCTGTGGTATCTTCTTCAACTTGGAGTTTCCCTGATAGATAACTTCTTCTCGAGTCAGGTCCTTAATCAAAACACGCTTACCCCGCCAATCGATGCAGGCATGGTGCTTGAACATCCAATCCATACCTAAAATGATATCAAAGTCCCCAATCTGTATCGAAATTAGGGTAGCCTCGAACTTTTGCCCCTCCATTTCGAGCTCAAAATCTTTGTACAGATGGTGAGAAATGATCACCTGATCACCAGCTGGCTGAACACGATAGGATGTATCCAACCATGTCAGACAACTGCTAAGGTTCTTTGAGAACCTCTTAGACACGAAGGTGTGGCTTGCACCACCATCAAACAACACGTTGGTAGGTACGTTACTAATATAGCACCTGAGCCAATTTATAATTCAGGCAAGAAATTCTAAATAGGTATAAAAACAACATTCAATTTGCATAATTAAATATACCTGTCACTACATCAGGGGCGTCCTCGACTTCAGCATCAGCCATAACATGCACTCGGGCATTAGCGCATAGACCCTCTCTCTGCTGCGGCGTAGCCCTCTGTGGCCCATTCCTCGGCTCAGGGTAATCTCGAATCATGTGGCTAGTCTTGCCAAAATTAAAGCAAGCTTCAGTCCTCAATAGGCAAGGTCCAGTGTGCTGCCTATGACAATCGGGGCATCTAGGAATAGCGGTCCCCTGCGGATGCTGAGGCTGGCGCTGCTGGTACTGCTGGCGCTGAGGCTGATGCTGCGGCGATGGTCTATGCTGAAACTGCTGCGGTCCTCGACCATCATCTCTCCTCACAGTCTTGCTCCATCTCCCAGACTGACTATATCTAAACTCTTGGGGTCTCTTGCCCCGTGTCTCCACATCGCGTCCGATAATATCTCGCTCGACTCTATAGCATGCGTCAAGTAACTCCACAAAGTCTTGTGGATTAGCATTAACAATCCAAGCGCGAATACAGGAGTTAAAACCCCTCTCGAATTTGACCATCTTAATCTACTCATCCCTCATGATAGACGGGACATATCTCTCTAGAGCAGTAAACTGATTGGCATAGTCTACCACTGTCATGCTGGGCACCTGTACCAAAGACTCAAACATCCCAATCTTCGGTAAAGTAACTGAAGGTGGGATGTAAAACTTATGAAGCTCCATCAGAAATCGCATGCATGTAACTGGTCTGAGTAAATGTTGGCTCAACTTCCACCATTGATTGGCGCCCCCAATCAGAAATGGTCTAATCACTTGTGCCTTAAACTCATTAGGCACCTAAATCAGCTCGAAGTTATTCTCTACCTCGTTGATCCACTTTTCTGCTATGTCTGGATCAAAACCTCCCTCGAAACTCAAAACTCAGGCCCGCTTCATCTCATCATAAAAGAATCTAGTAACGTGCTGCTGCGATGGAGGCGGAGGCGGTGGTGCGTCATGGTGATTATTGTTATTGTCGATAGCCTGACCAATCTGAATCAGGGCGTCGAACAGAACATGAGGAATAGATGGCAGAATAGGTGCCATAGGCGGTGTAATATGCTAATCAAACTGCGGTACCGGCTCTACTGGCGGAGGTACCTGCGACGGTGGAGGAGGTAGTTGTGCCAGTCTACCGGCGTGTGGTCTGCCTCTTGGTCTTGAAGACATCGTATTGGAAGAAATTATTATCAATATAACAATTTATACGACATCAATAAGTTTAGTTCAAGTGACTTGTATAAGTTCCTAAAATTTGGGTTTACTATTAGGGTTTCGAAATAAGCATTTTATAAACTAAGTAAAGGCATCAGTCTTTTATCCGTTTATTCCAAAACCATTCTAGTGGTCTTAATCTAAGGCTGCCACTCTCGGTGTACGATTATAACTTAAGTTCTAAGATTATGACTTATATTCTAAGTTGTTTACTTTACGGTTTCCGCTGTGGATATAGAGCATAGGCTCGGATACCACCTGTAGTGCCCCGTCCAAAACTAAGGTTCCGCCCCGGTGCATCCGCCGTACTTTACTACGTGATGTACAAGGTGTCGATACATTTATATGCATGTCGACATGAAATATGAATCGATATAGCGGAAGCGACATAAAGATAAACATATTACATGCATAATTATACAAATCATCGAATCCGTACAAGTCATAAAGTACATGTTCCAAAATAATATAAGTACAATATGATAAAACATAAATCCCCAAAAGTTAGGTCCTAGCATACAACTCTCTCACATATAGTCAACGTTGGGTTCATCCTCTATGTATTTAACATCGGGGACCCCGTCCTCTACAAGTGATTTAAAAGCAAGTATGAGCAATAAAACGTAATTGCCCAGCAAGTAGTCCTACTAGATACATCATGTGGATCATGCATGAATAGAGGGGGTAATAAAATATACAATAACGCATAAAAATGAACATAATATGACATGACTCCATTTAAAATTAAAGTGACATAACATAAACATAATAAGCAACATGAAATACATAAGAATTTAACATCATACATAAGGAACATTATGCTTCTACCTAAGTCCATAATCATCACATACATGTCTAAACTTCTAATCTATGTCCTAAAATAAGGTCACAAACTTAAAAACAACATTTTCATGCATAAATCCTATCTCGATCAACTTAATGACATCACATTGTTGAGAAAAATGGGTTTGAGTGATTACAAAATGGATTATTTAAATAACGTGTATTAAAAAAATGCATGACATATTTTATGACATGACACGTTTTTGCATAAAACTTGCCTTATATAGTTCATATATAATGTTATCGTACTAACGAGCCATGAAACTTTAAAGCTTACATCAAATGGCAAGCATTTGTTGTGTTTGAACTATTTTCAGGTGCCATCATTAATGAACTAAACTAGTTCATTAAGTGAAGTACTTAGTTAAATAAACTAAGAAGTTCATTAAAGGAAGCCATATTTGGAAAAGGCACAAAGGCAACAAGTTGAAGAATGGAAAGTTCTCCACTCCCTCCTACACGTTTTCATACATGTATATTTATATGTATTCAGATTTTTTTTTGAAAGGCACATACACATATATTCCAACGTACTACCGACACGTTATATATTTTACGTACGTACGTTAACGTCACACCACTATATTACCTCATATTTATGATTATATTCAGGTCTTATATCACATGATATAAGTCATGGTGATGACAAATTTATTACAACACGTTAAAAGGTTCTAAACCAAAAATGGTCGTATTGGGAGAATACCGAAACTTAGCCAACGTGTCACGTACTTGCTATATATAGATGGCCATCCCCTACACTTCAAAAATGGCCACAAATTTCTTGGCTTACATGGTATATACAGCCATAAAATCATTCCATTTTGGCACACACAAATCACCCCAAATTAAGGCCAAATTGTGGAGATTCCAAATTCAATTTTTGTCACATGTTGGGCGCCACGTTAATCAGCCATGAGAGCTGAATATTAAAGTTTAATTTATGTATATTATGTATAACATAATATATATAACATGTGAAAAAATTTGGAATTTAATCGGAGAAAAATTGGGTAATCGACAAACGTCGAAAATTCGGTTTTCTACGAACACGACACATGGAACATTTTTGGCATGACATATAACATGTATCTAGACACTTTTTACATACTCTATACATTCTAAAGTGTTCTAGAAAAATCAATTAAGTGCTGATTGGAATATACCATATGTGTATAATTATATGTGCACTATTTTACAAAGTTTGCAAAAATAAAATTCAGCACATGACATTCATCATACACGCTTAGCTCAGCCTTGTTGGAGCAAAAGTGGAGCATTGTTGGCATCTTGATTGGCCAAGAATGAAGCATACAATGTTGGTGACATAAAGAAAGGAGCTATATAAGGTAACATTTCAAACTTTGTCATATTTGTAACACATGCTGAAAATTCAGCATGTGTTGATTAGAGCTGGCCGAATTTTAGCTGCTAAATTATCCATATTTACTATTTTGAATTATATGAATTGATTGAAAGATAGTTTGGGAATATTTTGAATATATTATGGAAATAATCAAGTGATATTTCAAATATCACACATGCTGAAAATTTCAGCATGTGTATAATGCACTTGGCCGATTTTATGGCCTTCTTGATGACTAATTTTATTCCAAAATTTAGTAGAAATGTTATGTACTAAATTATGATTGATTGCTTCTTTATTTTCAAAGAATTAATCAAATGAAAACTTGGCAACAATTTGAATAAAGTGTGAATATCAAACATGCTGAAATTTCAGCATGTGTAAATAACATGTGGCTGATTTTTTGCAAGGAAATTGTGATAATTTCTCTTGCTAATTATGTGGAATTATTATGTGACTTATGACAACACTTTTATGGCTAATTGGCACATGTTTTTAAGGATTATTTTCAGATTTATCTAGTCATCAAATGATGACAACATCCATCCAATCAATGATTGCCAAGTAAGCAAGGGCTTAATGATCATCCAATGAGGAGTTGCCAAGTAAGCAAGGAAATGTCACAATGATGCAATATACTCTTCCAAGGACTTGGAAGATAATTTTCAAGAGGAAGAGAGGGCTATAGGGGGCGGCCACTATGGATAAAAAGGAAAGAAGAGAGCAAACAAAATGCAAGAGAAGTCTTGCAAATTCAAGTGCTAAAAAAGTTTTTCATCTCCTTCTTTCTACACTTCTTTCTTTCTTCTCTCTAAAAGCCTATTGTATTCATATTCATACATCTTGAATAAGCTTCTTACATACCACCATATACTCTTTATTGTTGTAAAAGATTGATCAAGGTGTGATCAATCTTGCATTCGCAAGGTGGTGGTGTTTGTGATCATTGTAATCATTTACAAGGTTTGTAAAGGGTTGGAGTTGGTGTGTAACTCCATCAACCCCGTGTGGTAAGATGTTATTTATGTCTTGTGATTAGTTCTAACCAAGGAAGGTGTCCTCGAAGATTGGAGTAGGTTGTTTTAACCGAACCAGTATAAAATTCCTTGTGTTCTTTACTTTCAGCACTTACTTTTAGTTTCCAGCACAGTGCATCCTTTTCGTCACGTTATTAAAAATAGTAAACGAATTTCAAAAATCACAAAACTTTCAAGAAACATAGCCACACGTCTTAAGGTTCTTGTGGCGCAAGTTTCAACCCTTTTGGGCAAGTATAATTTATCCAAACGTCTAAAGTTCTGAGACTAGTGCAGTCTGATTTTCAGGCTTACAAAGGTTGAGACTTTTAACGTATTTGACTAACTTCCCAAAAGAATTTTTCAAAACTGTTTCAACCCAATTAAATACACCTAATAAGGAGTTAGTCATTAAATTTTTAGAGCATTTGGAGTCACGGTTAAATAGGAATTAATTTTTCAAATCAGACTACCGTTTCTGGAAGATTTACGCAATCTGACCATCAACGACTTTTAAAGGGGTTAAAGGTTGAATTTTAATCTGAAATTTTTAGGAGATACTCAGAACATCTGAGACTAAGATCTCTCTAAATTTCAGAATTTTTGAACACCTGTAACCTAGTTTTCAAAACGTTTCAAAACAGGTTCTGAAAACAGAAACTGTTTTCAGAAGTTGGGTTTTTGGTTTAAAACAATTTTAAAAACCACATTTTCCGCACCCACTATTCAACCCCCCCTTCTAGTGGTGCCTTGCAGATCCTACACACAAGCTAAAGGATATTCTAAAAATATCTTAAGGAAAACGTGATAATAACATGGTTCATTTTAAAATGAAAACATAACTTTTCATAAATTCATAACCTGACTTTTCCATAGCATGCATAACATGACATTTCATAAACATGAAGACATAAGATTTTCATAAATGGATATAGCACTTTCATGAGAATAATAACGCACGACATACCGAATGATTCCCCATATAGTACATGTACAACATAAAACATAATACATGTTCTAACAGTGACGCCTTATGACGGAGATCCCATGTCCCGGACCCGGTGTTACACTCGGTTATAAAGAGAACATATGCCCCTCACACCTACCACTTCGATCCCGATGTCAGGACGGTGCACCATAACATAATATAGACATAAACATAACATAATGTGTGCTGTTGGAATCAATCGTCTCGTGTTTATTATTCGTTACGCGTATGAACTTTAAAACATGCGATGCGATAAAAATAATCTTTCAAACTTTTATTTCATGAAAACCCTAATTCTTGGCCATAAGGGTGATTTGGCAATTCCACACTTTAATTATCAAACATATGTCACTTATCTACATCCTACATGCCATAAGTTAAAGAAAATATCACCTTTTCCCAAAAAAGGTACCATTCGTCCAAGCCAACCAAAACAGCAACCTTTTTTGTAATTTTCACCCAACACCACTTTCTTAATTTGTATATTCTATATACAACTTATATTTTAACGCTTAGTCATCTAAAATCCTTGTTTCTTAATCACTTTAAGATGTCACATAAATAAAATACATAACTTAATCATATTTCATATCTTAATATATATTATACATATATGTATACATAATATGCCATAAAGCCATATATATCATAAAAAGGTGTTTTGGCCGTGTGTATACATGCGGGCATTTACATATCTATATTTTTATAAATTATAAATATATGTAATCATAACATGTAAATAAAATCATTTAAACCCTAAAAAGATGTCCTTGGATGTGTATGTATATATGCATACTCACATATATATTTTTATGCATGCCACAATTTAAATTCCTCCATTTGAGGCCTTATGGCTGATTACACCACACACACATAACCACTTAAATATCATCTTTCTTCTATTTTACATATATGTTATGAGTTGAATTTATTTATATTAACCATTTACATATTAGTTTCTATCAACATACTTATTTTCAAGATTATAACATAATGGAAACACATCAAATATAAACATGATGGAAACCATAAAAAATGAACTTTATGAGCCATAAATATCATTAATATACATATCTTGAAGATGGGTGATGAAGCTCAAGTAAGGTGCCAAAATAGCCTTATGGCCGTGTGTATTTATGTATGTATATGGGATGATGATCATCAAAAATCACACTTGTGACCAAGTATGATAGTCATGCCTATGATGCATATATAAACATGCTAAAAATAAGATCATAAAACATATGAAAACAAAAATACCATAGAAGATGCACATTGATTATCATCATACAGAAATACATAAACAATTATACCAAAGTTACATTCTTAGTAAACTTTCCTTAACATTACATATGACTTCACTTTCTTTCTTTATTTCCTACATATATCTTCTAAGAATAATCTTTTCATTTCATTTACACCTAAAACACCATATTTTTGTGTTATGGCCAAACGTATGTGTATGCATATTACAATATAGGTATCACATAGAAACATATAATTTACATATTCTTATGGTGAAAACTTGAGCATACTACATGATGATCCAGCTTTGATGTAAACATATGTATTTCACCTTTGAAAATCCATGAGGGATCTAGGAAGAATACTTGCCTTTCTCACTTTTTCTTACACTTAAAATGAAGATTCTTCACTTAGTTTGGAAGAAAAACTCTTTCTCCTTCCTCCATGGAGTCACGGTTTTATGGCCAAAATGAGAGGGATAGTGAGCAACTTATGAAGCTAAATAAATGAAAGAACTTAACTTGAACTACATAAAGTTCTTACATTGTTCTTCGTTAGTTCTTGTTTCTATAACCTCCTTTGTTCACTTCTTGAATGGAAGAGGTGTTGGAAACTAACCTTGGATGTGTGTAGATGAGGTAAAGAGAAGAAAATTTTCTCCCTTTGTCTTCGTTGGAGCTCATGGCCACGAAGAAGAAAAGAGGGGGCTTGGAGACTTTGTTTCTTGGAAGAGAGAGAAGGGAATTTTTGATGAAATGTGAGAAGTGTGAAGTGTAAAATAATGGGAGAAAAAAGGATTTCTCCTTTTCTTAAGGCATTCGGCCGAAATGGGGATTGGGTAGGGAAGGAAAAGATTTTTCGTGTGTAACGATGGGGATTTGGTTGTATTAGACTTAGGGTTAATGATGGTATGACATGGATTGTAAGAATAGAGAAGACTTTTGTCTTCCTTTGGAGGGTGGTGGCCGGCCTATGGTTAGGGATGGAAGAAAATGGTGGCTCGTCTTATTGCCATGTATAATAAGTGGGAAGAAATGCAATGATTGGGATAAAAGTGCGTACGGCTTTCTTCTGCAGTGCAAGAAAAAAAGAGAAGAAAACTTTCTTCTCACTTGCATGGATGGGGGCGGCCAATAAGAGGGTTAAGTGGGTAGAATAGGATAAAATACAATCATTTGGTTTCTACACAATTTCCTACACTTGGCCTTTTGTGGGGGTATTTTTCTAACCACAGTTTCTTCTTCCTTTTCCCTCTTAAAACCGTGTGTGTATGTGTGTACTTATATATATTCATTTTTCTTTTCTTCTTCTCCAAGATATTTATTATGTCCTCATTTATTTTTTCTTTTTGTTTAAGTAGTGAAATTTATTGTGTCATGTAATTTCATTTGATTTAATTCATCCTAAAAACTAAGTTGTTACGGCTAAATTTACTTAATTTTTATCGTATCTTTGATAACATTTGTTATCGAATTCCCTAGTTGTCGGTGAATCGAATAGTTTAACACACGAGTATATACCGAAATTAAATAAATATGGTATTTTAAACGTTATAATGTAATGGGAAAATTTGGGGTGTAACAAACTTTATCTCCTTCGTGTTCAAGAGTTTTTAATGAGTGGGAGACAAATGAGAGAGCAACAGCACCTATAATCTTGCTTAATTATTAAGGATTTTGAAGCAAATGATGAGTTAAAGCCAATCATTGAGTGGTTAGATGTTCAAAAATGGAGGGGTCAATTGTGGAATGACAAAGATATAAATTAAATGTCTACGACATACACTAGACTATTTTATGCTAATTTATGGGTAGAATACTTGAATGGTATTCCATACACTTTTCACACTGTGATTAATGGTACACATCTCGAGCGGGATGTTGGAACCATTTGTGATTTGATTGGAGTCCCAATGAGGGCTTAGATGAATTTGACCTATTGAAGTGGAATGATGCTCGATGAAGGAGAGTGCGGATCACGTCAAAAGCATCTTAGATTACAATGCCACAAAGAACACAAAGGAGATGCCTTCCGTATGTCGAGTGTTGACTACAAAAGCCACATTTTGTGTTAATTGAAAGTCCGGAAAACTCCCAAGTAACCTTGATTTTTCCATAGCCTATCGCTTTGCAAATTGGAAGCTATTAAACTTCGGAGAAATCTTCATGGCTAATGTAATGGAGGCAGCCACCAAGAAGAACGAAGCTTTACTAAATCATCATCTACACTATGTTAAAGAAGTCTGGAACTTAAATGGATGAACTTGTTGTAGAAAAGATCACTCATAGGACTTCTATGACAAATTCAACCTCCAACAAGTATTAAAATCGATAGAAGAAGAAATGAGAGGGAGGGAACAGTCCACGAAAGAGGATGTTGAAGAACCTATTATGGAGGAAGAGTGTAGCGCCCTGGCCCGATACCGTCATCGGAACCAGTGCACCCGCCGTAGCCTACTAGGAGAACTACGAAGTGTCAAGCAGATCAAACGTACATCCTTCATAATGTAAGATAAAAGAACCAGCGGAAACGTCATAAAATTTAAACCTTCATCGTAAATCATACAACCAGAAACTGTAGCGGAAATAAAAGGTATTTGATCATCTAACCAACATAAATTCTAGATCAACATAATAACAACGAGTTTCCAAACTTAAAGAAAGTAGTCCAGCATCTATCTATTCCCCTGTCCATCATCCCATTGAGCCCACTCGCCATCGTCCTCGATGAAAATCAACTCATATTCAGGCTCACCTGAAAAAGGAATAGAGAAACTGTTCTTAGCGAAATTATCGCCAGCAAGTAACCCGTCTATACACCTTACGGAATCACACACGTCGAGTCACCAGTGTATAAAACATTGCCCAAAATATAGGTGCTCGGGTTAACAAATAGCATCTTAATAAGAATTCCTCAAAACCGATAAAGCACATATATGTACACAGATACGGGAACCAACATGTATTAAAACAACGTATCACATAAGCAAATCATAGACTAACCACGTTTCTTGCATGTCAAGTCTGATGCTTCGTGTATCATGATGCATGTACTTCTTTAAAATCACACACAACACCCATGCATATGTCTTCTTTCATAAACATGTCATGCATGTCATTTCACAAAACATTTCATCACTTTACATATCATATTCTTCGCGTAGCAGAACTTTATACCCTGTGGGTGATCAGTCCACAGCAAACATAACTTTATACCCCGTGCTGAAAGGTCCACGGCCCCATAACATATAACTTTATACCCCGTGCTGAAAGGTCCACGACCCCATTACATATATCATGTATCCGTGCTGAAAGGTCCACGGCCCCATTACATATATCATATATCCGTGCTGAAAGGTCCACGGCCCCATAAAATACTTTATTTTCTGTGCTGATAGGTCCACGGCCCCATAAAATAACTTTATTTTCCGTGCTGATAGGTCCACGGCCCCATAAAATACTTTATACCCTGCTGTTGATTCACAGATCACGCTTTTATACCCTGCTTTCGCAGGCGTGACTTTTATACCCAGCGATCAACCAGCAGCCATCTTGTCTTTCGAAAACTTCAAACTTTTCTTGTAAACACATGTTCTTTCGCAAAGCAATTCTCAAATCAAATGCAAGTGCCCATGTCATGATGCAGAATGCTCATGTAACATCATATCAAACGTGTAAACATGCACACACACTTTACATATCAAGTACAAAGTCCTGAACCCCTATCACATTTTGCTCGTATCATTTCATGTCCCTTCGTATTACGTAACCATCTCGAGTTCACACTTAACCTTGCTCGTTCATACTTCCTCAAACACACCCTTTTCGTACCATTTTGTGCTCTTTCATATTGTTAACTCACTTTGGATTCATACCTAACTTTACTCATTCACACTTAACGTTTACTACTCAAATACACCTCATTCATACCACTTCATGCCCTTTCGTATCACGAATCCACTTCGAATTCATACTTAACCCTACTCATTCACACTTAATGTTTACAACTCTAGCACACTTTCAAAACACTTTGTAATTTATGAGCACTGGAAGATAATAAAGGTATCTCACACACACATCTTACATATCAAGTATACGGTCTTGCACCTCAAACACTCCCTGTTTGTATCTTTCCAAGTCCGTTCGTCTCACTAATTCACTTGGGATTCAATCTTATACCTACTTGATCAAACTTACCATCTACACCTCGATTATACCTCAAATACCCTTGCAATTTATGTTCAAAAGAAGTGTATAATGTTACATACATAGGGCGCCTAAAGGGTCAAAAAGACTTCCAGTATACTTGGAACGCCACTTGAGGCGCCTAAAGTGACATAGAGCGCCTATACTAGGCGTTCGAAGTGTTCGGGGATGTTCCATAGACATTGAACGCCTACATGAAGCGCCTAATGTGACATAGAGCGCCTTATGTAGGTGTTCGAAGTGTTCGGGGATGATTCAGGACACATTGAACGCTACATTAGGCGCCTAATGTGACATAGAGCGCCTAATGTAGGTGTTCGAAGTGTTTTGACGGTTCTAAACTGCAGTTTTTCTGTACGGGAAAGCTTCAGGACACATTGAACGCTACGTTAGGCGCCTAATGTGACTTGAAGCGCCTAATGTAGGCGTTCGAAGTGTTCTGACGATGCTAAACTGCAGTTTCTCTGCAGTAACTTCCTCCCATCATCTTCCTCCTTCAACCCTTTCATGTTAAACCTCTCAAGATCCATCTTACCATCTAGATTCATCATTCTTAACTCACATCTAGTCATGAATTGATGCTTAGTTATGTCTAACAATATCCACTCTTAACCTTCAATCATTCACAACCTTCAAAAGTTATCATCAACACTCCCAACACAACAAGTCTACAACAATGCCATCACTCATCCTTCAATTCCCTGCACTTACTCTCAAACGTCTAAGTGTAGACAATCAACATAAGAATAGAACAATGCAATAAGCACATCAAAATATACACTTTCATGGGCATGCTTGACAAACAACAAAGCACCACACAACTATATTCAGAAATATGGCCCAAAGAACAAGACTTTACGCAACTAGCAACAAAACTTACATATAATAAAGCATTTAATATAGACAAGACAAGATTACTAATGTGTGATTCAAGTTTTCTCTTTGTAAGAACATAGGGCCTAAAGTATCAAAATTTGCGTAAAGCGTATAGAAAGATTACTTGCCTTGGTTTCTAGTTAACCTTACGGATTTACTGCAGAACCTTGATAAGAATTGAACCTAGATTGGCCTTTTCCTTCCTTTCCTTCTTCTCTTCTTCTTCTTCCTTTCCTTTTCTCTTCTCTCTCTTTTTCCTGCGGTTTTCCCTCTACTCTTTGGTGTGGAAAACGTCCCCTTATGCTGAGATGGGGAGTTATACTAAATTTCTATAACTCCCCCTATCTCCTTGTAGGGACCTTTTAGGTAATTTCTATTAATTACCTTTAATTCTATTTTGAACCCTTCTTTCTTATTCTTCTATGTTTTAGGTGACTAAGTCTCATAACCTACAAAATTAATTAAGTTGTATTTAAGGTTGACCTCTAAGTATTGAAAATCGTGCTTAAAAGTCACGGGGTGTAACATTCCACCCCCCTTACAAAAAGTTTCGTCCTCGAAACTTACGTACCTTAGTCGAAGAGCTGAGGATACTTCTTCCGCATTTGTTCTTCGAGCTCCCAAGTGGCTTCATGTTCCGTGTGATTGCTCCACTGGACCTTTACATAAGGGATCACTCGCTTCCTCAACACTTGATCCTTTCGGTCCACAATTTTCACGGGTACCTCCTCATATGTAACATCCTCCTTGAGTTCCAAAGGTTGAGCTTCAAGTACATGACTTGGATCCGCCACGTACTTTCTTAATTGTGACACGTGGAATACATTGTGAACTTGCGCCAACACTGGAGGCAATGCCAACCTATAAGCCAAGGCTCCCACTTTCTCAAGTACTTCATAAGGACCAATAAAGCGAGGGCTTAGCTTGCTTTTTACTCCGAACCGCATGACACCCTTGGTAGGTGATACCTTCAAATAAACTTTTTCACCCACGTCAAAATCCAATGGTCGTCGTTTGGAATCTGCCCAACTCTTGCTGCGATCCTGAGCCGTCTTGAGTCTTTCCCGGATGATTTTCACCTTATCTAGCGTTTTCTCCAATAGCTCAGGTCCCGTGATGGTCCTCATGCCCACTTCGTCCCAATAAACCGGGGACCTACATTTCCTTCCGTACAACGCTTCAAAAGGAGCCATGTCAATTGCACTGTGGTAACTATTGTTATAAGAAAACTCCATCAGTTTCACCATTCCGTCCCAACTCCCTTTGAAATCCAACACGCAAGCCCTTAGCATATCTTCCAAGATTTGAATAGTCCGCTCGGACTGTCCATCGGTTTGGGGATGATACGCCGTACTCAACCTTAACTCTGTACCCATGGCTTCTTGGAATGCTGTCCAAAAAACTTAGAAGTGAATCGTGCATCTCGGTCGGACACTATACTTACCAGGACTCCATGCAAACTAACAATACTGTCCATGTATAAACTCACTAACTTGTCAAGAGGTGCTTTACTTGAAACGGGTAGGAAATGAGCAGACTTTGTTAAACGATCCACGATGACCCAAATCATGTCACATCCACTTCTTGTCTTTGGTAAACCCGCTACAAAATCCATTGTGACATGTTCCCATTTCCATTCCGGGATTTCCAACGGCATCAACAATCCACCGGGTCGTTGGTGTTCCGCTTTGACTTGTTGACACACCAAACACCTCTCTATGAATTCCGCAATATGTCTTTTCATCCCAGACCACCAATAGTATCGCTTGAGATCTCTATACATCTTGGTGCTACCGGGATGTATTGATAACCTCGAATTATGAGCTTCCTGTAAAACTTCCTTCCTAAGTTCGTCAACATCCGGCACGCATAATCTTTCCCTAAACCATAAGCTCCCATCCTCCTTGGTCCGAAATCCTTCAACTTGACTATGTTTCACCCTTTCCATTATCCCACTTAGAGCCTTGTCTTCCTTCTGAGCCTCCTTTATCCGATCAATCAAACTTGGTGTGATAGTCAATGTTGTCAAAACGTTCACTGTAGAGTCAATCAAATCCAAACCAAACTCCTCCATCTCTCTTTCCAATGGTGATTGCCGCGCATGGCTGGACTTCCTACTTAAGGCGTCGGCTACCTTATTAGCCTTTCCCGGGTGATAATGAATAGTTAGGTCATAGTCTTTTAGCAATTCCAACCATCTCCGCTGCCTCATATTCAATTCCTTCTGTGAGAACAAATACTTTAGACTCTTATGATCCGTGAATATCGCGCACTTCTCTCCATACAAATAATGCCGCCAAATCTTCAAGGCGAACACAACCGCGGCAAGTTCCAGATCATGTGTGGGATAGTTTTGTTCATAAGGCTTTAGTTGTCTTGAGGCATACGCGATGACTCGTTTGTTTTGCATTAAAACACAACCTACAAACAAGGTGTTAGTCTAAACTTAATGGGTATACAAGGTCATAACCTTATACTATAATTTACGTATCTAACCCGTTCTTTGACGCATCACTATAAATCACAAATCCATGGAGCTGTCGTTAATCTCTTCTTAAGCTCCGTAAAACTTTGCTCGCATTCCGCCGTCCACTCAAACTTGGACTTCTTTTGAGTAAGGCGACTGAGAGGTACGGCAATTCTCGAGAATCCCTCAACAAATTTTCTGTAATAACCTGCTAGACCCAAGAAACTTCGCACTTCGGTGACATTGGTAGGTCTAGGCCATTCAGTTATGGCTTCCACCTTCTTCGGGTCAACAGCAATCCCCTCTTCTGATATCACATGACCCAAGAAAGCCACACTTCTTAACCAAAACTCACACTTGCTAAACTTTGCATAAAGTTGTTTCTGCCTCAAAATGCCTAGTACGGTTCTCAAATGCTCAGTGTGAGTTTGCTCGTCAGGAGAGTACACAAGAATATCATCTATGAATACCACTACAAACTTATCCAACTGTTCTCGAAAGACGGTATTCATAAGATCCATAAAAGCTGCAGGGGCATTTGTCAATCCAAATGGCATCACTAAAAATTCATAGTGGCCATACCTTGTGCGGAAAGCTGTCTTTGCGATGTCCTCGGCCTTCACTCGCAACTGATGATATCCTGATCGGAGATCGATTTTCGAGAAGACCTTGGCACCTTTGAGCTGATCAAATAAATCTTCGATTCGCAGAAGGGGATACTTATTCTTGATGGTAACTTTATTCAACTCTCTATAATCGATACAAAGCCTCATGCTACCATCCTTCTTCTTTACAAACAAAACAGGTGCTCCCCAAGGCGATACACTAGGGCGGATAAACTTCTTGTCCAGTAACTCCTGCAGCTGTTCCTTCAACTCTCTCAGTTCTGCCGGAGCCATTCTATAAGGAGCTTTAGAAATAGGTTCTGTTCCTGGAATCAAGTTGATCTCGAACTCAACTTCCCTCGGGGGTGGTACTCCTGGTAAATCTTCCGGAAACACATCAAGGAATTCATTGACCACCGGAATTTGCTCAATAGATGGTACCTCCTGAGTAACATCCATGGCATACACTAGGAATCCCTCGGCACCCTTCTTCAAGGCTTTGCGTGCTTGTGCGACGGACATATATACCTTTTTGGGTACCTTCTTTCGTTCCGAATCCCCCTGAAACATTACCTCTTCCATCTCAGCACTCTTGACTGTCACTTGCTTCAATCGACAGTCAATGTTGGCGTGATGCTTGGCCATCCAGTCCATTCCCAATATCACGTCAAAGTCATACATCTGAATAGGGATCAGAGTGGCGGAGAATGTTTGTCTTTCAAACTCTAATTCACAACCTCTGTACCGATGATGCGAAACCATAATTTGATCTCCGGCCGCTTGAACACGATACGGAGTCTCTAACCATTCAGGTGAACTACTAAGGTATTTAGTGAATCTCTTTGCTACGAAAGAGTGGCTCGCGCCGCTATCAAAGAGTACATTGGCAGGTACCTTATTTACTAAAATCGCACCTAAAGCCATATCAAGTTATACACGAAATATTAAGCACGTAAATACTTAATTCAATAAGGATTTAAACTTAGTTTAAATGGTACCTGCTACTACGTCAGTAGCCTCCTGCACATATGTGTCCGTCATGAGATGTACATGGGCATTTGCTCTAGGCTTCGCTCTCGGCTGCTGAGCCGCCTCTCCAGGATTATTTTTCTTCATCTCCGGGCAGTCTCTAATCATGTGACCCACCTGACCGCATCGGAAACATGCTCCAGCCACTTTCCTACACTCTCCAACGTGGTTCCTGTTACAGTGTGGACATACTCCTATAGCCTGCTGGGCCACCGGGTTCTGGGGTGGGGTTCTCTGAAAGTTTCCAACCGGGCCTCTCTTCGGAATCTTGACCCAACATCCGGGTCTTCCACCAACTCGCACATCCTCTCTTGGCCTCTTGCCTCTATCCGACCCTCCAGCGCTAGCTGCTCTTGCCGCTACTCGGCGGAAATCACTCTCCACACGAAAACACGCATCTAGCATATCCTCATAAGTTTTCATCCCTGCATTCACTATCGCCGATTGTATCCTCGAGTCCAAACCCCTCTCAAACTTCGTCATCTTAAGACGATTATCAGACATGATCGCAGGGGCAAACTTACCCAAAGCATGAAAACGATCTGCATACTCCGACACCGTCATCCTTCCTTGCTCCAATCTGTCAAATGCTCTTATCTTGTCTAATATTGCAGTCTCCGGTACATAGTACTTCAGGAAAACATCACAAAACTGTGTCCAAGAGATTGGTGGGGTCATTCTCAACACCATTCCTTCCCACCATTCGCCAGCCTTGCCACTTAGAAGGGGCGTGGCCACCTCAACCTTTATCTCGTTCGGTACCTGCACCAGCCGAAAACATTTCTCTACCTCAGCCAACCAGTGCTGAGCCTCTTCAGGATCCGTGCATCCTCCAAACTCCGGCACCCTCATCTTTCTCATCTCCCCATAAAAGAACCGGATGTTATGTTGTGGCGGTGGAGGAGGCGGAGGTTGATGCTGTTGTGCATACCCTTGTGCAATCACCGTCAGTGCATCAGTGAGCACCTGGGGTAAAACAACTTGTGGTGGCTGGTTCTCCTGTCCATTACCAGCGTTGCCTGTGTTATCTCTTCTTGGAGGCATATTTCTCTGAAAAGGTCAACATTGCATTAGCATTTAGTAAATACAAGGGGTTACCGAAAGCTTGAACGCGTGCGAAGGGGTGAGGTGTGTATTCTAACTATTATTACGAAATTAAACGATAAACGCGCTCGCACACACCCAACCCATATGATATCTAACCACCAAGGACCATCAGTACTTATAACTAAGGATCAACCTTAAGGGAGAATCGTAGCTTAAGTGTCTAAAAGATCATGAACTTAAGTTTCCGAAATAAATCTGAAGCCTAGGCTCTGATACCACCTGTAGCGCCCCGGCCCGATACCGTCATCGGAACCAGTGCACCCGCCGTAGCCTACTAGGAGAACTACGAAGCGTCAAGCAGATCAAACGTACATCCTTCATAATGTAAGATAAAAGAACCAGCGGAAACGTCATAAAATTTAAACCTTCATCGTAAATCATACAACCAGAAACTGTAGCGGAAATAAAAGGTATTTGATCATCTAACCAACATAAATTCTAGATCAACATAATAACAACGAGTTTCCAAACTTAAAGAAAGTAGTCCAGCATCTATCTATTCCCCTGTCCATCATCCCATTGAGCCCACTCGCCATCGTCCTCGATGAAAATCAACTCATATTCAGGCTCACCTGAAAAAGGAATAGAGAAACTGTTCTTAGCGAAATTATCGCCAGCAAGTAACCCGTCTATACACCTTACGGAATCACACACGTCGAGTCACCAGTGTATAAAACATTGCCCAAAATATAGGTGCTCGGGTTAACAAATAGCATCTTAATAAGAATTCCTCAAAACCGATAAAGCACATATATGTACACAGATACGGGAACCAACATGTATTAAAACAACGTATCACATAAGCAAATCATATACTAACCACGTTTCTTGCATGTCAAGTCTGATGCTTCGTGTATCATGATGCATGTACTTCTTTAAAATCACACACAACACCCATGCATATGTCTTCTTTCATAAACATGTCATGCATGTCATTTCACAAAACATTTCATCACTTTACATATCATATTCTTCGCGTAGCAGAACTTTATACCCTATGGGTGATCAGTCCACAGCAAACATAACTTTATACCCCCTGCTGAAAGGTCCACGGCCCCATAACATATAACTTTATACCTCGTGCTGAAAAGTCCACGGCCCCATTACATATATCATATATCCGTGCTGAAAGGTCCACGGCCCCATTACATATATCATATATCCGTGCTGAAAGGTCCACGGCCCCATAAAATACTTTATTTTCCGTGCTGATAGGTCCACGGCCCCATAAAATAACTTTATTTTCCGTGCTGATAGGTCCACGGCCCCATAAAATACTTTATACCCTGCTGTTGATTCACAGATCACGCTTTTATACCCTGCTTTCGCAGGCGTGACTTTTATACCCTGCGATCAACCAGCAGGCATCTTGTCTTTCGAAAACTTCAAACTTTTCTTGTAAACACATGTTCTTTCGCAAAGCAATTCTCAAATCAAATGCAAGTGCCCATGTCATGATGCAGAATGCGCATGTAACATCATATCAAACGTGTAAACATGCACACACACTTTACATATCAAGTACAAAGTCCTGAACCCCTATCACATTTTGCTCGTATCATTTCATGTCCCTTCGTATTACGTAACCATCTCGAGTTCACACTTAACCTTGCTCGTTCGTACTTCCTCAAACACACCCTTTTCGTACCATTTTGTGCTCTTTCATATTGTTAACTCACTTTGGATTCATACCTAACTTTACTCATTCACACTTAACGTTTACTACTCAAATACACCTCATTCATACCACTTCATGCCCTTTCGTATCACGAATCCACTTCGAATTCATACTTAACCCTACTCATTCACACTTAATGTTTACAACTCTAGCACACTTTCAAAACACTTTGTAATTTATGAGCACTGGAAGATAATAAAGGTATCTCACACACACATCTTACATATCAAGTATACGGTCTTGCACCTCAAACACTCCCTGTTTGTATCTTTCCAAGTCCGTTCGTCTCACTAATTCACTTGGGATTCAATCTTATACCTACTTGATCAAACTTACCATCTACACCTCGATTATACCTCAAATACCCTTGCAATTTATGTTCAAAAGAAGTGTATAATGTTACATACATAGGGCGCCTAAAGGGTCAAAAAGACTTCCAGTATACTTGGAACGCCACTTGAGGCGCCTAAAGTGACATAGAGCGCCTATACTAGGCGTTCGAAGTGTTCGGGGATGTTCCATAGACATTGAACGCCTACATGAAGCGCCTAATGTGACATAGAGCGCCTTATGTAGGTGTTCGAAGTGTTCGGGGATGATTCAGGACACATTGAACGCTACATTAGGCGCCTAATGTGACATAGAGCGCCTAATGTAGGTGTTCGAAGTGTTTTTGACGGTTCTAAACTGCAGTTTTTCTGTACGGGAAAGCTTCAGGACACATTGAACGCTACATTAGGCGCCTAATGTGACTTGAAGCGCCTAATGTAGGCGTTCGAAGTGTTCTGACGATGCTAAACTACAGTTTCTCTGCAGTAACTTCCTCCCATCATCTTCCTCCTTCAACCCTTTCATGTTAAACCTCTCAAGATCCATCTTACCATCTAGATTCATCATTCTTAACTCACATCTAGTCATGAATTGATGCTTAGTTATGTCTAACAATATCCACTCTTAACCTTCAATCATTCACAACCTTCAAAAGTTATCATCAACACTCCCAACACAACAAGTCTACAACAATGCCATCACTCATCCTTCAATTCCCTGCACTTACTCTCAAACGTCTAAATGTAGACAATCAACATAAGAATAGAACAATGCAATAAGCACATCAAAATATACACTTTCATGGGCATGCTAGACAAACAACAAAGCACCACACAACTATTTTCAGAAATATGGCCCAAAGAACAAGACTTTACGCAACTAGCAACAAAACTTACATATAATAAAGCATTTAATATAGACGAGACAAGATTACTAATGTGTGATTCAAGTTTTCTCTTTGTAAGAACATAGGGCCTAAAGTATCAAAATTTGCGTAAAGCGTATAGAAAGATTACTTGCCTTGGTTTCTAGTTAACCTTACGGATTTACTGCAGAACCTTGATAAGACCTGAACCTAGATTGGCCTTTTCCTTCCTTTCCTTCTTCTCTTCTTCTTCTTCCTTTCCTTTTCTCTTCTCTCTCTTTTTCCTGCGGTTTTCCCTCTCCTCTTTGGTGTGGAAAACGTCCCCTTATGCTGAGATGGGGAGTTATACTAAATTTCTATAACTCCCCCTATCTCCTAGTAGGGACCTTTTAGGTAATTTCTATTAATTACCTTTAATTCTATTTTGAACCATTCTTTCTTATTCTTCTATGTTTTAGGTGACTAAGTCTCATAACCTACAAAATTAATTAAGTTGTATTTAAGGTTGACCTCTAAGTATTGAAAATCGTGCTTAAAAGTCACGGGGTGTAACAAAGAGGACGTCCCCGAGACTCATATGTTGTAGAAGAGGAAGGAACAAGTGGTGGAGTCAGTAACAATGTAAACCCGCTTAAGGCATACGTCATTACACTCGAACAATAAGCAGCTAAAAGTAAAGGCAGAGTGGCACGACATGACTCTAGATTTGCTAATTCATGGCCAAGATAAACGCTTGCATTCCTGAGCTCGCTCTCTCTTCAGATGAAGAATAGCTCTTCTTTCCCTCATCCCTGTTGGACCTGTATAGCACCACTAGAAGGGGGGTTGAATAGTATGTGTGAAAATTCTTGTTTTTTAAAAACGTTAGGCCCGAAAACCCTACTTCTAAAAACAGTTCTTGTTTTTATATCCTGATTTGAAATAATTAAACGACCTAGTTAGAGGTCTCTAAAAATTATAAAATTTGGTGAGATTTAACTCTCATATGTTCTGAGTATCTCCTAAAAATTTCAAATTAACATTCAACTCCTAACCCTTTGAAAATACGTTTTTGTCAGATTACGCAAATCTGCCAAAACCAGTACTCCGATTTAAAAAAATTATTCCAATTAATTGGAGACTCCAAATGCTCTGAACATTTAATGAAAAGACCTTCAATGTATGATTTAAATGGGTTGAAACAGTTTTGGAAAATTCCTTTCTGAAGTAGGTCAAATACGTTGAAGTTCTCAACCTTTGCAAGTCTGAAAATCAGATTGCACTAGTCTCAGAACCATTAACGTTCGATTGACTTATACTTGTCCAAATGGGTTGAAACTTGAGCCAAATGAAACTTAAGAGGTGTTGCTATGTTTCTGCAAAGTTTTGTAATTTTTAAAAGTCGTTTACTATTTTTATAATTGTAACAAATCAACACAGAAACTGAAAACTAAAAGTAAAGTGCTGAAAGTAACGACAACAAGGATGTTATACTGGTTCGGTTAAATCAACCTACTCAGTCTTCGAGGACGCCTTCCTCGGTTATCACTAAACACAATAAACACCTTACCACAAGGGTTTCTGGATTTACACACCAACTCCACCCTTTCACAAACAATACAATCAATCACACAAGTCACGAACACCACCACCGAACGGATGAAGGTTTGATCACATCTTGATCAACCTTTTACAACAAGTGAGGCGTGTATGGTGGTATAAACAAATCCTATAAAATATTTTGAACATGTAAACAATAGGCTTGAGAGAGGAAAAAAAAGAAAGAAATGTAGAAGAAGAGAGTAGAGGATTCTTTTGCACTTGATAGAATATGAGAGTTGTCTTGAATCACTTTGCACTACTTATCTTCTTTTTATGTTGAAGTGGCGGACCCCTTTAAGTCTTCCATCACCTTGAGAATTCTCTTTAATGCCGTTGGAAATTATCTTGTGTAGATATGACAACATCTTGCTCACTTGGCACAGCATGATTGGATGGATGACTTAGTTTTGCTTACTTGGAACTCTATGATTGGTCCAATCTTGTCACCATTTAGTGGCTGTAAAATCTGAGAATAAAATGAAAATCATGTGTCAAAAATAATTTAAAATGTTGCCAAATAATCAACAATTAATCCCTTCAATTTTGGGAAGCAAATTTGCCACCATCAAGACCAAGAATTCGGCCAGCACTCATTGTCACATGCTGAATTTTTAGCATGTGTTATATTTGCCAAATGTTTGAATTGTTACCTTGTGTAGCTCCTCCTTTATGTCACTAACCTTGTGTGGCATATTCTCCACAAATAAAGATGCCAACTAAGCTCCACATAAGCTCCAATATTGTTGAGAATGGTGTGTAACTTGTCTCTAACATGTGTTGAATTTTATTTTGGTAAACTTTGCAAAATAATGCCCAATAATTACACACACATATGGTAAATTGTAATCAGCCATTATTTGAATATTCTAGTACACATTAACATGTCTTGAATGTGCAAAAAGTGTCTAGATACATGTTACGTGTCATGCCAAAAACGTTCCATGTGTTATGCTCGTAGAAAACTGAATTTTCGACTTTCGTCGACTACACGATTTTTCTCCGATTCAAACTTTTTACACATGTTATATATATTGTGTCACACATAATATACATAAAATAAATTAAATATTCAGCTCTAATGACTGGTATAAGCGTCCCATGTGACAAAAAAATTGAATTTGAAATCTCCACAATTTGGCCTTAATTGGGGGTGATTTGTGTGTGCCAACATGAAATGAATTCATGGCTGAATTTAACATGTGAGCCACGAAAGTTTTGGCTATTTTCGAAGTATATGGGATGGCCATCTTTATATGAAAAGTACGTGACACGTTGGCGAAGTTTCCGTAGTCACTCAACAATTTTCGGTTTATAACTTTGTAATGTGTCGTAATAATTTTGTCATCACCATGACTTATATCATATGATATAAGACCTGAATATACTCATAAATATAAGTGTATATAGTGGTGTGACGTTGACGTACGTTTGTAATGTATGTAATGTGTCGGTAGTACGTCGAATATAAGTGTATTGTGCCTTTTTAAAAAAATCTGAATATATAATATATATATATATATATATATATATATATATATATATATATATATATGTAGGTGTGTATATCCAAATGGGAGGAGACTTTCCTTTTCCAAATTTGTTGCCATCAAGCTTTGTCCAAATATATATCCATTTAATGAACTAGTTAGTTCATTAACTTAAGTATTTCACTTAATGAAGTACTTTGGTTCATCAATGGTGGAACCTAAAAATAGTTCAAAGACAATAAATGTTTGTCATATGATGTAAACTTTAACGCTTCATGGCTTGTTAGTATGGCAACAGTATATATAAAGTATATGAGGCATGTATATCACAAAAACGTGTCAAGTAATAATTTTGTCATGCATTTCGTAAACCCGCACTATTTAGATCATGCATTTGTAAATCATTCAAACACTTTTTCTCAACAATCCATATTCCCATGGCTCCTTTCTAGGTAGATTCTAGATTATGATTAAATTTGTACTAAACTTGTGTTCGATCAACTTGAATGAGTAAATGTTATTTTTTTCATGTCTTTATGTGTTCCGTTTGTTTTTGTTTTTGATGATTACAAAAAGAGGGAGAAAATATGTAAAATATGTGGCATGAATGTGCATTAATTTGTATATGTGCCTTATGATTTATTTGTGGCATATGGTACATGTGTTGAATTGTACATGTGTTGATGGCTTGTGAATGATACGTGGCATATGGTATAAAACGAGTATATGTGTAGTATTTGAGGCTAATGGGGTGAACATATGAATATATAGCACATGAGATTCATATGTTAGTATGATAGATGTGTGAAAGGTGCATGTGATGTTGTAATCGATCATATGAGAATGCATGTGTTAAGGGTAGCATGTATGCATTGACTAGGTAGGGGAGGGTGTGAAGTGTGAGGTGAACTTGTTATGCATGTGTTGTGGGGAGATTTTTTTTCCTGCACAAACTTTATTTTAAAAACCTTGTTTAACAAAGAAGAGTAAAAACATCATTTTTTTCAAATTAAAAGTCTTTTAAAGCATATAGTTTCGAAATCCTCAAAAAGGGAGAGATTGTTGGGGTATGAATGTTTTTATGAGGTTAAAAGATGTTTAAAAAAGAATAGAAAAGATTGATTTTCACTTGATTAATGACAAATGCTTGAAATATAAAGATAGTGATGTCTATCTCTAAGATATAGATCAACGCATACTGCAATCTCTATGTCAATTGATCTACGTATGTATCAATCTCTAATCGATCGATCTATGTGTGAAGTGTTGGACCGTACACCTGTATTAAACACCACTAGAAGGGGACGAATAGTGGTTAGCAGAAATTACACTACTACCCTTGATAAAAATCCCCTTTGAAAACAGAATCTGAGACTACCTCAGATTCAGAACCCATTTTTGAAAAATTCAAAAATCCTTGTACACAACTCTAAAAATTATGAAAATTTCCAAAACTTAACTTCAATATGTTGTCAAGACGCTATCCAAACATTAGACAAAATAAGATCGTTTGACCCTTCAAACAAATAAAAGGATTCAGATGGTCAATCTGGACAGAATTGGACAGAATGTTGCTGAAATTGGAAAACGTGTTTCTCTTTGAATATTAACCAAAAAGGTTGAACTTTATGACAAAACACTCCTTAGGATGTCTAGTTTATGATTCTAAAAGGCCCTGACCTTAAAAAACTCTTGGTTAAAATAGAATTCATTTTTTCTCAAAACTAGTCAGATTGCAGCCAGATTGGAGCAGTTATATTGCAAAGACCGAAAGACTAATTTCCCCTTACCCAAATCAAGTGATTCTTGTTGCAAATGAAAGCTAACAGTCTGAAGTATAAATCCACCAAAAATCAGGAATTGTGAAGGTGTTTAGCTATTTTTCAAAACGTGTGAAGTTATATGAAAACTGCAGTGAAAAACAGGCAGAATGCAGAAATGTAGAAGCAAGGCAAGAACACCAAGAATTTATCCTGGTTCGGCCAATGTGACCTACTCCAGTCCCAAGGAACACCTTTCCTTGGATTTCACTATGGTATGAACCAAATTACAACAAGGCCAAGCTTAATCCTTGGGTTAAACACCAACCCTATTTAAGACTTGGATGAACATCTTCTATGCAACACTTAGTTGCAACACCTCTACCACCTATTGATGTAGCCTTATAGAATTGGCTAATCAATCTTACAAATGAAGCTCAAAATGCTTGTAGCTCTCCAACAAATACAACAAGAACATCTTGGCTACAAAGAATGGAACAAGAATGACAAGAAGAAGATAGCTAGACAAATCAACTATTGCTTTCAAGTGAGCTTCAAGTGTGTTCTTCTTCTTCATCCTTTGCCTCCTATTTATAGTGTGAAATGGCTCTTGAAGATAAGACCTCCAATGTATCACCATCTTCATTATCAAGCCTTAGTTTTCTTCACATCATTGGTTGCGTTGTACACTTGGCAACATCAAGCAAAATGATTGGACCACCTTGGAACACCTTATGTTGGCCGATTTTTCCACTGGCATGTCTTAATTATCCTTTGCAAAATGAAGATAATAAGAAGAAGATAGAATGGCATATTCCTCCACTATCCCCTCAACTCTTTGGCTTGAGAATAGGCATGTAAGAATTAAAAAATTCAAACCAAAAAATCAGCTCCAAAATGCATGTAGTAACCGTTGGCTACACTTTTGAAAAATCCTAGTTGGCAACTTTTGCCAACTAGCTTCTTTTTGGTTGGTCCACTTGTCACCAAGCCGTAAAATGAAATACACATCATCTCCACCTGAATATACACGTTTTTCAACATGTATATATGTATATCAACTCAGATTTTTGAAGAAGAAATCAACAAATAATAGTTGACAAGATTATGTCAACATGTAACACTGAAATTCCCAATATTTCTTCTTGTATGTTGTGATCATTTCCACACCTTTAACACCATTAAATTCTCTGTAACATGATGATAAATATACTCCAGTAACATATAGAAGAAGATCTTCAAGAAAAATAGAATGTGACATCACAACCCGTCACATATCCCGCTACTGTCGATAATATCATCATTTGAGAAAAATAATATAAAACCACCATATAATCTTCAAGATAATCATAACTCAACTCCAGAATGAATATAAGAATATACTCAAGAGATTCTTTGAGTAAAAATACCAAAAATACCCTCAGGGGTAAAATGACCAAAATGCCCCTGGTAAGAGAAACTCCAGAAATGACCCCGATGGTAAGAAATGAATATAATAACAATTTTTAATAATAAATAAGATGAGAATAAATCCTTGAAGTATTTCCACCATATCATGTTCCTACAAAACTCAAAATACCAATTTTGCCCTTTTTGGTAAGTTGTAGAAACTTCCAATGCACATTAGTCACAAGACATTTATAATCTTCAAAATCACATGATAATCACATAATGAACATATATAACGCATATACAAATGGAAACAATCATTTCATCCCATTTTAGAAAAATATTTCTAAAAACCGTAGACATCGATCGATCGAAGTGCCTCAGCTTCGTAGATCAATGTCTCACAGTGAGTTTCAGAATTTGTCTCTGACCTACATCGATCGATCGAAGTGAGGGTACGATGTATACATCGATCGATCGATGTGTCTCAGGTTTAGAGATCGATGTCTCACAGTAAGGCCTTGAACTTTCTCTGCCTTACATAGATCGATCAATGTTAGGGATCAAAGTACATCAATCGATTGAAGTGCAACAACCTGAGAGATCGATGTCATTTTTCTCAACTTTTTCAACTTTTAATCACATATAACACCATGTGTGATATTTTTATTCATTTACCACTTAAAATCATGACTTCGAAAATTATCCAAACATATTTCTCAACATGAAGTGTGCAATATTAGAAGCACACTGACCAACGCCGATCTATAAATCAGAGGACATTGATTGATCAATGTCGATCTAGTCCAAAATTGAAAACACGCTGTCCAACGTTGATCTCTAGGTTAGATAACATCGATCGATCAACGTCAGTCAATGTTTGAAATGAAAAACACATTGTTCGATCTCTCAAATGGAGAACATCGATCGATTGATGTGACGTAGATCTCTAAACAGCCATACGCCAATCAATCGATGTCACATAGAATTCGAATTTTCATAGGCGTAGCAAACAAATCTACGGCAGATTTAAAGTGTTTTCTCTCACCAAACTTCCCCAAATTGATTATTCCTTTATGACTAACGTGCATAATGCTTTTTTGACTATTGTACACCTATCTAAGCTTGTCTAGGTTGGCTATGATTCATCAAATGAAGTATAGGGGGTCGAAGACAAGTTGGATATCCATGGAGGCTGCAAAATGAGATTCACACCTTCTATATATTGAAGAACCTCAAAGGAAGCATTTACACATTTTCTTCCTATTCAAGCTTTATTTCCCATTGATATCAAAAGCTCTCAAAGTGCAAAAGTTCTTAAAACTCATTAAGCTCTTGTTGATTATTTTCATTGTTGTATTATAAGAATATTGAAATCTAACACAAGAGGAACTAAACATATTTGATCTCTTGCTTGTAATTTAGACTTGTTTTGGAAGTGTCATTCCCCTCTTTTTTAATACCCATTTGGTGAAAGTTCTTAGGCAGAAATTTGTTGAAGTTGCGAAGAAACAAGTAGAAAATCTCAAAGGCTCTTGTTATAGATGTTGTAGTATCTGATGTTGTATATATTATTGTTGCAATATCTATTGTAGTAGTTGTTGTTCTTGTTCGTTGTTGAATGTAATTGTAAAAGTTGTTGAAATTCTACTTTGGAAACAACGTTCTAGTGTAGTAGAATCACGAAGATTCAAACAATTATAAATTGTATGTCTTCAATTCATTATCTCTCATATTCTTCTTTCTTATTTTTGGTAAGCATTGAGAGTTGGCGTGAACTTAATCAAGAAAAATCTAAAATTGTCCAACACTCTATTCACCTCATCCCTCTAGAGTGATTGTTACGAAGCTTACATTATACCATAAGTAACTATATTGCTTTAAAACAATTTGTTGTATATCTCATACTATTATTTCACATGACAACAAGCAAGTAAATTAAATAAAAATTGACGAACTTACAAGCAACTAATGAAATTACTGTCAAACACAACTGAATAAATCGAACATTGAATAAATGAAATTGGAGACCAAATAACCACATGAATTTTACAAGAAAACCAAAAAATAAGATGTATTATTAAGATATGGGCAAGCATGGTATATCTCTGGTGAGTCACCTCATCTACATGGTAGAGGCCGTTTCGCTCAGTACCACGTCCAATGATCTCCTTTCTAAAAATATCCAACAAGAGCCAAAAATTAGGACACATGAGCAAAACACAATTTAGTTTCTTCTTCATTTCATTGACTGAGGGTAATTTGGATGATAACGATAGAACATATAGAGAATTGTTTAACGTCATCTTTGGAGAGAAAGTAATAGGGACCTCCCTTTGAATTTTTATTTTGATATTTGGTTTAGCAGAAGTAGATAGATTATGGAAGTCTATAGAATCGTGAGTCATTGTGTATGTAGTGCCGTAATAAAAAATCCAATCATTGCTTTACTAATGTGTTTCGGATTGGGTTTGATAGTCTCTGGGTGGAGTTGTAGGTTTTAAGAAGTTCTACGATGGCTTTGTATATTTTTGTAATTTGTGGGGCAATTATGATAATTCTCCAGACGTGTGGGCTAATTTTGTAAAATTTAAAGAATTATGGGAAAGATTTGTACTTTCTGAAAACTTCTGGGTAGATTTGCAATTTTAGAAAAATCAAGGATTAAATTTGAAATTTTAAAAAAATTAGAGTTGGGGATAAAAAATACCTAACCCGTGCACCTTCATATTTCGGCCCCTTTTTGCGTCTTCTTTCCTGACGTCTCTTTTCTCGTTCTGTCCCCTTCAATTATGCCGCCTTGTCCATTCGCCTCCTCTGTGATGTCGCCACCGCTACTAGTGGCCTATGGAATGCCCACAGCGGTGGCCCTCTTTCCATTTTTCATCCATTTTTTGTGGTGTTGGTGATGGCGCTGAGTGGAGCCATGACTTTTTAGCCGTCCAAGTCCCTATGATGTTTCCTTGGTATGCTATCTCCGACGATGTGTCCATTGTAGCTGAGGGAGCCATCTGTAGAATATTTGTATCGGTGTGGAGTTGTTCTTTCTCACCCTGCCGAGGATTTGAGAAACATTGCTGCACTTTTTTCTTTTCTTTTCTTTTTTCCTTTTTCTCCTTTTTTTTTTCAAACTATCGAATTACCATCTAGAGTGGTGTTTGTTGATATTTGAGGGTTGGTATTATGCGACCTTTTTCAGTGGAAAAATAGTGGAGATGGGCAAAAAAGTATCAAGTAGTCAATAATATGAAGGCTGTTTTTGTTGTTTGACTTTCGGTACTAGATTGATTTTGGGACTCCGATGGATTCTGAGTCTCGAGCTATAGTTCTGGCTAACCTGTGTTGTATTCAACCAAGATTTTTGGTAATTTTGGTTGACTACTTGTTGGTTTGTTTGTTCTGCGGTCGTTGTGCTATGGGATTTCGTTGCTATGTTTGTGTTTATTTGAACTGTGGATGCGATGGTTGTAATTTTGGTCGTGATGGTTTCAGACTTGAGCCTTGGGTTTGGTTTTGGATTTGGCACTGTTTGAACGTGCGTTGGTGGGGAACTTTTTCCTGCTTTCGGCCGATGTATTGGGCCTAGGAAGATTTGTTTTTAGTTGGTTCTTCTCGGGCTGTGAAATTGGTCGGTTTCGGCCGTATGAGGCTGAAAATTTTTTTTCTTTGACAATAAGGAATTCGTATATGAGTCATGCAGGTTCGGAATTTTCTCTGATACCAGGTTGAGTATAGATTTTATAAATAAAAGTCGTATTTCATTGATTTTCAAGGATGAATACAACCCGCCGTATTTATAGTACAAAACGTTTCTCTATCTATGAAAAGTAACAACGTACAATAAACACTAAATATTCTTCTAATTTCTCTATAGAATATGATTGGATATTTTTCTTATTTGCTAACGTTTCCGTATTACTGATGTATTCTCTGTGTCACTCGCGGATCAGTTTCATTAATAAAAGCTTACAATGTTTTCTCTAAAAAAAAGCTTGTAATTTTAATTTTGAATTAATCTTAATTATAAAAAATGGTTCTATGGATTAATAAGGCCATAAACGATCGGATTCTTGCGCGTAAATCTTCTAGGAAGTGTGATAAGTAGCTTATGTTATGTGATAAGTAGTAGCTTATAAGATCATATATCAATGTCTTGTTGATTCTGTGTTTTTGCTTAATTTTCAGCTTTTATGTTCGGCCCTTTCATCCTATAAGGGGTCATAGTGCTTTGTTTTTCATTCAATGTTTGAAAATAAGAGTATAGAAAATTTTGTCTCCGATTTCGCGTATTGTTGTTTCTGAGTTTCATGGATCTAATATGAAACTCGACGAAGATCATCATTGTTCAACACATGTTTGTTTAAGATTCTTGGTCTGATCTTTGATCTTTTTGGAAGACTTAACGTTCGTACAGTTATCAAGGTTTTCAAATTGTTGGAGAATTGAGAGTTTGGGCTTTGGCCTATTAAGACAAGTTACAAACTTGGTTAAGCAACATACTTTGAGCTTAATTATAATTAGTTTATGTGAACGGAAAATGAAAACTAATAGTCCCTTAATTATCTATGTGACGAGTAGTTAATTTTAGGCTTTGGAATCACTTAATTACGATACCGGGTGAATGAGAAATTAATGCTCAAAGTATATGAAAAACATGGTTTAGTGGGTGATGTGGCCTCCTCATCACCCTCATTGAGGAATACCACATTGGACAACTGAACTAATTTAGCCACCTTATAAATGGCTAGAATGACCACTTTAGATGTGCCCTTAAGGTATGAGAAGTTTTTGACCGGAGGGAAGACCTAGAAAGTGCCACACGCGCACGCCGCCCGCCCGTCCGGCCGGCTCGTGGGCTCGTCGCCAGTTCCCATCTTTTTGGAGAAAATTTATTTGGGATTTTGGATTAATTATTTTTTGTAAATAGGTAAAGACTTCAGGCCTAGTTGCGTAGCGACCCATATATTCTCCTACGGGGTCCGGTCCAGTATCATCAAAACGGTTGTAATCAAATATTTAAACGATCTATCAGTTTTGATTAAATGATTTAAATCAAACGATCGGTTTTCATTAAATCAAATGGTCTCCTAATCTATAAGATTAAACATTTTGATCTAACAGTGGCGGAAGGGTCAGCTTTGATCCAACGGCTGAAATTCAAATTGACCTAACCGTTCAACCGAATGTTGTTTTCATCTAACGCTCCAAGATTAATCCAGTATTTCGATTTTTCATCTGACGGCGGTAATTTAAAACCTCCAAAACTGCCAAACAAACACTGGGTGGTTTTCATCCGACGGCTCTAGTTGATCCACGGTTGTGATCTGACGGTCACGAGTCCATCAACAAAAACTAATTTTCAACCGATACCTCTATACAAACAGAGGGATAGGTGTGCGATCTGAACACACACACATCTTCTGATTTCTCTTTCTTCTTCATATTTCTGCATCACGTCCAAGAGAAGTCAGGACACTCGAAGTTCGTTGCAGTTCAAGTTAAGCAGTGCCGCTCAACTGAATAGGTACTCGTTGTATCCTAGGAGACGATTGCTAACGCCAGTTGAGCATAGTATACCGGAGCAATACGTCTTAAGGACAGAGTCCTCGATTGGCCCGGGTTTTATTTATTGTTTTCTGTTTCCATACGCACATACTGAACGGTTGCGTCTAGGTACAGGATTGATTGTTTCCAACAATCTTAAGACGTACTGATTCAATTAATTTCTGTAATGTTCTTTTCTGTACGCAAAGCAATGGTCATACACTGATTTGCAGTCTATTTCTACCCAATTCTTATATCCAAAACGGTTCCGATATATACGTTTTGATCAACTGAACAGGAATGGAAAACGAGAGCTTTAACTCTGTTCACGGCTTTAACGGTGCACACTCCGTGTCTGCACCTGGCGGGACCAATAACGTTGCTGCCAGTGCCCAGAACAACGTGTCGTTTAACACTGTTCCCTTGGCGCCTAACGGAGGGCCTTAGAGGAATCCTGCTGCCACAGCTGCACACCTGGAGAAGCATGAAAAATTCGCAGGCAATTTCTGTAAAAGGTGGCAGCAAAAGATGTTGTTCTATCTCACAGCACTAGGCTTGGCAAGAATTCTAAGCAGGGATCCACCAGTGGTGGAACCTGTGGAGGATCAGAATCAGAACACACAGAATGCCTTGAGTGCTGAAGCATGGGCATATAACAATTTCTGTTGCTTGAATCTTATTTTGAGTTGCCTGGATAATACTATCTATGGCGTGTTTTGTACTTTTAAAACTTCAAAAACGTTGTGGTTGGCTTTAAATAAAAAATATCGCACAGAATATGCTGGAACAAAAAAAATTAATAGTCGACAAATTTCTGGACTATAAAATGCTACATTCCAAAACTGTAATTTCGCAGGTTGAAGAAATATAGATGTTGGTATCTGAAATGGAAGAGGAGGGAATGATGCTCAGTGAATCTTTCTAAGTTACAGCTGTGATTGAGAAGCTATCTCCTTCGTGGAGGGAATTTTAAGAGCTATCTCAAGAACAAACGAAAGGAAATGAAAACGGAAGATTTGATTGTCCAGCTTCAGATAGAGGAGGACAATCGTCGTGCTGATAGAAAACCAACCTCTCAGTCTGGTCAAGCCAAGGCTCATGTTGCTGAGGCAAGAAACAAAAAGAAGAATAACATTTTGGGCGTGAATGTCAAGGGCAAGGAGATTGCAAAGAAGTTCACGGGTAAGTGTTATAACTGTAGAAAATCGGGGCACCACAGCAGTGACTGTCATAAGCCCAAAAAGAATCAGAATCAAACTAAAGCAAAATCGGATCTGGTCGGCGCAACGGAAGATCTGAATCTCTGCGCTGTGGTGACTGAATGCAATGCAGTAGGGAATCCGCATGAATGGTGGGTGGACATAGGGGCCACTCGACACGTATGTGCCAACAGAGCAATGTTCAAAGACTATGTACCTACAACAAATAATGAACAACTCTTCATGGGAAACTCCAACAGCTCAAAAGATTGAAGGATCGGGCAAGGTGCAACTGAAGCTAACCTCAGGAAGGGAGCTGACCCTGTAAAATATGTTGCATGTTCCTGACATCCGTAAGAACTTTGTATCTGGCGCTCTACTAGTCAGTCATGGTTTCAGACTAGTTTTTGAGGCAAAAAAATTTACTCTTTCTAAGAGTGGCTTGTATTTGGAAAAGAGTTACCTTACTGATAACATGTTTAAATTAGATGTTATGACTATTGTACCCAAGAAAGTTGCGCCCAATAAGGCTAATAAAATTGTTTCCTCTTCTGCTTACATGCTTGAGTCTTCTTGTTTATGGCATTTTTGTTTGAGACATGTTAATTACAAGTCAATGCAACGAATGATTAACCTTGACTTATTACTCAAACTGGACTTTAATAATAAGAAAAATGCCAAATAGGTGTTCAAGCAAAAATGACAAAAGCGTCATTTCCTTCAACGGAACGAAACATTGAACCCTTGGATTTAATTCATACAGACCAGTATGATTTAAAGTTTGTGCAAACAAGAGGAGGTAAAAAGTATCTTGTAACTTTTATCGACGATTGCACTAGATACTGTTATGTTTATTTGCTAAGTAGCAAAGATGAGGCCGTTGATGCTTTCAAAGATTATAAAAATAAAGTTGAGAATCAACTTAACAAACGAATTAAAATAATTCGAAGTGATAGAGGAAGAGAATATGACGCATCGTTTAATGAATTCTGCTTAGAACATGGCATCATTCATCAAACGACTGCACCATACTCACCTCAATCTAATGGTATTGCAGAACGCAAAAACCATACTTTAAAGGAAATGATGAATGCTATGTTGATAAGTTCGGGTTTATCTAAGAACTTGCGGGAGAAGCAATTCTCTCCGCCAACATCATTTTAAATAGTATTCCATATAAAAGGATGGATAAAACCCCATATGAACTTTGGAAAGGCTATAAGCCTAGCTATAAATACTTGAAAGTGTGGGAGTGTCTGGCGAAGGTTGCTGTACCAAAACCAAGACAAGTGAGAATCGGGCCTAAAACAATTGATTGTATATTCATAGGTTATGCAACGAACAGTAGTGCATATCGTTTCTTAGTGCACAAATCGGACATTCTCGAGATACATGAAAATGTTGTCATGGAGTTGAGGAATGCAGTGTTCTTTGAAAATGTCTTTCCGAAGAAAGACAAAAACAATGAAGAAGCTAGTACTAGTAAGCGAGTGTGTGAGACGACCCCTCAAGCAACTGAGGAACCTCGTCAAAGCAAACGAGGCAAAATACCAACATCTTTTGGACCACATTTTCTAACCTACATGGTAGAAAACGAGCCAAGATCTTTCTCTGAGGCTATGACAACTCCATAAGCTCCTTTCTGGAAAGAGGCAGTGAATAATGAGATAGATTCTATTCTTCAAAATCACACTTGGGAGTTGGTATATCTTCCACCAGGAAGTAAACCACTCGGATGCAAGTGGATTTTTAGAAAAAAAATTGAAAAAACATGGATCTGTTGACAAGTACAAGGCCAAGTTGGTAGTCAAGGGCTACAGACATAAAGAAGGCTTTGACTTATTTGACACCTACTCACTAGTGACTAGGATCACTTCCATCAGGGTGCTAGTGGCTATTGCTGCAGTCTACGACTTAGAAATCTATCAAATGGATGTGAAGACTGGCTTTCTAAATGGTGAGTTAAAGGAAGAAATTTATATGGAACAACCCGAAAGGTTCGTCGTCCTATGATAAGAAAAGAAAGTGTGTAGACTTGTTAAGTCTTTGTACAGACTTAAACAAGCACCCAAGCAGTGGCATTTAAAGTTTGATCAGGTAATGACGTCAAATGGCTTCAGGATCAATGAGTGTGACAAGTGTGTGTACATCAAAAGCACACCAACCACATATATCATAGTATGTCTCTATGTAGACGACATGCTAATCATGGGCAATACGCGTGATATAATCTTGAATACAAAGAAGATGTTAACACAGAATTTTGATATGAAGGATATGGGGGTTGCCAATGTTATTCTAGGAATTAAAATTTCTTGGATAACTAATGGTCTTGTTATATCACAAACTCATTATATGGAATCTGTTCTCAAACGATTCAATATGTTTGATACAAAACCAATGAAAACTCCACTTGACTTAAGTATACACTTAAGAAAAAACCGAGGCAAACCTGTAGTTCAATTAAAGTACTCATAGGTAATCGGGAGTCTGATGTACACAACAACCTATACAAGACCAGACTTAGCTTGTTCAGTAAACAAATTGAGCAGGTTTACCAATAATCCAAGGGATGATCATTGGAAAGCTCTAAATAGAGTGATGAGGTACCTGAAATACACAATGAACCTTGGATTACATTACATGAGATACCCAGCAGTATTAGATTGATATTGCGATGCAAATTGGATATCAGATAGTAAGGATTCAAAGTCCACCAGTGGATACTTATTCACTTTTGCTGGTGTGGTTGTATCGTGGAAATCCACAAAACAAACGTGCATAGCTCGGCTTACTATGGAAGCTGAGTTTATAGCACTGGACAAAGCTGGGGAAGAGGCTGAATGCCTTCGAAATTTCCTAGAAGATGTTCCAAGCTGGCCTAAGCCAATTGCTCCTATTAGCATACACTGTGATAGTCAGTCAGCACAGGACGAGCTCAAAGCAACATCTACAATGGTAAGTCACGACACATATGTCGGAGGCATAACACCAGTAAACAGTTGATCTCTAATGGCGTGATTTCCATTGATTACATAAAATCAATGGAGAATCTTGCGGATCCGCTTACAAAAGGCTTGCCTAGAGATCAGATGTCAAGATTGACAAACAGAATGGGACTTAAGCCTATAATGCAAGAATCTTGATAATGGTAACCCAACCTTATTGACTGGATATCCCAGAATATTGGTTCAATGGGACAACTAAGTTATGAAGTTTAAGTATAACACTTGCTCGTTTCGTTACATAAAAGTGCTGTCTGCAGAGAATATTTAGAGTAAGCTAAATCTTTCGATGTTGTCCTATATCTTGATACATCAAGTGGGGTATGGCAGAATGCTCCTCATAGGAATCACCTATGTAAGTGTGAAGTGGAGCCGCTTCTATGAGAACTCTGTGAGGCAAGATTTCTCTAAAATACTTTCTGAAACCAGGTTGTTCATGGCCAAAACGAACACAACCATGAGAGCCAAAAGGGTGTTAAATGAAATGTTGTGTGAGTATCGTTGTCTAGGTTCACAGCAAAGGCTGACTGGTTCAAGACATCAAGTCACTAATTACCCGAGTGAATCTGATGGTACGTCACTATAAAAGGTTCAAAACCAAAGGCTACTTCTTCTGATGCAACATTTTCTTGTCTGACTTCTCCTAGAGTCTGTGTCTGCATTTGCATTAATTTTCATTCATGTGGGGGATTGTTGGAGAATTGGAAGTTTGGGCTTTGACCCATTAAGACAAGTTTCAAACTTGGTTAAGCAACATACTTTGAGCTTAATTAAAATTAGTTTCGTTAATAGAAAATGAAAACTAATAGGCCCTTAATTATCTATGTAGCGAGTAGTTATTTTTAGGCTTTGGAATCATTTAATTGCGATACCGGGTGAATAAAAAATTAATGCTCAAAATAGATGAAAAACATGGTTTAGTGGGTGATGTGTCCTATTCTTAGGAGGCCATATCACTTTTATGGAAGAATACCACATCGGACAATTGAATTAATTTAGCCACCTTATAAATGGCTAGAATGACCACTTTAGATGTGCCCTTAGGGCATGAGAAGTTTTTGACCAGAGGAACGACCTAGAAAGTGCCACACGCACGCGTGCGCCGCCGCCTGCCCGTCCCGCTTGGCTCGGGGCTCATGGGCTCTGGGCCGGGCCAGTTCCTATCTTTTTGGAGAAAATTTATTTGGGCTTTTCGATTAATTATTTTTTGTAAATAGTTAAAGGCTTCAGGCCTAGCTGCGCAGCGGCCCATATGTTCTCCTATGGGGTCCGGTCCAGTATCATCAAAAGAGTTGTGATCAAATAAACGATCTATCAGTTTTGATTAAATGATTTAAATCAAACGATCGGTTTTGATTAAATCAAATGGTCTCCTAATCTGTAAGATCAAATGTTTTGATCTAACGGTGGCGAAAGGGTCAACTTTGATCCAACGGCTGAAATTCAAACTAACCTAATCGGCCAACCGAATGTTGTTTTCATCTAACACTCCAGGATTAATCATGTATTTCGACTTTTCATCTGACGACAATAATTTAAAACCTCCAAAACTGCCAATCAAACACTGGGTGGTTTTCATCCGACGGCTCTAGTTGATCTTGTTAGGTCCGAAATACACTCTAGAGGGGGGGGGGGGTGAATAGAGTGGCTCTTTTGCAGAATTTTATCGTTTGCTCAACTCAAAAAGATATTCAAAATGAGAGCAAGAATGAGAGATGAGAAGTAGTGAATGAGTACACCGGATATAGAGTGGTTCGAATCGTAAATGATTCTACTCCACTACCACTTTGTTTCCAAAGTGGATTTTCAACAACTACTCTTCTTATTATGAACAATAAGGACAACCACAGCAACACTTACACTAACACTTTAGTGTAAGAAACAAAAACAGTAACTTCTTGCACAAAACACACTTGTGCAACTACAGCAACTACAGCTCTTAGCAAGAACAACTTCTTGCTTCCTCACAACTTCAACAAAAGTTCCCTCAAGAACTTCTCACAGTGGGTTGAAGAAATATAGTAAGGTTGACACTTTCTCACAAGTCTAAGCACAAGCAAGAGATCAAATATTTATGGTTCCTCTTGTGCTTGACTCACTTTCTCTCAATATACAACAATGAAGAACAAAGAAAAGCTAAACAAGCTTTTAGCAAATTTACAATTATGAAGAACTATACAACAATGGAAAATGAAGCTAGATGATGTTGAAAGTATGTATTTGCCTCATCCAAGCCTCCTCTATTTATAGATAAAGTTCACCACGTTTTTGAGGCTCTCCACCAAGTCTTCATCTTCAAAAATGTCAAGATAATGCCCAAATAGTCTCTAGCCACCCTATGGAGTGATTTGATCTTGGATAGCCACCCTAGAGAATCTTAGACATGTATACAATAGTCAAGGAAGCATGTAATAGGTTGGGTTAAAGTCCACAAGAATTTTGAGCAAGATTGGAAAGAGAAAACATCATAAACCTCCCTTGGATTTTGTTCCAGCGTTCAGAAAATTTGAATTCTGGGGGACATCGATCGATCGAAGTGCCTGAAAGGGAGAGATCGATGTCCTCCAGAAGATTGCAGTTTTGACACTGCCTGACATCGATCAATCAATGTCAGAGGCTGAAGTGACATCGATCGATCGATGTCACTTGGTTTAGAGATCGATGTGTTCTGATCAACATCGATCGATCGATGTCAGGGGCTGAAGTGACATCGATCGATCGATGTCTTTTGGTTGAGAGTTCGATGCTCTCTGATTGACATCGATCGATCGATTTCAGGGGCTGAAGTGACATCGATCGATCGATGTCCCCAGCTTGAGAGATCGATGTCAACCAGTGAGTTCCATTCTCAACCATCTTTGGACATAGTGTGATTTGCTCATCTTGCATCAAATATCAAACACAAAATTAACTCATTCAAAACATCTTTTCTTCATCAAAACGTTTTACAACTTAACAATCTCCCCCTTTTTGATGATTTCAAAACCATGATTCAAAAGATGTTTTTTTTACATGATACTTTTTCAACTAAACTTGATATTTTACAACTCCCCCTTTGTTCATGCTCCCTCATTATATGAACACATCAAAAAATTTCAATCTACCCAAGATGTGTTATCAATACCAATATGCTCCCCCTCAACCTATGCATCAAGTTTCACATTTTCATCATTTCAATATGTAAAGCATATCAAGAAACTTCATGTCATGCTATACCAAATTCAACTTCTCAAGCTAAGTTATGTAATGCAAAAACACCAATATCATATCAAGATGAGACATTAAGATACCAAGCTATAATATGCCAAAAAACTAAATCATGCAATGTCTAACCAACAATTCCAAACATGGCAAATCCAATGCCCAATCAATCATGCCAAAAACCAATGCCCAAACATGCTAAAGCCCAATCATGTCAACAATAATTTCTACCATGCCAACAATACCAAGATCAATTATTACTTATCCATCATGCCAACAATGCCAAATACCAAGACCAAAAACATTATGCCAACAATGCCAAATACCAAGACCAATTACTGCTTAAACATCATGCCAACAATGCCAAATACTTCTCCCCCTGATGAGCCCACGATGGGTCAACACAACATATTTTCATGTATCATTTATTGTCATATGTTAGTTCTGTAAGACATGACATTTCAGTGTTCACTCCGTACACACTAGTGCTAGTTCTTATGTCTTATTGCCTAACTAACCCTTAGGACATGTCACCTATGTTGTGCATATTGTGTTTGTTGCTTGGTGTCTTTGAAGATAGGTCAAAGAGAGCTTTACATTGAAGAAGTATGAACACCGATCGATCCATGTCCCATCTGATCGGATGATATCATTGTTCAAACAAAGCTTGAAGATGCAACTAAAACCTGAGTTTTTGTTCAAGCAAGGAGGTGATAAGCAAGTAGCTTACAAGCAAGGAGGTGACAAGCACTCATGTCAAATTCAGAATTGTTCCTCACGTTAAAATGGTTGAAACAAGCTGCTCATTTCATGAACCAATAGAAAGGAGTCTAGCAAATGTACAAACCAATCAAAAACAAGGGAAGAAAAGCAAGCAAGCTGCACAAAATTTGATCCAATCAAAACCTAGAAGAAGGACGGCTGGTTGTAGCTAATTCCTTTGAAAATTCAACACCAAAGTTGCTACCAATCAAATGCAATTCAAAGCAAGCTGCTCAATGTGTTAACCAATCAAAATTGTGGCTGAAAACTAGCATGGAAGAAACGTTGGATTAAGCTTCATTCTTTTGAAAATTCAAAGCCACACTCTCAACCAATCAAAGCCTAATTCCAAGCAAGCTGCTCCAAGTTTTATCCAATCAAATTGATCAAGAAAAAAGGCTGGAAACAAACTTGGTTACACGGCAAAACAACCAGTAATTCTTGGAACCGAAAGTTATTCAAACAAGTTCCAAGCAAGCATGTCATTTTTAGTCTTGTACATTGTACTTTAAACATTGTACTCTTTGTCATTTTCATTTGTTATAAATAGCATAGGAAGGTGAATGTACAAAAAACAATACAACAATTTTCAATCACATTTCAATCAAATATCCTTTAAGGAGTTCTCAACTTATTCTAGTTGAAGTTTAAGACCACTTAACGGTTTTCTTTCAAGTTCCTAGCCTAGAACTTGTTAGTATTTGCTTCATCTTTTGGTTTACAGCATCTTAGGGTCTCATTGAGGTTTTAGATGTGTTGGAGTGCCAAAGAGGAAGAGGTGTTGGCATAAATTGAGCCAAGAACAACGGTTACAGTTCAAGGGGTGTCTTTGTGATGTTCTTTGCCATAGCTTTTGTTCAAATCAGTTTGGAATAGGAGACAAAGTCCTTGGAACGTTTATCTAGCCTTCATTTGGCTCATCAATTGGTATCAGAGCTTTGGTTAGTCTTCTATTCATGTTTACATTGTTTAAACTTGCATATGAATGATGCTGCCCAAATCGTGTAGTGAACTGTTTTTTTATGTCCGTTTAGAGCCTGTTAGTTTAGGTAGTTAGTTTATGTTTTGAAGTGTTTATTAGATAGTTTAAAATAGTTTGGTAACTTAGTTTTTAAGTAGCAAAACCGAAAACACCACAAAAAGAACTTAGACTAGACTTAAGTGTGTTAGAATCTGTTTGTGTAGTCTAGTTAAAACCATGTATAACCTAATTGTTCTTGTTCAATCTAGCTTAGACAATGTTCATTAGGTCCTAATCTAGAAGTTTAAATGGTAGTTTAGTAGTTCTTAAGACAGAAAACTTTGAACACAAAAATAGATTAGTTGATAGTTAGTTGTAATCAAGTTGTTAAATTCTGTTTTTTAGTAGTTGTGTGCAAACTGTTTAGGCGTTGTAGTTGTTGCCTTATTTAGCTTGGTTAGACTAGTTTACAACATAGTTAAAAGTTTTAGTTGGTTGTTTAGTTTAGCACAAGCAAATCCAAAAACTAAGAACAAAAAAGGGTAGTTTTAGTTAGCTATGTATGCTGCCTAGTCTCTAGTTGATACACGTTTGTTGTGTTGAATACATAAACACTTGCATCTAGTATCATCTAGCTTAGAAACTGATTGCATCATACAAACGAAAACCAACACAAAAACAAGCAGAATAGATAATTTAAAAACAAAACAAAACAAGTTAGTTTGCATCAAAACTGATTTCCATTAGTGTTATAGTAATCAGCCCTTATAAATTGCATTTAGAAACAACTAAGTTGCATTTAGCTATCTTAAGATTAGTTAGATCATTTGCATCAAAAACAAAAAAAAACCGAAACAATTTAGTTTAAACTTGATTAAAACTTTGAATGCTATTTGTTTAAACTTGTTGAATTTGATTTCACCACCCCCGTTACACCTTAAGTCATTGTTTGGTACAAACTTGATTGAATCTTTTAATTGAAACATTATTTACTTGAGATTTGTTAAAAGTGAAGTAAATTTGTAAGAAACAATATTTGATTTCAAATTTTAACGTCGGCTTTACGTTTATCTTTACTTGGGATTGATTCAATTGTTTAAAGACTTTATTGGACTTAAGTTCTTACTTAGGGTCACTTTGTCTATATTTATCCCTACACTGTTAAATTGCCGACCCTGTTATCATCTTGTTGTCTTTACACTTCTTCAACTTGCATTGAACTTTCATCTATATTTGGTTGTTAAATTTGTGAAACAGTTTTCATATCATTAGTGTTCTTCCGTGTTGTTCAAAGAACGTTTCACAAAAGCCACACCAAAACTTGTGCAAGTAAAACCAAAGAAAAAGAAGCCGTGAGCAATGTCTCATAAAGGCAAGTGAGCAGTAGACTCACAAAACAGACAAAGCCAATCCAAAGGAAAATAATTAGGCTTGTTTGTGAAAGAAACTGAGAGAAAAGTCATTTTTAACGTCAAAAAGCAAGAGACAAGACGTATGAGTGATTTGCACAAGAAGTGAGATATAGCCATCCAAAGTTCACAAAAGGTGAATTGTGCAAAACCAAAAGCAAATACCTACACCAAAAGTGTTGACTGTTGTAAAAGGTTCCTCGAACAAACCTTTGTTGAACACTTGTGTGTATGTACTGTCTTTCACTTTATTTACAATTGAATGTGCATTAAAGTTTAAAGTAAGTTAAAGGATTATTCTGTACAAACCCTTAGCTTTCTTTGATTCAGCCAAAAACATCACTTGACTTCTATTTTTTTTTGAATCTTAGATAGTCCAAGATTGTTGTTTGTTCAATTGTCAATTTGAAGTAGAAATTTACGTTTTGTTAAAGTTATAGTTTGATCTTACTTGCTTGTATTCTGACTTATTTATCTCATTGTTTTACCATCTTGGTTGATTGTTTTGATTAAACATGATTCTAAAAACCATTTGGGGAGTTGAATGCCATAGGAGAGACTATGATGAACTGGAAAAATGTATGAACTCCTTTGGTCGTACGAATGGTTTATGGGTTGGATATTGGGAATGTAAAACTCCTAGATATCAAACTCTTTCTCAGTGCAATAAAGACGTTAGTGCATATTACAATGAAATGCTTGATGATTTGTACTATGCTTATGTTGAAGAACATGAGGAATTAAGCATGATTAGGTTCTTTGCTGGTTTAGATAAAGAGATCGCTGATTGCATGTTGTCTGAAAAATTCTCATCACTTTATGACATGTATAAAAAGGCAAAGATTGTTCAATCAAACCTAATCCCATGGCAAGTTAATCAAAACTATGGGTATGAACTGAACTCTTGTGATTCTGAAAATGACAAACCAAATCCAGTTAAGTTAAGCAATTTGAGTCAGCCTATGGATAATATTGAAAATGCATTGCTTCAACTTAAAGACATGGTGCAAGTATTGATAGAATCTGAAAAGAACAAAGACTTGCAATCTGACATTTCTGTGAATGATGGTTTGTATGAAATTAGCCCCAAGATGCCGGAAACTGGAACTCCTTTATCTGAATTGCATGTTCAACCTTGTGTACTGTCTGAAGAAGACCCTTCACTTGAATCTGTTGGTGATTTCCAAAGTGTTAGTCGTTTGCTTATAGATGATGTTAATTGTGATGACACTTTGTCTTAAAATGATTTACATTGTGACATGCATATAAATGAAATCCCTGTGCATGATCTGCATTCTGCTGAGATGCTTGTTTCTGGGTTGCAATCTGAATTACATCCTGTACATTTCATTGATGACATTGATGTAAGTAATTCTGTTGAGAATGACATTGATAAACTAGATTCTTATGATTTGATGTTAGCTGAACTAGATTGTCTACTTGATGTAGAGCTTGATCATGATGTCATTATTGAAATAGATTCAGCTACAAATGAACATAAATCCATGGATGAACTAGTTAATGAATTGAATGACATATTTAGTATAGATGAAGATTCTATTTCTGAAATATCTATTTCATCTCATCTTGTTGAATGTCTGCCTGTTGTCATCGCAATTGATACATCTTGTCTAAATATTGCACATGTCTGTAAGATTTGTACATTTAGTGTTAACATGTTGCAATATGCTTTTTGGATGTTGTATTATCTGTTAGGATGTATGTGTTCTAAAATTTTTGTTATCATATTGTTAATACATCCTAAACATTTTAGAAAGCGTGTACACACCTTATTCTTTCTTCAAAGATAAGGATGCACCAAGGTATTTCACCTTCACCATTTGTATTATCATGTTCATATTGATTATGGTGTAGATGATCATACGTGTACATCCTACATCCCTATCCCTTATTCTCTTCATGTTGAGATTCGAGGACGAATCATTTTCAAGAGGGAGGGAATGATGAGCCCACGATGGGGTCAACACAACATATTTTCATGTATCATTTATTGTCATATGTTAGTTCTGTAAGACATGACATTTCAGTGTTCACTCCGCACACACTAGTGCTAGTTCTTATGTCTTATTGCCTAACTAACCCTTAGGACATGTCACCTATGTTGTGCATATTGTGTTTGTTGCTTGGTGTCTTTGAAGATAGGTCAAAGAGAGCTTTACATTGAAGAAGCATGAACACCGATCGATCCATGTCCCATCTGATCGGATGATATCATTGTTCAAACAAAGCTTGAAGATGCAACTAAAACCTGAGTTTTTGTTCAAGCAAGGAGGTGATAAGCAAGTAGCTTACAAGCAAGGAGGTGACAAGCAATCATGTCAAATTCAGAATTGTTCCTCACGTTAAAATGGTTGAAACAAGCTGCACATTTCATGAACCAATAGAAAGGAGTCTAGCAAATGTACAAACCAATCAAAAACAAGGGAAGAAAAGCAAGCAAGTTGCACAAATTTGATCCAATCAAAACCTAGAAGAAGGACGGCTGGTTGTAGCTAATTCCTTTGAAAATTCAACACCAAAGTTGCTACCAATCAAATGCAATTCAAAGCAAGCTGCTCAATGTGTTAACCAATCAAAATTGTGGCTGAAAACTAGCATGGAAGAAACGTTGGATTAAGCTTCATTCTTTTGAAAATTCAAAGCCACACTCTCAACCAATCAAAGCCTAATTCCAAGAAAGCTGCTCCAAGTTTTATTCAATCAAATTGATCAAGAAAAAAGGCTGGAAACAAACTTGGTTACACGGCAAAACAACCAGCAATTCTTGGAACCGAAAGTTGTTCAAACAAGTTCCAAGCAAGCATGTCATTTTTAGTCTTGTACATTGTACTTTAAACATTGTACTCTTGTCATTTTCATTTTTTATAAATAGCATAGGAAGCTGAATGTACAAACAACAATACAACAATTTTCAATCACATTTCAATCAAATATCCTTTAAGGAGTTCTCAACTTATTCTAGTTGAAGTTTAAGACCACTTAACGGTTTTCTTTCAAGTTCCTAGCCTAGAACTTGTTAGTATTTGCTTCATCTTTTGGTTTACAGCATCTTAGGGTCTCATTGAGGTTTTAGATGTGTTGGAGTGCCAAAGAGGAAGAGGTGTTGGCATAAATTGAGCCAAGAACAATGGTTACAGTTCAAGGGGTGTCTTTGTGATGTTCTTTGCCATAGCTTTTGTTCAAATCAGTTTGGAATAGGAGACAAAGTCCTTGGAACGTTTATCTAGCCTTCGTTTGGCTCATGACCCCCTTTTTGAAAGCATCAAAACATAAGAGATACCAAAACGAAAAGATAAATACCATTGAGAAATATCAAGTTTTGAGATACATACTCAAACTTGCAACACTATGCATAACTACGAGGGAATGGAGAATCATAAAGGACTACTCCTCATCGGAGGAAAAACACAATCCGGATAGAGCTGCCTTGAGTTTAGTTTTTAGCTTTTGGTATTTTGTCTTCTGAACATCCAATTCCGTTTGCAGAGCCGTAACTTGAGTGTTGACTTTCGTTTCAATGATGTTGATACGCTCCTGAAAGTTCTTATATTCCTTTTGTAGATCATCAATACGGACTGCTTCCGTGGTCAAGTCCCTCACCCCATTGACCAAGTGTATGACGAATATCGTCAATTTCGGCCTCTGCATCGAACTATTCATCTGACCCACTTCCTTCTGTCATAGGGGCTTTTCCTTTGTCCTTTTTGGAAGTGGAGCTTGGTTGTGGAGGTGGTTGTGGTGAAGGATGAGAAGAGGGTGCCATGGGAGGTTCGGTAGGAGATGGTGGAGGGATAGGATCTTCAGGCTCCTCTTCGTCTTGTTCCGGTTGGCCACTCCGCTTTTGTGCCTCTTTTCGGGATTTGTGGATTTGTTGAATATTGGCTTTTGTGTAGTAGTCTTTATTGGTAATTTGATCCATGAATTCATCATTCAACTCCACATTAGCCTTTTTAAGCAATCTATATATGAGATTGCTATATGGAAGCGCTTTTGATTTCTTGGTGGCGGCTTCCAACATATTTGCAAAAACAATTTCCCCAAAATTTAAAGGCTCCTTCATAGCAATACGATAAGCAACATAGAAATCTAAATTGCTCGGGAGTTTAGCCGACTTGCCATTTACACAAAAGTTACAATGGCAAGTAACACTCTATAAACTAACGGCATGTTGTTTGTGTTTTTGGTGGGGTGAAAACCAAGAAATGTCTTTACCTCGTCCTCAGAGACTTGGTACTTATATGTGACCCACCTCCAGGGATCAAAATCTTCCAACCCCTCATCCGGAACCTCAAGCAATTCATTGAATGTTTTAGATGTAAACATCAACAAATGTCCTTCTATTATCGTATTCAAGGCATAAGGCTCCCCGTGTTTATAATCTACCAACATATTTGCATAAAACATTCTAATATATCGGGTAGATATGGTGGTCATCTCTGAGACCTCCCAAATAGGTCTCCATTTTTGAACATCAAACCAATCAATGATTGGTTTTAATTCTTCATTGCTCAAAATATCCTCAATTTTGAGCAATTTTAATGGAATGGTAGCCCTTTTCTTGTGCTCCCATTCAGTGAATACCACTTGGGCTCTAAGAGTGATATAGGCAAATTTACCTGTTCCAGTTGGCTCTTTCAAGGCATCTTTGTATTCTGAGGACTTGAGCCATGGAAAATTGTTGATGGTTAGCCTACTCCATGTTTCAGTCAACATAGTGCTATGAGAGGGAGTGGCCTTCTTCCTCAATCCTTGTGTCCTAGACCCCGTTGGCACTTGAGGATTAGATTGGGTTCCCCGTTGGCACTTAAGGATAGAGTCCTCGATTCGCCCCGGGTTTGATTTATTGTTTTCTGTTTGCATATGCACACACTGAACGGTTGCGTCTAGGTACATGATTGATTGTTTCCAACACAAATTAATTTAGTTTTTCTTTTCTTTCTTCCATGTGTCATTGTCATCGTTTTACAACCAGGTTTCAATTTGGAGATTGCTTGCCTCGTGCTTGTGTCAATAAGCAATGTGGAATCTCGTTGAAATAAATTACTATAGTTTATTATGGAATACACACACACACACACACACACATATATATATATATATATGCATATGTATATCTATGTATATATGTATATGTATGTATGTATGCATGCAGTTGTTAAGGCTTTATTGTCATTCATTATTGTTAGCATTGGACTCGCTATTGTTTGTTAGAGAATTTAAGGTTGGGCTTTGGCCCATCGTTGGAGATTGGAAGATTTGGGCTTTTGCCCGTTAACGATGTTGCAAAATTTGGTTGAGCAACGTACTTTGAGCATAATGAGTTTCCGATAATGAAATCAAAAACTAATGAATCCTTAATTATCTACGTGACAAGTAGTTAATGTTAGGATGTGGACTCACTCAATTATGGTATTGGGTGAATGTGAAATTAATGCTCAAAGTGGATGGAAAATGTTATGGATGGGTGACGTGTAACCCTTATGGAGGAATACCACGTTGGATGTGTCCATGTGGTGTAAAAGAGCTTCTGACGGACATTGATCGATGACATCGATCGATCGATGTCATCGATCGAAGTTGATCAGAGAGCTTCGATGTTTCTGTCTCACATCAGTCGATCACTTCGATCGATCGATGTTGACTTCGATCGATCGATGTATCGATCGAAGTTGGACAGAAAGGTGAGGAACGATTCTGACGTACATCGATCGATACATCGATCGATCGATGTGATCGATCGATGTCGGACAGCGTGCAGAATCTCTTCATTTTGAGTGGTTAAGTTTCAAATCTGAAACTAACACTATCCTCCTGTTGAAAATAAGATCAACCTGTTTTGATCTAACGGTGGTGGGGAAGCAGCTTTGATCTAACGGCCGGGATTTAAACTGTCTTAACCGCTTAACCGAATATGGTTTCCATCTAACGCTCCAGGTTTAAACCTGCTAATCTATCTTCGATCTAAAGGCTGAGATTAAACCTTCCTAATCTAGATAAGAGGTTTTAATCTAACGGCCTAAATCAAACTTCGGTTTTGATCCAACGGTCACGGTACCCTTGTTCTCCAACCGACTCCCCTATATAAAGAGGGCAAAGGGTGCATTCATTTCACACCTTGCTCTAAGCATTTTCCATAAGCATTCTGCATTCATAGCACGTGAGTTTTGCATCTCGTCCGAGAGAAGTCAGGACACTCTAGCGTTCGAAGGAGTTCAAGTTCAGCAGTGCCGCTCAACTGAACAGGTACCCGTTGTATCCTGGGAGACGATTGCTCACACCGGTTGGGCACAGTATACCAGAGCAATACGTCTTAAGGACAGAGTCTTCGACTCGCCCCGGGTTTGATTTATTTTGTTTTGCTGTTTCATATGCACACGTTGTATGACTGCGTCTTGGTACAGGATTGATTGTCACCAACAATCTTAAGACGTATTTCAATTCAATTAATTTCTGTACCGTTTTTAATTTGCGCAAAAGCAGTTTTGTACTGATTTGCAGTCTACTTCTACTCCTTTCTTAAATCTGATTCTGTTTTGATCTATTCGTTTTGATCAACTGAACAGAAATCTGATGGAGAACGCAAGCTCAGGCTCCATTCATGGCGCAGACATTCAGAGCTCTGCTCCAATGGCACCAACTGCTGGGGTGCCAAGACATGCTCCTCCTGCGTAGGGTCCTGCAGTGGCCCAAGTGGAGAAACCGGAGAAGTTCAGTGGGAGCTTCTTCAAGCGCTGGCAGCAAAAGATGCTGTTCTTCTTGACTGCTGTGGGATTGGCAAACTTTCTGACTGAGGACCTGCCTATGGTGGATCCGTTGGAGGACCAAGCCCAGAATATGCAAAACCAACATTTTGTTGAAGCTTGGAATTTCAACAATTATGTTTGTTTGAGCCATATTCTGAGTTGTTTGGACAACTCCTTGTATGGTTTATACTGCACGTATAAAACCGCAAAGTCTTTGTGGCAGGCTTTGGAAAAGAAATACCGTACAGAAGATGCCGGCACTAAGAAATTTATTGTCGGCAAATTCCTGGATTTCAAAATGTCAGATTCTCGCACTGCTGTTTCTCAAGTTGAGGAACTTCAGACGTTGGTTGCCGAGATGGAAGAGGAGGGCATGTTGCTCAATGAATCTTTCGTCGTGGCAGCAGTGATTGAGAAGCTACCTCTTTCGTGGAGGGAATTCAGAAGCTATCTCAAACACAAGAGAAAGGAGATGACATTGGAAGATCTAATTGTTCGACTCCGCATTGAGGAGGACAATCGTAGATCTGAAAGAGCGCCACAATCTAGCTCTGGTCAGGCTAAGGCCCATGTTGCAGAGGCCAAGAAAAAGAAAGGCCAACTCGGGGTGAACAAGAAAGGCAAGCAGATCGCCAAGAAGTTCACCAGGAAATGCTACAACTGTGGCATTCAGGGGCATGTCAGCAATGAATGCAGGAAGCCCAAGAAGAAGCAAGCCAAGGCAAAGGCGAATATAGTCGATGCATTGGATGATCTAAATCTCTGTGCGGTGGTCTCAGAGTGCAATGCTGTGGGGAACATACGTGAGTGGTGGCTTGATACTGGCGCCACTAGACATGTTTGCTCCAGCAGAGAGATGTTCACGGAGTACCAGCCCGGGAACAATGAGCAACTTTATATGGGAAACTCGGCCTCCTCGAAGATTGAAGGCGAGGGAAAAGTTGTTCTGAAGCTCACATCAGGGAAGCATCTGACTCTGCAGAATGTGCTGCACGTCCCTGATATTCGGAAGAATTTAATATCTGGATCTCTTCTAGTCATGCATGGTTTTAGACTAGTGTTAGAGTCCAATAAAGTTATTCTTTCGAAAAATGGCATGTATTTGGGAAAGGGGTACTTGTCGAATAGGATGTTTAAACTGAATGTCATCACTATTGTACCCAAAGAGATTTGCCCGCAGAGGCTAATAAAATTGCTTCCTCTTCTGCTTACATGCTTGAGTCTTCTTGTTTATGGCATTTTCGTTTGGGACATGTTAATTACAAGTCAATACAACGAATGAGTAATCTTGACTTATTGCCCAAACTGGACTTTAATAATAAAGGAAAATGTCAAATATGTGTTGAAGCGAAGATGGCAAAGTCGCCATTTCCTTCAATAGAAAGGAACACTGAACCTTTGAATTTAATTCATACCGATGTGTGTGATTTAAAATTTGTGCAAACGAGAGGTGGTAAAGAGTATTTTGTAACTTTTATCGACGATTGCACACGATACTGTTATGTATATTTGCTAAGCAGCAAAGACGAGGCCCTTGATGCTTTCAAGGATTATAAAAATGAAGTTGAGAATCAACTTAGCAAACGAATTAAAGCAATTTGTAGTGATAGAGGTGGCGAATATGATACACCGTTTAATGAATTCTGTTCCGAACATGGCATTATTCATCAAACGACTGCACCATATTCACCTCAATCGAATGGTATTGCTGAACGCAAGAACCGTACTCTTAAAGAGATGATGAATGCTATGTTGATAAGTTTGGGTTTACCTCAGAACTTGTGGGGGGAAGCAATCCTCTCAGCCAACGTCATTTTAAATAGAATTTCATCTAAGAAGATGGATGTAACCCCTTTCGAGCTTTGGAAAGGCTACAAGCCTAGTTACAAATACTTGAAAGTGTGGGGGTGTCTGGCGAAGGTTGCTGTACCGAGACCAAGACAGGTGAAAATTGGGCCTAAAATGGTTGATTGCATATTTATTGGTTATGCAACTAACAGTAGTGCATATCGGTTCTTGGTGCACAAGTCAGATATTCCTGACATACATGAAAACGTTGTCATGGAGTCAAGGAATGCAGTGTTCTTTGAAGATGTCTTTCCAAGGAAAGACAAAATTCAAGAAGAAACAAGATTTGGTAAGCGAATGCGTGAGGCGACTCCTCAAGGAGATGAGGAGCTTCGTCAAAGCAAGCGTGCCAGAATGCCAACTTCGTTTGGACCGGATTTTCTAACCTATATGGTAGAAAATGAGCCGAGGAACTTTTCCGAGGCTATGTCAACTCCAGAAGCTCCATTCTGGAAAGAAGCAGTGAATAGTGAAATAGACTCAATTCTTCAAAATCACACTTGGGAGTTGGTTGATCTTCCACCTGGAAGTAAACCACTTGGTTGTAAGTGGGTTTTCAAGAAGAAACTGAAAGAGGATGGGTCTATTGAAAAGTATAAAGCCAGGTTGGTAGCTAAATGTTATCGACAAAAAGAAGGCTTTGACTTTTTTGACACCTACTCACCAGTGACTAGGATCACTTCTATAAGGGTGCTAGTTGCAATTGCTGCATTATATAACTTGGAAATCCATCAGATGGATGTAAAGACTGCGTTTCGGAATGGTGAGTTAGATGAAGAAATCTATATGGAACAACCCGAAGGGTTTGTGGTTCCAGGACAAGAGTCTAAAGTTTGTAGACTCGTTAAGTCCTTGTACGGACTTAAACAAGCGCCTAAGCAGTGGCACTTAAAGTTTGATCAAGCTATGTTAGCTAATGGTTTCAAGATCAATGAGTGTGACAAGTGTGTCTATATTAAGAGCACACAGAATGCTTATGTGATAGTGTGTCTCTATGTAGATGACATGCTAATCATGGGAAGTACTCGGGACATAATCTTAAACACAAAGAAGATGTTGACGAGGAACTTCGATATGAAGGACATGGGAGTTGCCAATATTATTCTAGGAATTAAGATTTCTAGGGTGACTGAGGGACTCAGACTGTCACAAACACACTATATTGAATCAGTCCTGAAACGGTTCAATATGGATGATGTGAAACCGGTAAAGACCCCACTCGACTTAAGTATGCACTTAAGGAAAAATCGAGGCGAACCTGTTGCTCAGTTGAAATACTCTCAGGTGATCGGGAGTCTGATGTACATAACGAATTGTACAAGACCAGACTTAGCTTGTTCAGTAAACAAGTTGAGCAGGTTTACCAGTAATCCAAGTGATGATCATTGGAAAGCTCTTAACAGAGTGATGAGGTATCTGAAATACACAATGTATCTTGGATTACATTATACGAGATATCCAGCAGTGTTGGAAGGATACTGCGATGCAAATTGGATATCAGATAGTAAGGACTCGAAGTCCACCAGTGGGTACGTGTTCACTATTGGTGGTGCTGCTGTGTCGTGGAAATCCATGAAACAAACCTGTATAGCTCGGTCCACTATGGAAGCTGAGTTCATAGCATTGGACAAAGCTGGGGAAGAGGCTGAGTGGCTTCGGAATTTCCTGGAAGATATTCCGTGTTGGCCTAAGCCGATCGCTCCTATTAGCATACACTGTGATAGTCAGTCAGCTATAGGACGTGCTCAAAGCAGCATCTATAATGGTAAGTCACGACACATACGTCGAAGACATAACACCATTAAGCAGTTGATCTCTAATGGCGTGATTTCCATAGATTATATAAAATCAATTGATAATCTTGCGGATCCGCTTACAAAAGGTTTGCCTAGAGATCAGATGTCAAGATTGACAAACGGAATGGGACTGAAGCCCATAATGCATGAATCTTTGTAACGGTAACCCAACCTTGTTGACTGGAGATCCCAGAATCTTGGTTCAATGAGACAACTAAGTTATGAAGATTCAGTTAGCACTTACTCATTCCGTCTGATAAAAGTGCTGTCTGCAGAGAATTGTAGGGTAAGCTAAGGCTTTTAATGATGTCCTATATCTTGATGCGTCAAGTGGAGTATGGCAGAATACTCTTGATAGGAATCACCTATGTAAGTGTGAAGTGGGGGCCGCTTCTATGAGAAAGTCTGGGAGGCAAGATTTCTCTAAAACACTTTCTGAAACCAGGTTGTTCATGGCCAAAACGAACACAACCATGAGAACCAAAAGGGTGTTAAAGGAAATATTGTGTGAGTATCGTTGTCTTGGTTCACAACAAAGGCTGACTAGTTCAAGACATCAAGTCACTACTTAGCCGAGTGAATCCGATGGTACATCACTATGAAAGGTTCAAAGCCAGAAGCTACCTCTTCTGATGCAATATTTTCTTGTCTGACTTCTCCTCAGAGTCTGCATATGCATTTGCATTAATTTCCATTCATGTGGGGGATTGTTAGAGAATTTAAGGTTGGGCTTTGGCCCATCGTTGGAGATTGGAAGATTTGGGCTTTGGCCCGTTAACGATGTTGCAAAATTTGGTTGAGCAACGTACTTTGAGCATAATGAGTTTCCGATAATGAAATCGAAAACTAATGAATCCTTAATTATCTACGTGACAAGTAGTTAATGTTAGGATGTGGACTCACTCAATTATGGTATTGGGTGAATGTGAAATTAATGCTCAAAGTGGATGGAAAATGTTGTGGATGGGTGACGTGTAACCCTTATGGAGGAATACCACGTTGGATGTGTCCATGTGGTGTAAAAGAGCTTCTGACGGACATTGATCGATGACATCGATCGATCGATGTCACTTTGATCGATCGATGTCATCGATCGAAGTTGATCAGAGAGCTTCGATGTTTCTGTCTCACATCAGTCGATCACTTCGATCGATCGATGTTGACTTCGATCGATCGATGTATCGATCGAAGTTGGACAGAAAGGTGAAGAACGATTCTGACGTACATCGATCGATACATCGATCGATCGATGTGATCGATCGATGTCGGACAGCGTGCAGAATCTCTTCAGTTTGAGTGGTTAAGTTTCAAATCTGAAACTAACACTATCCTCCTGTTTAAAATAAGATCAACCTGTTTTGATCTAACGGTGGTGGGGAAGCAGCTTTGATCTAACGGTCGGGATTTAAACTGTCTTAACCGCTTAACCGAATATGGTTTCTATCTAACGCTCCAGGTTTAAACCTGCTAATCTATCTTCGATCTAAAAGCTGAGATTAAACCTTCCTAATCTAGATAGGAGGTTTTAATCTAACGGCCTAAATCAAACTTCGGTTTTGATCCAACGGTCACGATACCTTGTTCTCCAACCGACTCCCCTATATAAAGAGGGCAAAGGGTGCATTCATTTCACACCTTGCTCTAAGCATTTTCCATAAGCATTCTGCATTCATAGCACGTGAGTTTTGCATCTCGTCCGGGAGAAGTCAGGACACTCTAGTGTTCGAAGGAGTTCAAGTTCAGCAGTGCCGCTCAACTGAACAGGTACCCGTTGTATCCTGAGAGACGATTGCTCACACCGGTTGGGCACAGTATACCGGAGCAATACGTCTTAAGGACAGAGTCTTCGACTCGCCCCGGGTTTGATTTATTTTGTTTTGCTGTTTCATATGCACACGTTGTACGACTGCGTCTTGGTACAGGATTGATTGTCACCAACATTGTTGGCACTTGATAGTAGCAGTATGTAATGATGGTAGATGTACGATGAAATGATTGTTGGATTATCATATTATAGTCCGGATAAATGCAAATAAACTTTGAGATCCATCTTTATTCCAATGTCAGTATTTGATTTTGCACTTAAAGTGTATGAAGCAACGGTGTATGCGTAATGGACTTTCAGCTGTCGCCCGTCTTATCGTGACCGTTTAGAATCCGGATAGTGAGTACCGTCGTGATATATACCACCAAATGTATCCTTTGTTTCACCTTGTAATTCGAATAGTAGAATTCTCATGAAATGGATGAATTTGTTCTTAAACGTACACACAGACACCGATTATGTGATAGAATGAAACTATTTTTTGTGGTGTAAATCGTTTTTCATTTAAAATAGACGCGTAAACCAGATAAAATTATCATGATTACCAAAAGAAATAAAAGGAACATGAAAGGAGGGGAAAAAAGAAATACAAAGAAATTTTTGTCTGTATGTTACCGCTTTTGTATTTCTTCGGTCTATCAACATTTAAATGTTAAATTTGAACAATTTAGAAAATACCATACGCCTTTATAATAAAGTGGCACCTGTGGTAGTTCAGAAACTACAATAGTAACATACGGAATCCCAAACCGCATGAAACTGCAAACGTACATATCGACCACAACAATATACTAAGATTTTTTCTTCACTCACTTTCAAGCATCATAATTTGAACAGTCATACAAGCTTCGTGGAAGAAATTAATGAAGGAAGAATGAAGGTGCAACAGTTGTTTTAGTGCATCCTAAGATACAAAGTAGAAAGTGTTGGAAAAGTACATCTAAAGTACTTTAAAATTTACTCCAAACTTATATAAAAACATGTATGATGTTGCTTGAGAGATTGAACGATGATTTGAACACTTTAAATTTGTAAGAAATCACTTGGATTGATCCATGTGTAAGTTGGATAGAACCAAGTGAAAGCTGAAATGAAGTTGAGTGTTTTGTTGGACATAGATCGATAACATCGACCAATCGATGTGACATCGATGAATCTACGTGGTATGGATGCAAAGTTGGAATTCTATGTCCAACATGTAGAGAAAAAGGGGTTTGAGTGATTTTCAAATGCATGATTTAAATGTGCACAAAAACGAGCATAAGATATAAACGTGCATAAGTGTACATGTGTGCATGATAACTTGCCATTACTTGCCTTATTTAGCTTATATATTATGTTGCCGTACTAACGAACCATGAAGCATTAAAGCTTACATCATATGGCGAACATTTGTTGAGTTTATACTATTTTCAGGTGCCACCATTAATGAACTAAAGTAGTTCATTAAGTGAAGTACTTAGTTTAATAAACTAAGTAGTTCATTAAAGGAAGATTCATTTGGAAAAGGCACAAAGGCAACAAGGCCAAGGAAGGAAAGTTCTCTCCTCCTCCCCATCTTATTAAACACGCCACATATACATAATATATATATATTTTCAGATTTTTTGAAAAAGGCACGTACACATATATTCCAACGTACTACCGACACGTTATATATCTTACGTACGTACGTTAACGTCACACCACTATACTTAACTCATATTTATGAGTATATTCAGGTCTTATATCATATGATATAAGATATTGTGATGACAAATTAAATACGACACGATAAAAGGTTCTAAACCGAAATTTGTCGTATCGGGCGAATACCGAAACTTCGCCAACGTGTCACGTACTTGCCATAAATAAATGGCCAGCCCATATACATCAAAATATGATGTCAATTTCGTGATATACATGATATATTCAGCCAAAAATACTTTCCATGTTGGCACACAAATCACCTCACATTTAGGCCAAAATGTGAAGATTCCAATTTTAATTTTGTCACATGTTTATGGTACCACTTTAAATCAGTCAAGTACTGAAATTTAAAGTATATATTATATATATTATGTATAACATAATATATATATCATGTGCAAAAGTTGGAATTTAAATTAGAGAAAAATCGGGTAATCGATAAATATCGAAAATTCGGTTTTCTACGCACATAACATGGAACGTTTTTCTTGGACATCATGTGACACGTATCTAGACACTTTTTACATATAATATACATCTTAAAGTGTTCTAGAAAATTAAGTTAAGGGCTGATTGGAATATTACATGTGTGTATTATTAAATGTGCACTATTTTATAAAGTTAGCAAAAATAAATTTCAGCACATGTACAAACACACTCAAACGTTACTACAGCTGATTTGGAGCATACGTGGAGCCTTGTTGGCATATTGATTGGTCAAGGATCAATCATACAATGTTGATGAATCAAAGAGAGAAGCTACAAAAGGTAAGTATTCAACATATACCTCTCTTATGTCACATGCTGAAAATTTCAGCATACTACACACATGTGGGCGATTTCTTCATGGTTAAGATAACATATTTTGTCAATTTTTTATTAAAGGATTAATTGAAGATGTTATGGAAATGATTTGAATATTATGTGATATTCTACATATCACACATGCTGAAATTTTTTCAGCATGTGTGAAGTGATGGTGGACGAATTCTAAGGCTATGGTGTGTCCAAATTCATTTCTCAATTGATAGCAAGACTTACCATGTATTGTTGATTCATTTTAATGAGAAAAAATCAAAATAAATTGGAGATTATCTTGAATAAAAATGGATGTTGCACATGCTGAAAAATTCAGCATGGCAAGGAGTATAATGGCCGATTTTTTGGAGTAAAAAGGAAGGATTTGTTGGTCTTGCAATTTATGATGAAATTTTAGACTTATGGTATGATTTTATGATTGATATTGGCACATGTTTAAAGTGATTATTTCAGATTTTCCAAGTCATCAAATGATGACAACATTGAGCCAATAAAGAGGTGCCAAGTAAGCAAAGACTAAATGATGGTCCAATAGAATGATGCCAAGTAAGCAAAGCATTGTCACCATGATGTCTTACATTCTCTCAAGCACTTAAAAGGAAATTTTCAAGAGGGGGAGAAGGGCTATAGGGACGGCTGGACTTCTTAAAAAGAGAAGAGGAGAACAAACAAAAACAACACCAAGAATTGCATTCTAAAGTGATCAAATTGCCAAGCTTCTTTTCTCCTACACTTTCTTTCTTTCTTTTCTTGTAAAAAGCCTATTGTACTTTGCATCTTTCAATCTTGAATAGGCTTCATAGAAACCACCATTCATACATCTTTGTAAAAGATTGATCAAGATGTGATCAATCTTCATTCTAGCGAGGTGGTGGTGTTCGTGCAAATTGTACTTGTCATACAAGGTTTGTAAAGGGTTGGAGTTAGGTGTAACTCTATCAACCCTGCGGTAAGGTGTACTGCGTGTGTGTGATTAGTGTGAACCAAGGAAGGTGTTCCTTGAAGACTGGAGTAGGTTGTTTATAACCGAACCAGTATAAAATTCTTGGTGCAATTTACTTTCAGCATTTACTTTTCAGTTTCTGCACTATTTACTCATCTTGTTCACGTTCGTAAAAATAGTAAACGATTTCTAAAAATTATAAAAATTTCCAGGAACATACATAAACGTTCTAGGGTTAATTTGGTACAAGTTTCAACCCTTTTGGACAAGTATAGGTCAGTCAAACATCAAAAGTTCTGAGACTAGTGCAGTCTGATTTTCAGACTTGCAAAGGTTGAGACTTTGGTTGTGTTTGACCTACTTCCCAAAAGAATTTTCAAAAACTGTTTCAACCTATTTAAATATAGTGTGTGAGGAGTTATTGGTCAAATTTTCAGATCATTTGGACATTCACACAAACAGGAATTAATTTTTCAAAACCATCTACCGTTTCTGGCAGATTTGCACAATCTGAGTGCCAACGGTTTTTGAAGGGGTTAAAGGTTGAATTTTGATTTGAAATTTTTAGGAGACCCTCATAACATCTGAGGCTAAGCTCTCTCAAAATTGCATAATTTTTGGAGACCTATAACCTGGTTTTAAAAACGTTTTAAAACAGGTCCTGAAAACAGAATCTGTTTTCAGAACTTGAATTGTTCAAGTTTAAAGAAATTTTAAAAAGCACACTTTCCGCACCATCTATTCAACCCCCCCTTCTAGTGGTGGCTTGCAGATCCTTCACAACATAGATCGATGACATCGATCGATCGATGTGGTTAGGATAAAAAGTTAGAGCTCTCTGTCCAACATCGATCGATGTGCCAAAAGTCAGAACTTTTCACTTTGAATTGCATCTTTTGATCCAAGAATCATCTCCCTTCATACATGAATGTTGTGCAACTGGCATGGAGGTTAATTGAACTGCTGAAATCTGTTTTTATAGTGGTTTTAACACAACCCAATGCTTATAAATAATAGGTCTTTCTATCTTAAAGAAATAACTACAACTTTTGCAAACTTCTGAAAATTTCAGCATTATTTCTCTTGTAATACTCTCTTCTTCTTCCTCTACTATCAAACACTTCTCTTGTACGAGTTCATCTTCCTCTTGTAGAGCGAACGAAAGGAAGAAGCCGTTAGCATAGTTCGCCTCGCTCGTGGTAGAGGCATTTTAGCTTTAAAGATAACAACTTTTGTTGTGCCTCGGCTTTCTATTGTCATCGTTTTTCTTTGTTGGTGCCATATTTCTACACGTTTTTCTTACAATATTAAAGGTAAAATCTATTCGATATGGCTACCAAACACCATGCTATTCCCGATATGTCCAATGTGGAATCTTTTGATGATAAATTATTTAAAAGGTGGTCTGTTAAGGTATTGTTCTTCCTTGAGATATTGTCTGTCTCCTATGTTCTCACTACGGAGAAACCAAATGATGAAGGAGAAACACTCAAATATGAAGCCGACAATACGAAATGCATGGGTCATACCCTGCATTTCTTATCAAACTCTATATTTGACATTTATGTCAAATTTTCATCTGCAAGGGAGATTTGGAAAGCACTTCAGAACAAATATGGTTCTAAAGATGTTGGAAAAAGGAAGTATATGGCTAGTGAGTTCCTCAAATTTCAAATGGTTGACCATGTACCTATCAATGATCAAATCCATCAATTTCAACAACTACTGGACAATCTTGAACAAGAAGGCATCAAGATTGATGAGACTTTCCAGGTTTCCTTCTTGTTGGAGATGTAGGACCTGTATAGCACCACTAGAGGGGGAGGGTTGAATAATGAGTGCGGAAAAATTAGTTTTTAAAACCTTTTAGACCAAATAACTCACTTCTAAAACAGTTTCTATTTTTCAGATCCTGATTTGAATTAATTAGTTGACCAGGTTGTAGACCTCCAAAAATTTTGAAATTTGGTGACAATGTGCTCTCAGATGTTGTTAATGTGTCACAAAATTTTCAGATTAAAACTCTAAGTGCAACACCTTGAAAACCCGTTTTCGCACAGATTGTGTCAATATGCCAGAAACTATGCTTCAAAATTAAAAATGTATTCCTAATAATAAACAACTGTAAATGACCTGAAAATTTTATGGTATTACCCATAAGATGTGTAATTTAATTGTTTAAAACAGTTTTTCAAAATTCTCTTGGTAAGTATGTCAACCACATTGATGTTCACAACCTTTGCAGATCTGAGAATCACATTGCCTAGTCTTAGAACTATGAACGTTTGACTAACTTATACTTATCCAAATTGAATGAAACTTGTCTCAAATGAAAGTTAAGACATGTGGCTGTGTGTCTGCAAAAGTGTGTGATTTTTGGAAAACGTTTGCTAATTTTTCCGTGAGTATGAAAACAATGCAGAAAACTGAAAACTGAAAATAGAAGTGCTGAAAGTAAATAACACCATGATTTTTATACTGGTTTGGTTAGATCAACCTAATCCAGTCTTCTAGGACACCTTCCTCAGTATTTACTAATCAAAAATAACACCTTGATATAAGGGTGACTGGAGTTAAATACCAACTCCACCCTTTTTCAATCAAACAAATGAAAACAACAACACGATCACCACCGAACAAATGAAGGTTTGCTCACACCTTGATCAACCTTGTACAAGAGATGAACGTATGTGAGTGGTATGAACAAAGCCTATATAGTATATGGAATATAAGAATGATAGGCTTGAGGCTAAGAGCAAGAGAAAAGATTAATAGAAGAATAGAATAGTCTTGCTTGATCTTGAATGAATATGAACTTTTGGCTTGGCCTTGCTTGAATCATCTTACCCCCTTTTTATAGTTTGTGTGGCCACCCCTAGGGCTATATTCTTTCTTGAAAATTGTCTTGAATACCATTGGAAGATTGCTTTGTATAAATGGTGACACACCCTTGCTTACTTGGAGAAATATAAATAGACGAACGACTTGTCTTTGCCTAGTTGTCACTTCAGGATTGGCCATATTTAATCCATCTTGGCACTCCATAAATGAGACGCATGTTCAAAATCAAGTATGTTAATTACCAATCAACCATGATATGATTCCCCTTAAATTTGGGAAGAAATTTGAAGGCAACAACGCACCAAAAATAGGCCAAGATTAGTCCATGTGCTGAAATTTCAGCACTTGTTTGATTTTGAAATGTTTCCTTGTGTGTCTTACCCTCCTCAATGTTGCCAATCATGTGTGGCTTATCCTCCACCAATTAAAGTGTCAAACAAGGCCCACCTAGGCTTCGAATAATTTGAAATAGGTGTGTATACCACCTGCACATGTGCTGAATTCTCTTTTGGTAAACTTTGTCAAATAATAATGCATAATCTTCACACACATGGTAAATTGCAATCAGCCCTAAATTGATTTTTGTAGAAAACTCTAATATGTCTTGAATGTGTAAAAAGTGTCTAGAGACATGTTACATACACACCAAAACCGTCCCATATATGTAGAGGTGTAGAAAACCGGATCTTTGACTTTCGTCGATCATGTGATTTTTCTCCGATTAATCTCAAACTTCTTAGACATGTAATATATATTATGTCAGACATAATATATATAAAATAAAGTTTATTTTCAGCTCCTATGGCTAAATAAAAAAACTCCATGTGCTAAAAGGAATTTGAGTTTGAATTCTCTACAATTCAAGCCAAAATGTGGGTGATTAATGTGTGTAAAAAACATGGTATGACTTTGGGCTGAATTTGACATGTGGAGCACAAAATTTCTGAGTGTTTTGAGTTTATATAGGCTGGCCATCTTTATATGGTAAGTACATGACATGTTGGTGAAGGTTCGGTAATCATCCGATATGACAATTTTCGGTTTATGACTTCGTGACATGTCGTTATAATTTTGATAGCAATATGACTTGTAATATATGACATGAAACCTGTATATACTTATAAATATGACATCTATATGGTGGTGTGATATCGACGTACGTTTATGATATGTATGACGTATCGGTGAAACGTCAGAATAAAAACGTATGATTCGTCGTTAAAAAAATATGTATAATATATATATATATATATATATATATATATATATATATATATATATGCCGTGTGTATAGGTGTGGAAAAAAAAACTTTTTATTCCAAATTTGTTGCTAAGTAGTTGTTTCTAAATATATCTCCTTGAGTACTTCATTTAATGAACTAGTAAGTTCATCTCCTTAAGCACTTCACTTAATGAACTAGTTTGTTTCATTAATCATGACACTTGAAAATAGTATAAAGACAACAAATGTCTGCCATATGATGCAAGCTTTAACGCTTCATGACACGTTAGTACGACAAAATTATATAAACATGTAAATCATTTTTATCACGTACATATATCAAGTAACATTAAATTCGTGCATTTCGTAAACACGTAACATTTAAATCGTGCATTTTCAAATCACTCAAACCCCGATTTCTCAACAAGAGAAATTAGCCTCTTTATGTAGCAAGTATAAGAAGAGAGGTAAACATGATGATGCCAAGCTTACCATGGATGGTGTCATGAAACATATGCGCATAGAGGAAAACAACTGGCTGAAGGACACAGAGGGTGCTGAGAATGAATCTCAGGCAAACATTGTGGAGTACAATTCAAAGACAAAGAGACAAGATTCAGAACGTCAAAGCTCACAACAATAAAGGTAAATATTTTGTACAGGGACAAAAGAAACCCAAAGGAGTGAGCTGGGTTTGCAGAAAGGATTGACACAAATCCTTCTTCTACAACAAATGGAAGGGACAAGCAAGTGGTCACACAAATCTGATGGAGCATGGTGATAAAGACATAGTCAAAGACAAGGAGATCCTCGCTGCGGTCGTCGTGGATGATGTAAGCCTTGTTGGAGGTGCTGCAGAATGGGTGGTTGATACCGGAGCCACCAGACACATTGCTACCAGTAGAGATCTATTTCTTGATTTTCAAGAAATAGATAGTGGAGGCAAAGTTTTCTTGGGAATGTACGAGGAACTCGTGTTTTCAAAAGGGAAAAGTGCTCCTCAAGTTAACTTTTGGAAAAAGACTGGAATTGACTAATGTGTTATATGTTTCTACTATATGTGGGAATTTGATTTCTGGAGCACTTCTGAACAATTTTATATTTTTTGGAATTTTTTGAGAATTTTCTGGAATTTATTTTAAATTTTCTGGATTAAAATCATTTTCTATTATTTATTTGTTATTTATTTAATTCTGCAATTAATTAGGAATTTTCTTTCTTTAAGAAAATCGGCCAGCTCAGCCCAGTTTTTAGCATGTTCAGCTCGGCCTCCGGCTTGCTCAAGTCGGCCCACTGTGGATTTAATTTTTTTCCCCTATAGCCTTCTTAGTCCGACCCACTTACTCTCCCTTTTTTGGTATGCAGATCAGCCCGGCCCGCCAAGCTGACCTGCGATTCTGCTCTGCCTCTGGACCAGGTCAGCTTGGGTCAACCCAACTGACCTGGATTTTTTAAATTTGTTTCTTTTTTATTAAATTCTATTTGCTTCTAACCTCTATAAAATCTTCGTTTCAACTCCGATTTACTTCAAACCAGTTGCATTGGACTGCTTATAACCGGACATCTTTTGAAAATGGAAATGTCAGCATGTATATGGACGCGCCGTCAGGGGCCGCGCATGGGCCCCACGTGCCATCCCTGAAACGCATGTGTATGCAGCACGAGCCACTCCGTCAGACCTATTTTTCGATTTCCAGTCCATTTCCAACCTATTCCGGGCTAAATGAACCTATTTTAAGGCCAAAACAAAAATTTTGAAGCCCCTAATATGAAAAATTACTACCGTTTTGATTCCGATTTCGTACAATTTGCATCCGTTGTCAAATTAACACACACACACACACATCAACCATTGGTCACAACTCGTAAGATCACACTTTAGAATAAAAAACATAAAGGTGACAATTTAAACAATTAAAAACAAATCACTTACAATGTACCATTAAAGCATGCTTGACCCGTACCAAAACAAGGAAGAATAGGCAACCTACCTCAATTGACGCTAAATGTTAACAGAATGGATGAATTTAGATTGGATTTGGCACCACTTGATAGCCCTTCTTCTCTCATATGGACCAATGTAACGAGACCTCAGCTTACCCTTCAAGCAAAATCGTGCAACCCCCTTCATGGACGACACCCTCAAGTAAACCTTCTCACCCACAGCAAACTCTAGCGGACGTCTCTTCGAATCAGCCCAACTCTTGCTCCTGTCTTGAGCAACCTTGAGCCTATCACGGATCAACTTCACCTTCTCTCTGGTCTGCTCAATTAGCTTTGGTCCGATGATAGCGTCCTCACCCACTTCATCCCAATTGATAAGGGACCTACAGTTGCGCCCGTAGAGCGCCTCAAATCGTGCCATGTCGATAGCACTATGTTGACTCTTGTAGTAGGAGAACTCGATCAGCTTAACCATACCATCCTAGTTTCCACTGAAGTCTAGTGCGCAAGCCCTCAACATATCCTCCAGAGTCTGAAGCATCCTCTCTGGCTGTCCATTGGCCTGAGGATGAAATGCAGTGCTCAAACATAACTCTGTCCCCAACCTTCTCTGACATACTGCCTAAAATCTGGAGGTGAATCTCGGGTCATGATCCGAAATTATACTGACTAGAACTCCATGAAGACTGATAATATTAACGATGTACAGCGTCACCAATCTCTCTAAGGTCACATCACCTCGGCACAGGCAGAAAATGAGCAGACTTCGTCACTCTGTCAACAATCACCCAAATCATGTCGTTGTCGTTCCTTGTTTTCAGGAGTCCTATAGCAAAATCCATCGTTTTATGCTCCCACTTCCACTCCGATATCTCCAACGGCAACATCAAATCTCCTGGTCTCTGGTGCTCCGCTTTAATCTACTGACAAATGAGACACCTCTCAACGAACTCAGCTATGTGTCTCTTCATGCCGCTCCACAAATAGTGCTTCTTCAGATCATTATACATCTTTGTAGTACCTGGATGAATCGACAACTTCGAATTGTGTGCCTGCTTCAACAACTCCCTCCTTAGATCCTCAACATCAGGCACACACAACCTCCCCTGGTACCATATACTACCGTCATCATGAATCTTGAAGCCATTAACCTGACTGGTCATCACCTTCTCGCGAATACCACTGAGTGTCGCATCCTCCTTCTGAGCCTCCTTAATTTGATAAACCAAGATGGGGTGATAATCAGAGTCGCCAAAACATTAGCCGTAGCATCCACGATATTCAGATCATAATCCTATAACAACTCAGGTCATCTCCTCTAACGCATATTGAACTCTTTCTACGCGAATAGATATTTCAGACTCTTGTGATCAGTAATACTTTGTACTCTACTCCATACAGATAATGACGCTAGATCTTAAGTGTGAAAACCACTGCAGCTAGCTCCAGGTCATTAGTCGGATAATTCTACTCATGTGGCTTCACCTGTCGTGAGACATATGTAATAACTCTGTCATTCTGCATGAGGACACATCGTGTAGTGAAAGATTTAGACCACAGTTGTAATGCATATAAAATCAAACTTGAAATTATATACATGTATCTAGCCCGTTCTTCGATGCATCACTATATATGACAAACCCTTCCGAACCAGAGGGCTGTGCCAAGATAGGGGTTGTGGCAACCTCCTTTTCAGCTCAGCAAAACTCTACTCGCAGTAACGGTCCATTCAAATTTTGTCTTCTTCTATGTCAATCTACTCAGGGGCGTCGCTATCGATGAGAATCATTCAACAAATTTCCTGTCATATCTGGCCAAACCCAAAAAACTGCGCACTTCAGTCACATTGGTTGGCCTGGGCCACTCATTAATAGCTTCAATCTTCTCAGGATCTACATAAATTTCCTCCTCTGAAACCATGTGTCCCAAGAAAGTCACGCTTCTTAGCCCAAATTCGCACTTATTGAACTTGGCATACAACTTCTTCTTCTTGAGGACCTCTAGAACTTCCCTCAAGTGCCATGCGTGCGACTCCTCATTAGAGGATTAGACCGATATATCATCAATAAAGACAACCACAAACTTATCAAGCTGATCCCTGAACAACGTGTTCATCAAGTCCATGAAGGCTGCTGGAGCATTAGTCAGACAAATTGGCATCACTAAGAACTCATAGTGACCATATATATTATGGAAAACGGTCATCACTACATCCTCTGCTTTAATCTTCAGCTGATAATATCCCGATCGAAGATCAATTTTAGATAATACCTTAGCACCTTGAAGAATGCCAAATTTGCGAGATTAATTGGAGAATTATGTATTAGTAGTTATTAATTACATTGATTAAAGGGTACCCTTGATTGATCAAAGAGATCCTCGATCCAGGGTAGAGAATACTTGTTCTTGATGGTGATCTTGTTAATCTCTCGATAGTCGATACATATCCGTATACTACCATCCTTCTTTTTAACAAATAACACAGGGGATCCCCAGGGCGAGACACTGGGGCGAATAAACTTGCGGTCGAGAAGTTCTTGTAGTTGCTCTTTTAATTCTTTGAGTTCTGCTGGTGCCATACAATACAGTGCTCTAGAGATAGGTTTAGCACCCGGTATAAGATTGATTTCAAATTCCACCTCTCTGCTCGATGGCAACCCTGGCAGTTCATCGGGAAATACATATTTGAACTCGTTTACTATAGGAATCAAATCGATGGATGGATCATGTTCTGTACCGATGGCATAGACTAGGAATCCTTCTCCGCTCTTGTTTAGTGTTCGATACGCCTGGGCTGCAGTCAAATATAGTTTCTGATGAAACTTCTTCCGCTTAGAATCCCTTTGGAAGATAATTTCCTGCATACTCGGACTCTTCATGCTGACCTGTTTCTGCCGGCAATCAATAGTGATATGATACTTAGACATAAAGTTCATGCCCAGTATAATATCAAAATCCCTCATCTGAATCGGGATCAACGTCGCAGAGAAATCTGAACCGTCAAACTCCAGTTGACGCCCTCTGTACTGATGATGGGATACTAGTACTTGATCGCCAGTTGCTTGGACTCGATACGGGGTCTCGAGCCACTCTGGTAGGATAATAAGATTCTTGCCAAACCTTCTAGCAATAAAAGAGTGACTAGCCTCACAATCGAATAAGACATTGGCGGGAACCTTATTTATTAAGATCGTACCTAACACGTTCACGGTTACACACATTGCATATGAACATAGATAAAAATTGAATTAAATCAAAGTTGAGATAGAAAAAGAAATATTTAATTAAACAGTACCTGCTAGGATGTTGCTGGCCTCCTTGACGTCAGCGTCGGTCATCACATGGATCCGAGCATTGGTCCTCGTCTTACCCTTTTGCTGCATCCGACCCTGCTGTGGAGGGGCGCCTGTCTCTGCATGGGACATTTTTTAGCAAAATTCCCTGGTTTGCCACAGTTTTAGCAAACGTTCATCGTCCTCTGGCACTGGACCGAATGTGGGTGTCCATAGTGAACACATGGTGGAGGGGGTGGTCTTGCCGCCCACAATGGATGTGCATCTATGACGGTTGGCCCTCCAATCATCAGTGGCTGCACAGTCTATCTCTGTCCCTACTGCTGCAGCCTAAATGGTCGCCTGGTCTGATGACGGCGGGGCACCTTCAACCATCTCCCTGATCTCCCAGAATGGGTATCCTCACGGGGCCTCTTGGCCCTATCCTCCGCCGCAACTCTCTCGAGGTCACTTTTGACCTCATTGCAAATCTCGAGCAAATCCTCAAATGTTCTCGGCCTAGCACAGATAATCAATGATTGGATATGAGAATTCAGTGCTGTCTTGAACTTCAGCATCTTGGCCCTCTCGTTCTCCATAGTAGAGGGCATATATCTCCCCAGAGCATAAAATCTCTCTGTATACTGGTCCACAGTCATGAACCCTTGAGTCAGCATTTGGAACTCAGTCATCCTCCTCTGTATTACACTCTCCAAAATGTAGTGTCTCTGTTACTCCTCTCTGAAATGAGTCTAAGTCATTGGTGTGGTCAACTGGATCTCCACATTGTGCCACCACTCCTCGGCATCTCCCTCGAGGAATTACACTACTACCTCAACCTTAAGATCATTAGGCACCTGCAGTATACACAGCTACTCGGACACATTCTTCAGCCAAATCTCGGTCTCCTCTGGTCGTGTCGTCCCCCTGAACATCAGAATCCGAGATTTCTACATCTCTCTATAATAAAACCTGAGCCACTGTGGTGGCTGTGGTGGTGGTGGTGGTGGTGGCGGCGGCTGCTGGTGAAGCTGCTATTGCTGTAAATGGGCTATCTGCTGCTGCTGCTGAGCCAGTCAGAGTGGCCGAAGTATCTGCGAGAACTTGGGGACTGGCCCCAAGATCCTGATGATCGTCACCGTCGTGTCCTCCATTTCTAGCAGCCTCACGGCGTGGTGGGATTTTTTAGAATTCGATTTCATCAAAAATTGGGTTAATTAAGGGTAAGTTAAGAATTTAGACACTTATGAAGCTCAAAACGGGGTGCGGGGGTAAAAACGGTAATTAGATAAAAAAAGCTCACCGTCAGCACACACCTCCCATAACACGATCATAACTTACATATACTTCCTTTATTATGGGTAAAATCGTCATTTTGAAAACAGATCTTGACTTATGTCTAAGTGATCTAATTAATCTTGTGTTCCCGAGACGGATGAAATAGCCTCGCTTTGATACCACCTTTAGCGCCCCGCTCCCCAACTCTAGCATCGAGAACAGTGCACTCGCCGTACTCTGCTACGAGAACTACAAGGTGTCGAACTAACTTCATACATATCAAAAAAGATGTAGAAATGTTTTTTGCAAAAACGATAAATATAAATGTTAAATTAAAATTCCATTCATAAATAATTCGGATGAAAATAAAGTAATAATAATTGGGTTGACGAGACCCAGCATGTCACAATCTTAAGTCAATAGTCTAAAACCAAATGTAACATAGGAAATCGGTGTGAATCCCTAAAACATAAAGTAAACAGCTGCATGGTCTCTCTAGCTCCTATGCACGACTATCACTCTGCCCACTCAGCCACGTCAGCCCTCTCTTCGACAAAGATGTACTCGTACTCGTCCTCATGCTTACCTAGAGGGGGAATTAGGGGTGAGTGATATGACATCACCCAGTAGGTGCCTTTCTCTATCCAATACAAAACGAACATACCGAAACGATATAAACACATAACCACATATATACAGGTGAAAACATAAATACGGAATAAATACCTGCAGAAAGTAAGACACTCCACATAAAAATGCGCCACTCATGATGCATGCCTTCTTCTACGTGTCACACGCAACAAAAACTATGTCAAGCGATATGTCAATGTCTATGCCGAGCAATGCATGATCCTCGAGGGCTATGGCTGTGGGATCCCCCACCACCAGCCACCTGAACCTGGGTGTCTGTAGTCTGTGCACTATAATTCACCATACCTGAGTGTCTGTGACCCGTGCGTCACAATCCACCATATGTGGCTGTGGGTACTACCCACCATAGGCCACCTGCCTGGGTGTCTGTAGCCCGTGCGCTACAGCCCACCATAAATGCAATGCTTGTGCCATGAATGCAAAACGAATCCTGCTTTTGGTATTTTTTCAAAGTTCATTTTCAACTTCCTGACGTTCACTAACATTTATTTTAAGGTACTTTAATTAGTATAAAGGTAAAAAGTTATTATTTACCCTCACTTATATTTTCCACGGCTTGTAAAAGTTTTTCTGCCATTTTCTACTATTTTTTCTATTTTTCCTTATTATTTCCTAATTACTTTAATTAGATAAAATAATTTAATTTCAAGAAATTAGGTGAAAAGATCATTTTGGCATTTTATATTTTTTTGGAATTTTCTGAGAATTTTCTCAAATTTATTTATAGTTTTCTGGAATTTAAATTCGTTTTCTACTATTTATTTATTATTTATTTAATTATGAAACTAATTAGGAATTTTCTTTTTTTTTTAAGAAAATCGGCCAGCTCAGCCCAGTTCTTTTTAGCATGTTCAGCTCGGCCTCCGGCCTGCTCAGGTCGGCCCACTGTGCATTAAATAATTTTTTCTGTAGCCTTCTTAGTCCAGCCCACTTACTCTCTTTTTTTGGGTCTGCAGGTCAGCCCGGCCCGCAAAGCCGACCTGCGATTCTGCTTTGCCTCTGGATCGGGTCAGCCTGGGTCAACCCGGTTGACCTGGATTTTTTAATTTTTTTCTTTTTTATTAAATTCTATTTGCTTCTAACCTCAATAAAATCTTCGTTTTAGCTCCAATTTACCTCAAACAAGTTGCATTGGACTCCTTACAACCCGACGTATCTTTTGGAAGTGGACACGTCAGCACGTGTATGGACGCGCTGTCAAGGGCCGCGCGTGTCATACCCTGCAACTTTTGGGTCCGACATTAAATAATTAGGAAGCAACTTAAAGTATAATTGATTAATTGTACAGATTTATGAGGCATAATTGAATAAAATATAGGTGGAAAATAATCAAAAAGCTGAATTAAGGAAAAATTAGGCTAAAATACCCAAAACGCTCTCCCCACTTAAATGATGGGGGAGTTACAAAATCTAGTATAACTCCCCTTACACTATGGTGCCAACGGTTACAAGGCCAAAAGAGAGGGGAAAATGCCTAGAGAGAAAAGAGAAGGAGAAAAGAGAAAGAAGAAGAAGAGAAGAAGAAAAGGAAGAAAGAGCGGTCAATCTAGGTGCAACCTTTCTCAAAATCTTGCAGTACACTCGTAAGGCTAACTAGAAACAAAGGCAAGTAATCTTTCTATACGTTTTATGTGAATTTTGATACTTTAGGCTCTATGTTCTTACAAAGAGAAAACTTGGATCACACATTGGTAGTTTTGATTTGTCTATGCTAAATGCTTTACTATACATGTAATTGTTGTTGTTGATTGAGTAAAGTTATGTTCTTTGGGCCAATATCTGAAAATGGTTATGTTGTGATCCTTGTTGTTAAATATGCCCACAAGAGTGTTATACGTGATATGTTCATTGTTCTTGTATAAGTTCTTAAGTTTGTTAAGTACACCTTAGATGCTTTGAGTGTGTTTGCAGGGAGTGGAAGGATGAATGTTGACATTGTTGTAAAACTTGTTGGGTTGGAAGGTTTGAAGATATCTATTGAAGGTTGTGGGTGATAGAAGGTTTAGGGTGGATATTAGTTTGCTTGTTTAAGAATCAAATCATGTTAGTTGTGTGTTAAGCATGATGAATTCAGGAGCTAAGATGGATCTTGAAGGGTTGAACATGAAGGGGTTGAAGAAGAAAGGTGTTGGGTGGAAGTTACTGCAGAAAAGCTGCAGTTTAGAACCATCAGAATACTTCGAACACCTACATTAGGCGCTTCAAGTCACATTAGGCGCCTAATGAAGCGTTCAATGTGTCCTGAAGCTTTCCCCTACAGAAAAACTGCAGTTTAGAACCGTCAGAACACTTCGAACACCTACATTAGGCGCTCTATGTCACATTAGGCGCCTAATGTAGCGTTTAATGTGTCCTGAAGCATCCCCGAACACTTCGAACACCTACATTAGGCGCTCTATGTCACATTAGGGGCTTCATGTAGGCGTTCAATGTATACGGCACATCCCCGAACACTTCGAACGCCTAGTATAGGCGCTCTATGTCACTTTAGGTGCCTCATGTGGCGTTCCAAGTATACTGGAAGTCTTTTTGACCCTTTAGGCGCCCTATGTATGTGTAGTAACTTTATACACTTCTTTTGAACATAAAATGAAGGGTATTTGAGGTATAATTGAGGAGTAGATGGTAAGTTTGATCAAGTAAGAATAAGATTGAATCCTGAGTGAATTAGTAAGACGGATGGACTTGGAAAGATACGAACATGGAGTGTTTGAGGTGCAAGACCGTATACTTGATATGTAAGATGTATGTGTGTGTGTTACATGTTTGATACGAAGTTACATGTGCATCCTGCATCATGACATGGGCACTTGCATTTGATTTGAGATTTGCTTTGTGAAAGAACATGTGTTCACAAGAAAGGTTTAAAGTTTTCGAAAGACAAAATGGCTGCTGGTTGATCGCAGGGTATAAAAGTCACGCCTGCGAAAGCAGGGTATAAAAGCGTGATCTGTGAATCAACAGCAGGGTATAAAGTATTTTATGGGGCCGTGGACCTATCAGCACGGAAAATAAAGTTATTTTATGGGGCCGTGGACCTATCAGCACGGAAAATAAAGTTATTTTATGGGGCCGTGGACCTTTCAGCACGGATATATGATATATGTAATGGGGCCGTGGACCTTTCAGCACGGATATATGATATATGTAATGGGGCCGTGGACCTTTCAGCACGGGGTATAAAGTTATATGTTATGGGGTCGTGGACCTTTCAGCACGGGGTATAAAGTTCTGTTTGCTGTGGACTGATCACCCACAGGGTATAAAGTTCTGCTACGCGAAGAATATGATAAGAAGTATTATGAAAAATTTTGTGAAATGACACGCATGACATGTTTACGAAAGAAGACATATGCATGGGTGTTGTGTGTGATTTTAAAGAAGTACATGCATCATGTTACACAAAGTATAAGATTTGTCATGCAAAAAATGTTACTAGCATATGTTCTGTTTATGTAGTATGTTTGGCTCTACATGTGTTGGTTTCATTTTGTGTGTTAATTATGTGGCTTATATGGATTTGATGACTTGTTATAATGATGTTATTTGCCAACCCAAGCACCTTATTTTGGGCATTGATTTATATACTGGTGGCTCATCGTGTGTGATTCCGTAAGGTGTATAGAGGGGTTACTTGCTGGCGATAATTTCGCTAAGAACAGATACTCTATTCCTTTTCAGGTGAGCCAGAATATGAAATGATATTTATCAAAGACGATGGCGAGTGGGTTCAGTGGGATGATGGACATGGAAGTAGATAGATGGTTGCTTACTTTCTTTATGTTGGAAAACTCGATGTTTATTATGCTGTACTGGAGGATAAGTTAGACAGTTGTCTGAACACCCTTTTAGTTCCGCTGTACTTTCTGGTTGTATTAATGATGATAAAGTTTTAAATTTGATGACGTTTTCGCTGATTTATCTTACGTCGTGAATGATGTACACTTGATCTGCTTTGACGCTTCGTAGTTCTCATAGTAGACTACGGCGGGTGCACTGGTTCCGATGACGGTATCGGGCCGGGGCGCTACAAGTGGTATCAGAGCCTAGGCTTCAGATCTATCTCGGAAACTTAGGTTCATGATCTTATAGCAAATTAAGATGTGATTTTCCCTTAAGTTTGACCCTTAGGTATAAGTGATGATTTCCTAGAGTATAAGTATGATCTGGGTTGGGTGTATGCGAGCGCGTATATTATTTAAATTTCTATAATAATTTAAATTTCAAACCCCATTGATCTCTGGGACACAATTCTGCGATATGCCTCTCTGCAGTATTACGTGCCCGAGATAGCAAGCTTAGACAAGATAAGGGCGTCCGACAGGCTGAAATAGGGTCGGATGACAGTGTCGGAGTATGCTGACTGTTTCCATGCGTTGGGTTAATTCGCTCCTACGATTATGTAAGATAATCGCTTAGAGATGATGAAGTTCGAGCGAGATTTGTTCTCAAGAATCCAGTCCACAATTGTAAGTGCTGGGAGGAGAACCAAAGAGGACATGATGGACACGTTCTTTCACATCGAGAGTGATTTCCGTAGAGTGGCGGCAGGAGATGGCCAATGCAGGATACTCTGACAAAGGTTAGAGATCAAAAGAGGAGAGTGGAGTTGGTGACAGGCCATAGGAGTTGCTGCATTGCAACAAGAGTCATGATGGGAATGTGGGAAGTTGGCAAGAGTATGTTACCAACACAGACCGGTGGGTTGTCTCATTAGAGATTCCCAGAGATGAGGAAGAATGCTCGGGAAGAGGCGACTCAGCAGCCGAGAACGAATACCGCGTCCATGTTAAGACTGATGCGGATAACTAAGAAGCTATCGACGAGTATGAGGTACAATTTTAGTGAATAAGATATTGGCCAATGTACTTTTCAATAGCGGAGTGAACCACTCTTTCATGCCAAACGGATGCGTTAAACGCCTTTATGGTTCACCGGAATAGTTAGAAACTCAGTACCATGTCCAAGCACCCAAGAACAAATTATGATTTTACACAACACTTACTATCGATTGAAGCAAGTGTCAGGAAAGAATCATGAGATGGAAGATGTAATCTTTGAAGGGGTTTGGCGTTGCCGTTGAATCAAAGAAAGTTGAAGTTACCACCGATTGGTCTAGACCATGAATGTCATCGATGTGCGGAGTTTCTTGGGTCTAGCTAGTAATTACATGAGGTTTGTCGAGGGATTTTCGATAGTAGCAATGCCTCTCAGTCGTCATACTCAAAAGAAGTTCAAGCTTGAGTGGACGGCGGAATGTGAGAAAAGCTTCACGGAGTTTAATAAGAGATTAACCACATCCCCAGTATTGGCTCAACCCTCTGGAACTGAAGGGTTTGTGACCTATAGTGATGCGCCAAAAAAAAGGGCTTAGGTACGTAAACTGTAACATAGGTTATGATTTTCCATCCAAATCAAGTTTAGTTTGATACTTCACTTGTAGGTTGTGTTTTGGTACAACACGAATGAATTATCGCGCATGCTTCGAGATAGCTAAACATGAGGCAGTGGAGATTGTGGGAACAACTAAAGGACTACGACATGACCATTAATTACCATCCCAGAAAAGTTAATAAAGTGGTAGATGTATTAAGCAGAGAATCTAACCATGCGCGACACTCATCACTTGAGAGAGAAGTAGAAGAATTTGGCTTGAATTTGGTTGACTCTATGGTTAATGTTTTTGCATTATAGACCGTCATCTCAAGTTTGATGAATTAGGTGAAAGAAGCTCAAAAGAAGAATAAGACTGTGGGTGATATTGCTTGGAAACTGAGGCATAGTCAGGTTGATGAATTTCAGACCAATGAGGACGGGCGCTTATTTTTAGAAAAAAATGTGTGTATGCCTGATTTAGATGAGCTAAGGAAAGAAATATTGCAAGGGGCTCACAACTCAAGGATATCGATATATTCTAGTAGCACCAAAATGTACAGGGATCTATGACAATACTATTGGTGGTGTAAGATGAAGAGGCATATTGTGGAGATTTGAGGGATGTCTGGTGCGTCAGTAAGTGGAGATAAACACCAACGACCTGGTGGATTATCGATGCTGTCGGAGATTCCAGAGTAGAAATGTGAATGTGTCACAATGGACTTTGTGACTGGTTTACCGAGAACAATAAGTGGATATAACATGATTTTGGTGATTGTGGATCGGTTGACCAAGTCTACACATATTCTACCTGTCTCGAGGGAAGCATCTCTCGATAAGTTGGAAAATTTGGATATGGTCAACATTTGTCAGCCTGCATGGTGTTCCCATGAGCATAACGCCTAACCGAGACCAATGGTTTACTGCCAAGCTTTGGACAATATTTTAGAGAGCCATGGGGACGGAATTAAGGTTAAGTACAGTGTATCATCTCCGAACCAATAGACAATCTGAGCGGACTATTCAGACCCTAGAAGACATGTTAGGGACTTGTGTCCTATACTTCAAAGGAAGTTGTGATGGAATGATTAAATTAATGGAGTTCTCGTATAATAGAAGTCACCACCATGCAAGTGACGTGGCTCTTTTCGAAGCGTTGTATAGAGGGAAGTGTAGGTCCCTCGTTTATTAGATGAAGTTGGTGCGAGGACCCTCACAGGATCTGAGTTACTTGAGAAGACGTTAGAAAATGTGAAAATCATTCAAGATAGACTTAAGACGGCTCAGGACCGCAGCAGACGTTGGACGGATGCTAGGCGACGGCCTTTGGAGTTAATGTAGGTGAAAAAGGTCTATTTAAGAGTATCGCCTACAAAGGGTGCTATGAGATTCGGAATCAGAGGTAAACTAAGCCCCGCTTTATGGGTCGTAACGAGATACTTGAGAAGCTGAGAGCTTTGACATATAGGTTGGCATTAACTCCGGTATAAGTGCAAGTTCATAACGACTTTCACGTATCACAGTTAAGGAAGCACGTGACCAATCCAAGCCACGTGCTCGAAGCACAATCTTTGAAACTCAAAAGTGATGTTATTTATAAAAAGGCACCAGTGAGGATAGTAGACCAGAAGGAGCGTGTGTTGAGGAAGCAGGAGATTCCTTATATGAATGTCGGGTGGAGCAAACACACGGAACGTGAGGCCACTTAGGAACTCGAAGAACAGATGCGAGGGAGGTATCCTCAACTTCGTAACTACGGTACGCAAGTTTCGAGGACGAAACTTTTTGTAAGGGGGGTGGAATGTCATACCCCGCAACTTTTGGGCCTGACATTAAATAATTAGGAAGCAACTTAAAGTATAATTGATTAATTGTATAGATTTATGAGGCATAATTGAATAAAATATAGGTGGAAAATAATCAAAAAGCTGAATTAAGGAAAATTTAGGCTAAAATACCCAAAACGCCCTCCCCACTTAAATGATGGGGGAGTTACAAAATCTAGTATAACTCCCCTTACACTATGGTGCCAACGGTTACAAGGCCAAAAGAGAGAGGAAAATGCCTAGAGAGAAAAGAGAAGGAGAAAAGAGAAAGAAGAAGAAGAGGAGAAGAAAAGGAAGAAAGAGTGGTCAATCTAGGTGCAACCTTTCTCGAAATCCTGCAGTACACTTGTAAGGCTAACTAGAAACAAAGGCAAGTAATCTTTCTATACGCTTTATGTAAATTTTGATACTTTAGGCCCTATGTTCTTACAAAGAGAAAACTTGGATCACACATTGGTAGTTTTGATTTGTCTATGCTAAATGCTTTACTATACATGTAATTGTTGTTGTTGATTGAGTAAAGTTATGTTCTTTGGGCCAATATCTGAAAATGGTTATGTTGTGATCCTTGTTGTTAAATATGCCCACAAGAGTGTTATACGTGATATGTTCATTGTTCTTGTATAAGTTCTTAAGTTTGGTAAGTACACCTTAGATGCTTTGAGTGTGTTTGCAGGGAGTGGAAGGATGAATGTTGACATTGTTGTAAAACTTGTTGGGTTGGAAGGTTTGAAGATATCTATTGAAGGTTGTGGGTGATAGAAGGTTTAGGGTGGATATTAGTTTGCTTGTTTAAGAATCAAATCATGTTAGTTGTGTATTAAGCATGATGAATTCAGGAGCTAAGATGGATCTTGAAGGGTTGAACATGAAGGGGTTGAAGAAGAAAGGTGTTGGGTGGAAGTTACTGCAGAAAAGCTGCAGTTTAGAACCATCAGAACACTTCGAACACCTACATTAGGCGCTTCAAGTCACATTAGGCGCCTAATGAAGCGTTTAATGTGTCCTGAAGCTTTCCCCTACAGAAAAACTGCAGTTTAGAACCGTCAGAACACTTCGAACACCTACATTAGGCGCTCTATGTCACATTAGGCGCCTAATGTAGCGTTCAATGTGTCCTGAAGCATCCCCGAACACTTCGAACACCTACATTAGGTGCTCTATGTCACATTATGCGCTTCATGTAGGCGTTCAATGTATACGGCACATCCCCGAACACTTCGAACGCCTAGTATAGGCGCTCTATGTCACTTTAGGCGCCTCATGTGGCGTTCCAAGTATACTGGAAGTCTTTTTGACCCTTTAGGCGCCCTATGTATGTGTAGTAACTTTATACACTTCTTTTGAACATAAAATGCAAGGGTATTTGAAGTATAATTGAGGAGTAGATGGTAAGTTTGATCAAGTAAGAATAAGATTGAATCCTGAGTGAATTAGTAAGACGGATGGACTTGGAAAGATACGAACATGGAGTGTTTGAGGTGCAAGACCGTATACTTGATTTGTAAGATGTATGCGTGTGTGTGTTACATGTTTGATACGAAGTTACATGTGCATCCTGCATCATGACATGGGCACTTGCATTTGATTTGAGATTTGCTTTGCGAAAGAACATGTGTTCACAAGAAAGGTTTAATGTTTTCGAAAGACAAAATGGCTGCTGGTTGATCGCAGGGTATAAAAATCACGCCTGCGAAAGCAAAGTATAAAAGCGTGATCTGTGAATCAATAGCAGGGTATAAAGTATTTTATGGGGCCGTGGACCTATCAGCACGGAAAATAAAGTTATTTTATGGGGCCGTGGACCTATCAGCACGGAAAATAAAGTTAGTTTATGGGGCCGTGGACCTTTCAGCACGGATATATGATATATGTAATGGGGTCGTGGACCTTTCAGCACGGATATATGATATATGTAATGGGGCCATGGACCTTTCAGCATGGGGTATAAAGTTATATGTTATGGGGCCGTGGACCTTTCAGCACGGGGTATAAAGTTCTGTTTGCTGTGGACTGATCACCCACAGGGTATAAAGTTCTGCTACGCGAAGAATATGATAAGAAGTATTATGAAAAGTTTTGTGAAATGACACGCATGACATGTTTACGAAAGAAGACATATGCATGGGCGTTGTGTGTGATTTTAACGAAGTACATGCATCATGTTACACGAAGTATAAGATTTGACATGCAAGAAATGTTACTAGCATATGTTCTGTTTATGTAGTATGTTTGGCTCTACATATGTTGGTTTCATTTTGCGTGTTAATTATGTGGCGTATATGGATTTGATGACTTGTTATAAAGATGTTATTTGCCAACCCGAGCACCTTATTTTGGGCATTGATTTATATACTGGTGGCTCGTCGTGTGTGATTCCGTAAGGTGTATAGACAGGTTAATTGCTGGCGATAATTTCGCTAAGAATAGATACTTTATGTAGCGCCCCGCTCCCGAACCCTAGCATCGGGAACAGTTCGCCCGCCGTATCTCACTAAGGAGAATACAAAGCGTCGAATCAATTTCCAACCTGTCCGAAAAGACGTAGAAATTTTTCGCGTGGAAACGAAATACAATAACGTAAAGTTCTCTGATAAAAGAAAATCCTCAATACAATAATGTACCGACTTCTGAGAAGAGTACTAACATCTACTATCTATCATTAATTGCAAGGTAGTGTCTGGTATAATCCCAATAAAATAAGTACAGACAGCCGCAAGGTCTCTTCGTATCCTAGGTGCGACCATCAGTCTGCCGATACTAATGTGTCAGCCCCGTCCTCAGCAAAGATTAGTCGTACGCTCCTTCGTTCTCACCTGGTGGGGGGGGGGGGGAAGTAGGGGTGAGTGACTGGGAAATCACTCAGTAGGCACCTGCCTCCAAGTAGTACAAGACAAACATACAATAATGATATAGCACATAGCACATAGGACATGACATCACATAAGCATATGAATGCCGAAAAGTAATTCACTCCAGATAAAGAATGCGCAACGTCGTGATGCATGTCCTACTATGCATGTCACACGCAACTAAGTCATGTCACACAAAATGCCGATATCTCCACCATGCAATGCATAAACCCGGGTCCTACTGAGTGGCTGCAGGTCGTACACCCCACAGTCACCATACTGAGTGTGCGTGGCCGCGCCACCGCACACCATCCTGAGTGTCGTGGCCCCGCCACCGTACACCATCCTGAGCGCCCGTGACCCGTACGTCACGACCCGCCATCATGCAATGCACGTTCCATGAATGCTAAAACACAAACGCCTGAGGCCCCTGGCCCATCCTCACCATCCTCCGGCACTCAATTCTAGGTTCACCTATTATCGAGTACTGATTCAGCGTTGTTCGGAGTCAACTCCATTTTCCCACTTTTCGTATACATTCATCGGGCTTTTTCCATATTTCTCCTTATTTTTCTCCTATTTATTTCTATTTATTTCCTAATTATCTAAATTAGATAAATTATCACAATTACCGAATTTTAAATGAAAATAACCTAGTTTCATCAATTTATAATTTCTGGAATTTATATATAATTTTCCGATTTTATTTCCTTTTTTCTAATAATTATTACTATTTAAAATTAATTAAATAACATTTATAGAATTTCAAGAAATTCAGAATTATATTATTTTTTATTTTATATGTATATATATATATTTTTTTTGAGCAAGCCAACTGGGGCCCGGTCCGTTGGCCATTCGGCCCGGCCCGCGGTCGGCTCAGTAGATTATTTTATTTTATTGTATTTTATATATATTAAGTAAATGAGTCAGACTTGCGCACAATCGGCCCGCTACACAGAAATTTGATGAAAATTATTTAATTTCAGTATTTTATAATTTCTAGAATTTATTTATGATTTTCTGATATTTACTTATATTTTTCCTATATTTAATACTATTTTTAATCAATTAAATAACACTAATAAAATAAATCCTAGAAATTCTTTTGATATCAAATTCATCCCTAACTTCAAATCTGCAAGCATCGTATAGACCGCAGCATTCCACAGACTCAAAACGCATGCGCAAAGCTTATACTATTTTGATTATCAAATTTTTCCCTAAAATCAAAACCAAGGCAGTTTTACTATTTTGATTATCAAATTTTTCCCTAAAATCAAATCCAGTCCACGCAAAACAGTATACGCATTCCACAGTCATCAAACACAGTAATCAAACGCATTCCATAGTAATCAAAACTCATGCTTTTCACAGATTAAGAAACATAGTATAGATTTCAATAATTAAAAACAACAAAACACGTTATATCACCAAAGCATGTTTGAATTTGTACCAATTGGAGGGGGAAAGGGAACCTACCTGGACTGCAGACAAAAACAACGCGATTAGAATAAACCTTTTTGGACTTTTCTTCTTCTTCCTTCTCGTTCTTCCTTTCTTTTTCCTCTCTTTCTTCTGCAGTCATCAATTCTCTGTTTTTTTTGTTCATTATGCTACCTTTTCCTTTTTCTTCAATTTTTTTATCCTTCCTTTTCCTTTTGTCGATTTCCCCTCCCCTGCTGCCCTTTTAATCTCGTCAGTTGTGCGACATGTTTGGGGGAAAACGGTTTTCCCCCTGAACCCACGTTTGACATTTTTTTTAATTTATTTTAATCATCATTATCTCAAATCTCATTTACTCCTCATTTGTTCATTTATTATTATTTTATTTTTATCTCTTTCTCCTTTATCCATATCCTACGAAAACCTCCTTTCTCTCTTTTTTTTATTGATTTATCTTATATTGTTCACTTTTATATTTCTTTTTTACTTTATACTTGTATACCACTTTTATATATAATTATACAATTACTTGAATGTAATCGAAAGGCTACAGTTAATTAAATTTCGGAGGATTGTTACATCCAACGGCTGCTTAATTCCTACATAAGCACATCGCAACTAATTCGAAAATTTCTGGGTGTAACATCCCACCCACCATACAAAAAGTTTCGTCCTCGAAACTTGTCGTATCTTATACGAAGAAGTAGGGGTAGCACTCCCGCATCTAATCCTCCAGGTCCCATGTCGCTTCATTCTCTCTGTGATTGCTCAATTGTACTTTGACATATGGAATGATTCTCCTCCTTGGTTGCTGACCTTTACGGTCTATGATTCGAACAAAAGTCTCTTCATATGATGTGTCCAATCTGATCCTAGCAGGCGGTGCGTCCAGTACGTGATTCGGATCTGGGACGCACCTTCTCAACTGGGAAACATGAAAGACATTGTGCACTTGAGCTAACGCCGGAGGGTAACGCCAATCGGGAAGCTTAGCGAACCAATCCCTCCGAGCAACTCGTAGGGCTAATATACCGAGGCCTCAACCTTTACTTCTGTCTCGGACAACTTTGAGCCTTTCACGGATTATCTTTACCTTCTTCATAGTCTGCTTAATCAGTTCTGTACCGATGATAGTGAGCTTTCCAACTTCGTTCCACTGGATTGGGGATCCGCACTTAAGCCTATAGAGCACCTCAAATGGCGCTATGCCGATGGCGTTATGATAGTTGTCGTTGTGGGAGAACTCAATCAACTTGATCGTATCATCCCAGTTCTCCTTGAAGTCAATGAAACAAGCCCTCAACATATCCTCTAATGTCTGTATCGTCTTTTCTGACTGCTTATCGGTCTGGAGATAAAATGCAGTGCTCAAACGTAGCTCCGTCCATTATATACATCGACGTACACGAGTGTTAATATATGCGTCGTTTTAATGGTTAAGTTGTTTGAACATATTTGATATAAACATACAGTATGTTGTGTATCCTTATTTTAAACGCATGTAAGACTTATGTGTCATATGTAGCTCATGAATTCACAATCGTCATCTGTAATTTGTCACATGTATTATGTTTATATTGTTTTCCAGTTGAGTTTTAAGCGGCACACACGTTATGCGCGTCCATTTCATTCTTTGTTTATCGTGATCTCCTTTTTTTTGGTACTTACGTTAGTCGTTAATAAATTTTTTTTCGTTTGTACTCTATAATTTTCATACTAGCTTGTCTTATTGTTATATAAATACCGTTATATATTATTCTGAGGAAAATGTATAAGTGCATAGATTCTACTGAAATTTAGATATATAATTTACTTAGGCGTTCGAGTATGATAATCATAAATTCCTTTTTTTTATATATATATACATGTCATGTTATTAAGTTATTTACTCTTTAGTCTATTGCTATACTGTCATGCAATATTATGTCGCCCTAACTCGTAATTAGCGTGCTTTACCTCAATTATTTATGCAAGCGATTTGTTTTAAACTTGTAGATGTATGCCTACTTCTTAACATATGTCTTGAATGAAAAGTATTTGTGTTACTGTATTCTTTGTAATTGTGTTGTTTGTTGTCGTTATATATAGCGATGTGTATTACTTGTTTCGTTGTATTAGTTATGTCGAGGTGTCAATGATATAATTGTGTGTATGCTTGTGCATATATACTTAGAATTGTTTAATTACTTTTGTTTCATGTATTTATGTGTATGTTTTCTTAAATCGACTTATTTACGTCAATTAATGTTGTAACCAATTATGTTTGTCTATATACCTCCTTATGGTTGTAACAGACTGGTTTTTTTTTTGTAATAGTCATTTAGCACATATACTCCTGTCTTATCGTATATCTTTTGTATGTTCACTACTCCTACGTTGTTATCGTACTCTATATATATTGAGATCTTTTATTTATACTTCGTATTTTTCATGTTGGTCGCTTTGTATGTATAGGTATAGTGTATATAAAGTCTTTCGCACTTATACTGTTTGTGTTTGATGTGGTGATAACATTATATGGCTTAATAAGTTGGTTGGTTCATTACAACTCACAGAGTTACACTACGATAAGGGTGTACACATTTTAGTAGTTGGTATATCTTGTTCTTAATATCTTTATGTTAGTATGTTACAACAAGCTGATACATTTTTTTTATATAGTGGTCAATTTTATTATTATTATTATTATTCTTATTATTATTATTATTATTATTATTATTATTATTATTATTATATATATATATATATATATTATTTTTTATTTTGCACTTTTTTGGTGTCTATTGTTCATGTTGTACTTGGATTAGTAAACTTTATTAGGCCATGGAGTGGTAGTATATGATGGTGGGAAAAACTATTGGTTTTGCAGACGTGATTGCAATTTTACTACTAACGATTTAAGTTAATTTGTTTACATGTTATGGTGGACTATGTATTTGTTTGTGTTGTCGGGTATGAATATAGTGTGCACTATGTTGTGTTTTTTTTGTCTCAGCAAAAAATTTGCTAATATCAATGATACACTCGAACTTCGCCTTCCGAAAATCCTTCAAGAAATTTTCCATAGCAGCTGGCCAAACCAAGAAAACTCCTTACTTCAGTCACCTTGGTTGGTCAGGGCTACTCAGCGATGTACTCAATCTTCTTCGGATCCACAGAGGTTTACTCTTTTGAACTTACGTGACTTCAGAAAGCCATGCTTCCGCTGCGCAACTCTGATCATTTATCTTTGACTAACATTATCTGTACTGATGATGAGTCATTGAGACCTGGTCGCCGACGGTTGAAGTCTGCTACGACGTCGCCAGCCCCCTATTGTCTGCATCAGCCGTTACATGGATCTGAGTACTGACCCTTGCCTCCTTTTGTGTTGTACCTGATTCTGTTGTGGTGGTGGTGTCGGCCTCTGCTTAGTGTCCTCTTTCGTAAAACGTCCCGGTTGTCGCACTGATACTTACATAATCTCCCACACTGACCCTCGTGTGTCATTCACATTGAGCACTTGGTGGCGGTAGTGGCCCTACACTACTCCGTGGTTGTACTTTCATCACGAGCGGTCTTGTGATTATTAGCAGACATGTCGCATATTTATGCCTCCCCGGTGAAGGATCCTTTTACACATTGATTCCGGATGTCATGCATTTCCATGTAGTAGACTTCGGATCTGGTGGCGCCAGCGTCGGAAGATGCTAGTCTGACTGCTACTGGCACTGCACAGTCTACAGTTGCTGTTGCGCCAAAGTGGTGGCCATGGTGTCGGCCAATGCTTGGAGGATGACTCCCTGATTCTGATGGTTATTACCATAACCATCGTTTCCTCCTTTGCTAGATCTTTTTTTACGATGCAATGGCATTTTCTTGGATTCCACACAAACCTCGACGAGAATTTGGATTGACGGGAGTAATAGACGGAATTGAGCATTTAGGGTGCTCACGCAAAAGTTCTGGGGTACAACGGCAATGAAATAGAGAAAGCTCACCAACGACACACACCTCCCCTAACCCGATCATAACTTAGGTCTACTTCATTTATTAGGGGTATAATTGCTATTCCTAAGTAAAGATCATAGCTTATATCTAGGTGATCTAGTTAATCCTTCGTTCCCGAGGCGGATCTGAAGCCTCGGCTCTGATACCACCTGTAGCGCCCCGCTCCCGAACCCTAGCATCGGGAATAGTGCGCCCGCCGTATCTCACTAAGGAGAATACAAAGCGTCAAATCAATTTCCAACCTGTCCGAAAAGACATAGAAATTTTTCGCGTGGAAACGAAATACAATAACGTAAAGTTCTCTGATAAAAGAAAATCCTCAATACAATAATGTACTGACTTCTGGGAAGAGTACTAACATCTACTATCTATCATTTAATGCAAGGTAGTGTCTGGTATAATCCCAATAAAATAAGTACAGACAGCCGCAAGGTCTCTTCGTATCCTAGGTGCGACCATCAGTCTGCCGATACTAATGTATCAGCCCCGTCCTCAGCAAAGATTAGTCGTACGCTCCTTCGTTCTCACCTGGTGGGGGGGGGGGGGGGAAGTAGGGGTGAGTGACTGGGAAATCACTCAGTAGGCACCTGCCTCCAAGTAGTACAAGACAAACATACAATAATGATATAGCACATAGCACATAGGACATGACATCACATAAGCATATGAATGCGGAAAAGTAATTCACTCCAGATAAAGAATGCGCAACGTCGTGATGCATGTCCTACTATGCATGTCACACGCAACTAAGTCATGTCACACAAAATGCCGATATCTCCACCATGCAATGCATGAACCCGGGTCCTACTGAGTGGCTGCAGGTCGTACACCCCACAGTCACCATATTGAGTGTGCGTGGCCGCGCCACCACACACCATCCTGAGTGTCGTGGCCCCGCCACCGTACACCATCCTGAGCGCCCGTGACCCGTACGTCACGACCCGCCATCATGCAATGCACGTGCCATGAATGCTAAAACACAAACGCCTGAGGCCCCTGACCCATCCTCACCATCCTCCGGCACTCAATTCTAGGTTCACTTATTATCGAGTACTGATTTAGCGTTGTTCGGAGTCAACTCCATTTTCCCACTTTTCGTATACATTCATCGGGCTTTTTCCATATTTCTCCTTATTTTTCTCCTATTTATTTCTATTTATTTCCTAATTATCTAAATTAGATAAATTATCACAATTACCGAATTTTAAATGAAAATAACCTAGTTTCATCAATTTATAATTTTTGGAATTTATATATAATTTTCCGATTTTATTTACATTTTTCCTATAATTATTACTATTTAAAATTAATTAAATAACATTTATAGAATTTCCAGAAATTCAGAATTATATTATTTTTTATTTTATATATATATATATATATATATATATATATATATATATATATATATATATTTTGAGCAAGCCAACTGGGGCCCGGTCCGTTGGCCATTCGGCCCGGCCCGCGGTCTGCTCAGTAGATTATTTTATTTTATTGTATTTTATATATATTAAGTAAATGAGTCAGACCTGCGCACAATCGGCCCGCTACACAGAAATTTGATGAAAATTATTTAATTTCAGTATTTTATAATTTCTAGCATTTATTTATAATTTTCTGATATTTACTTATATTTTTCCTATATTTAATACTATTTTTAATCAATTAAATAACACTAATAAAATAAATCCTAGAAATTCTTTTGATATCAAATTTATCCCTAACTTCAAATCTGCAAGCATCGTATAGACCGCAGTATTCCACAGACTCAAAATGCATGTGCAAATCTTATACTATTTTGATTATCAAATTTTTCCCTAAAATCAAAACCAAGACAGTTTTACTATTTTGATTATCAAATTTTTCCCTAAAATCAAATCCAGTCCACGCAAAACAGTATACGCATTCCACAGTCATCAAACACAGTAATCAAATGCATTCCACAGTAATCAAAACTCATGCTTTTCACAGATTAAGCAGCATAATATAGATTTCAACAATTAAAAACAACAAAACATGTTATATCACCAAAGCATGTTTGAATTTGTACCAATTGGAGGGGGAAAGAGAACCTACCTGGACTGCAGACAAAAACAACGCGACTAGAATAAACCTTTTTGGACTTTTCTTCTTCTTCCTTCTCGTTCTTCCTTTCTTTTTCCTCTCTTTCTTCTACAGTCATCAATTCTCTGTTTTTTTTGTTCATTATGCTACCTTTTCCTTTTTCTTCAATTTTTTTATCCTTCCTTTTCCTTTTGTCGATTTCCCCTCCCCTGCTGCCCTTTTAATCTCGTCAGTTGTGCGACATGTTTGGGGGAAAACGGTTTTCCCCCTGAACCCACGTTTGACATTTTTTTTTTGAATTTATTTTAATCATCATTATCTCAAATCTCATTTACTCCTCATTTGTTCATTTATTATAATTTTATTTTTATCTCTTTCTCCTTTATCCCTATCCTACGAAAACCTCCTTTCTCTCTTTTTTTATTGATTTATCTTATATTGTTCACTTTTATATTTCTTTTTACTTTATACTTGTATACCACTTTTATATATAATTATACAATTAGTTGAATGTAATCGAAAGGCTACAGTTAATTAAATTTCGGAGGATTGTTACATCCAACGGCTACTTAATTCCTACATAAGCACATCGCAACTAATTCGAAAATTTCTGGGTGTAACACTCTATTCCTTTTCAGGTGAGCCAGAATATGAAATGATATTTATCGAAGACGATGGCGAGTGGGTTCAGTGGGATGATGGACATGGAAGTAGATAGATGGTTGCTTACTTTCTTTATGTTGGAAAACTCGATGTTTATTATGCTGTACTGGAGGATAAGTTAGACAGTTGTCTGAACACCCTTTTAGTTCTGCTGTACTTTCTGGTTGTATTAATGATGATAAAGTTTTAAATTTGATGACGTTTCCGCTGATTTATCTTACGTCGTGAATGATGTACACTTGATCTGCTTTGACGCTTCGTAGTTCTCATAGTAGACTACGGCGGGTGCACTGGTTCCGATGACGGTATCGGGCCAGGGCGCTACAGCGCGTGGGCCACACCTGCCATCCCTGAAACGCGCGCGTGCTTCAGACCTATTTTTCAATTTCCAGTCCATTTCCAACCTATTCTGGGCTAAATGAACCTATTCTAAGGCCAAAACAAAAATTTTGAAGCCCTTAATATGGAAATTTACTACCGTTTTGATTCTGATTTCGTACAATTTGCATCCTTTGTCAAATTAACATACACACACACATCAACCATTGGTCACAACTCGTAAGATCACACTTTTAGAATGAAAAACATAGAGGAGACAATTTAAACAATTAAAAACAACAAACCACATATAATATATCATTAAAGCATGTTTGACCCGTACCAAAACGAGGAAGAATAGACAACCTACCACTATTGACGCTAAATGTGAATAGAATGGATGAATTTAGATTGGATTTGACACCACTTGCTAGCCCTTCTTCTCTCATATGGACCAATGTAACGAGGCCTCAACTTACACTTCAAGCCGAATCGTGCAATCTCACCCACGACAAACTCTAGAGGACGTCTCTTCGAATCAGCCCAACTCTTGGTCCCTTGAGCCTATCACGGATCAACCTCATCTTCTCTCTGGTCTGCTCAATCAGCTCTGGTCCAATGATAGCGTCCTCACCCACTTCATCCCAATTAACAAGGGACCTACACTTGCACCCGTAGAGTGCCTCAATGGTGCCATGCCGATAGCATTATGATGACTCTTATTGTAGGAGAACTCAATTAGCTTAACCATACCATCCAGTTTCCTCTGAAGTCCAGTGCGCAAGCCCTCTACATGTCCTCCAGAGTCTGAATCGTCTTCTCTGACTGTCCATCGGTTTGAGGATGAAATGCAGTGCTTAAACATAACTCCGTCCCCAACCTTCTCTGACATGCTGCCTAAAATCTTGAGGTGAATCTCAGGTCAGGATCCAAAATTATATTGACTGGAACTCCATGAAGACTGATAATATTATCGATGTACCACGTCACCAATCTCTCCAAGGTCACATCACTCGGCATGCACAGAAAATGAGCAGAGTTTTTGTCACTTTATCAACAATCATCCAAATCATGTCGTTGTTGTTCCTTGTTTTTAGGAGCCCTACAACAAAATCCATCGTCACATGCTCCCACTTCCACTCTGATATCTTCTATGGCAAAATCAAACCTCCTTTCCTCTGGTGCTGTGCTTTAACCTGCTGAAAAACGAGACACCTCTCAACGAACTCAGCTATGTGTCTCTTCATGCCGCTCCACCAATAGTGCTTTTTCAGATCATTATACATCTTTGTAGTACCCGGATGAATCAACAACTTCGAATTGTGTGCCTGCTTCAACAACTCCCTCCGTAGATCCTCAACATCAGGCACACACAACCTCCCCTGGTACCATATACTGCCATCATCATGAATCTGGAAGCCATCAACCTCACCGGTCATCATCTTCTCGCAAATACCACTGAGTGTCGCGTCCTCCTTCTGGGCCTCCTTAATTTGATCAACCGAGATGGGTTGATAATCAGAGTCGCCAGAACATTAGCCGTAGCATCCAAGATATTCATATCAAACTCTGCGATCTCTCTCTCCAATGGTTTTTTCCTAGCGTGACTCGACTTCCTGCTCAATGCATCAGCGACCCGGTTCGCTTTCTCTGGATGATAACTGATAGTCAGATTATAATACTTTAACAACTCAAGCCACCTCCTCTGACGCATATTCAACTCTTTCTGCGTGAATAAATATTTCAGACTCTTCTGATAAGTGAATACTTTTCCCTTTACCCCATACAGAGAATGACGCTAGATCTTAAGTGTGAAAACCACTGCAGCTAGCTCCAGGTCATGAGTCGGATAATTCTACTCATATGTCTTCAACTGTCATGAGGCATATGTAATAACTCTGCCGTTCTGCATTAGGACACATCCTGCATTGAAAGAGTTAGACTACAGTTGTAATGCATATAAAATCAAACTTGAAATTATATACATGTACTTAGCCCGTTCTTCGATGCATCACTATATATGACAAACCCTTCTGAACCAGAGGGCTGTGCCAATATAGGGGTTGTGGCAACCTCCTTTTCAGCTCAGCAAAACTCTGCTCGCAGTCAGCGGTCCATTCAAATTTAGTCTTCTTCTTTGTCAATCTACTCAGGGGCGTCGCTATCACTGAGAATCATTCAACGAATTTCCTGTAATATCTGTCCAAACCCAGAAAACTGCGCACTTCAGTCACATTGGTTGGCCTGGGCCACTCATTAATAACTTCAATCTTCTTGGGATATATAGAAATTTCCTCCTCTGAAACCACGTGTCCCAAGAAAGCCACGCTCCTTAGCTGAAATTCGCACTTATTGAACTTGGCATACAACTTCTTCTTCCTGAGGACGTCTAGAACTTCCCTCAAGTTCCTTGCGTGTGACTCCTCATCAGAGGAATAGACCGATATATCATCAATAAAGACAACCACAAACTTATCAAGCTGATCCCTGAACACCGTGTTCATCAACTCCATGAAGCCTGCTAGAGCATTAGTCAGACCAAAGGGCATCACTAAGAACTCATAGTGGCCATATCTAGTGCGGAAAACAGTCATTGCTACATCCTCTGCTTTAATCCTCAGCTGATAATATCCCGATCGAAAATCAATTTTAGAGAATATCTTAGCACCTTGAAGAATGCCAAAGTTGCGAGAATAATTGGAGAATTATGTATCAGTAGTTATGAATTACATTGATTAACGGGTACCTTTAATTGATCGAAGAGATCCTCGATCCAGGGTAGAGAATACTTGTTCTTGATGGTGATCTTGTTAATCTCTCAATAATCGATACATATCCGTATACTACCATCCTTCTTTTTCACAAATAACACAGGGGCTCCTCTGGGCGAGACACTGGGGCGAATATACTTGCGGTCGAGAAGTTCATGTAGTTGCTCTATTAATTCTTTGAGTTCCGCTAGTGCCATACTTACAGTGCTCAGAGGTAGTTCACACTCGGTATAAGATTGATTTCGAACTCCACCTCTCTGCTCGGTGGCAACCCTGGCAGTTCATTAGGAAATACATCTTTAAACTCGTTTACTATAGGAATCAAATCGATGGATGGAACCTCCTGTTCTGTACCGATGGCGTAGACTAGGAATCCTTCTCCGTGCTTCTTTAGTGTTCAATACACCTGGGCTGCAATCAATTATATTTTCTGAGGAAACTTCTTCCACTTAGAATCCCTTTGGAAGATAATTTCTTGCATACTCGAACTCTTCATGCTGACCTGTTTGTGCGAACAATCAATAGTGGCATGATACTTAGACATTGGATTGCATGTCTACTATTCAGACACCATGTGCTGAAGGGGGTTTGGGCCTCCGAGATCTCTGCACTCTTCAAGTAGCATATTTTTGTCGCATTTGGTGGAACTATTATCGAAAGCATACACTTTGGAGCACGTATTTGCATGAAAAATATGGCCGTCGCGGCGATTATCATCCCCAACTTACGGATTCACCTGTTTGGAAGATTATTTGTCGCATTCATATTTTTTGTTCCTCGCATAGTCGGCAGCATGGAGCACATTTTTACTGGACTGACTCGGTCACAGGAGAATTCTCCTAGCGTTCGGCCTACGATCTTTGTCGTATGTCACACCCCACATTTCTTTCGGCACAATTTATCTGGCATAGGCATCATAGGCCAGTTATCCGCATATTCCTTTGGCGAATGTATCACAGAGCCCTACTTTTTGAGGATTACATTGGGCAGTTTATGGATGTATGCCGACGCAATGCCCTTTCTGCAAGGTAGCTTCAGCTGCAGTTGATCATGTTTTCCTGCATTGCCCATACACTTGGCCTTTTGGCGTCTTTTCTCAGACATCATGCAGGAGAATCTGTTGTCCTCGCCGCACTTATGGCCTCATTTATTAGCTTGGTGGTTTCGGGCCTCATCAAGTGCACTTCTAGGGACTCTGCGGATAGTGATACCAGGTATTATAGTCTATAATATATGGCGAGAATATGCTTCCTTGACATATGGTGAGGCCACCCATTATACTGCTGATTCACTTGTTGCTATTATTCGTTCGGATATTTATTTGTGGGGCAAAACTATTGATTGAAAAAATCTTGCATCCGATGTTGGCAAAATAATTTACATTTATTACCGCATCTTCGTCCGAAACAATCCATAGTTGTCCGGTGGCTCCTTCCTCCTTCAGGTCAAATGAAGCTCAATGTCGATGCGGCAGTAGGCCGTGCTTATGCCGTAGGAGGGGCAATCTTGCGAGATAGCTCTGGCGTATGTGCCCCTCTTCGCTGCTGAAATGCAAGCGGCATTATTTGGTTTGCTCAATTTTTTTCCGTTACATCGTCATATTATTCTTGAGACGGATTTTCAATAGTTAACCCATCTGCTTTATCGGCACAATACTGCTGATGCGTGTTATCATCTTCGCATGCTTCAGTGGCTACAGCTGCATACGTAGTATGGCGTACATCATGTTTTCTGGGAGGTCAATATGGCAGCACATTATTTAGCGCAGCATGGTTTGATGACTCCTACGACGGGTTATTATACCCGACACACACACACTTCCTCTGTTGATTCGTAGTTGCGTCTCCCTTGATGTTACCACTACCCATCTTCCTTGCATGAACGTCGTCTTTTCCGCACTATCTTTGTTTGCCTTGCATATGGATTGGCTATGCTACACATACTCTGCCTGCTCTCTACGGAGTGCAAGCAGATTCGGCACAATCTACTCCTCCTGATTATGCATGCTTTTATTTCGTTATTGTATTATATTTCTTTCAGATATTGGACCTTCTGTTTTTACATGGATACTCGTGGGCGTTGTCGGCAGCTTTTACACGAGTTGGCATGGATGGATGGAGTTGGAGCTATCTTTTCTATCTGTACTGCATGATTCAAATGTGGTAAATATGTACTCTTTTTCCTTCATGCAGGATTTTATCCACAAGGGTGGTTTTGCCTGCCAAGGTTTTGATGAGGCACATCATACCACATTTGAACATTTCCCCTCCACACGTTTTGTCTTACGGAGCTGTATTTTCTGTCCCCTCAAAAGTTACATTCGGCTTTGCTTTATTTGTATCAAAGGTATTCCTCCGCCATAAGTGAGGTTTTTTCCATAAAGTGCTTGAGCCGGCCGCAGGCCGAGCCGATTGGCCAACTAAAAAAATATATACATTAGGCTCTTGAGCCGGCCGCGGGCCGAGCCGAATGACCAACGGACTGGGTCTCAGCTGGCCGGCACAATTAGTTTGGATAACTAAAAAATAAAGGACGCCTGTGGGGGGCCGGGCCAAGCAGTAAAGCAGGCCAAAGGCCTTGAAGGAAAAAAAGGGGAAGTGAAAATAGTTTCTTTTAATATTAATTTATGAATTTCCTTAATGTAAATAAGTAATTAAAAAAAGTAGGACATTATAGAAAAATGTAAATTAATGCGAGAAAATTGTACTTAAATTTCAGAATTATAAAATGTGGAGATTAAATTATTTTCATCAAATGTCTGATTTTGTGATAATTTATTCAATTTAGATAATTAGGAAATAAATCAAAATAATTAAGGGAAAAATGAGGAAATAGTAGAAAATACCAGATAAATGTATACAAGCTGTGGTAAATGTGAATGACACCGAACAATGTCATTAGCCGAGAAATAATTGTAGTTAAATTTCAGAATTATAAAATGCGGAGATTAAATTATTTTCATCAAATGTCTGATTTTGTGATAATTTATTCAATTTAGATAATTAGGAAATAAATCAAAATAATTAAGGGAAAAATGAGGAAGTAGTAGAAAATACCAGATAAATGTATACTAGCCGTGGTAAATGTGAATGACACCGAACAATGTCATTAGCCGAGCAATAAATGAACCTAGAACTGAGCGCCGGAGGATGGTGAGGATAAGTCGAAAGGCCTCACGCGATCTTGTTTTGCATTCATGGCACGAGCATTGCATTTATGGTGGTTTGTGACGTACGAATGATGGACACTCAGTATGGTGTACAGTGGCGGGGGCCACTTACACTCAGTATGGTGACTGTGGATGTGTACGACCCATAGCCACTCTGTAGGCCCCGGGATCGTGCATTGCACGGTAGAGATATGGACATCTTGCATGACATGACTTTTGTTGCGTGTGACATGCATAACCGGACATGCATCACGAAGTTGTGCATCTATATCTTGAGTGAATTACTTTTCTGCATTCCTTTCTTTGCATATGCTACACCATTTTTTGTGCTATGTGTTATGTCATTTCGGTATATGCGTCTTGTATTAGTTTGAGGCATGCATCTACTGGGTCATTCTTGGTCACTCACCCCTACTCCCCTCCCCCTCCAGGTGAGCATGAAGAAGAGTACGACTATGTCTTTGTCGAGGACAGGGCTAACACGGTAGTATGGACAGACTAACGATCGCACATAGGATACAAGAAGACCCTGCAGTTGTCTGTCTTTATTTCATTGGGATCTCACCTGACACTACCCTTGTCATATTTTCAACATTAGAGACCAATCTTTCTAAGTTGTTGCCAGAACTTTGTTTATTATTTTATCTTGGATATTCTTTAATCATGGTGTTAAATGTAACTATTTATTGTTTTCGAAAAGAGGAAAAATTTTATACGTTTTTTGCCGTATAAGAGATTGATCAATGTCTTATAGTTCTCTTAGAAGACTACGGCGGGTGCACTTCTCTTGATGTTAGGGCTCGGGTGCAGGTCTCTTCAGGTGGTATCAAAGCCCAGGCTCGAGATCCGCCTCGGAAACACAGGACTAACAAGATTATTTAGACATAAGCTATGATCTTTCCTAGAAATTACTATTTTACCCCTCATAAAAGAAATAGACATTAGTTATGATCGGGTTAAGGGACGTGTGTGTCGTGGTGAGCTTTTGCTATTTAATTACCGTTTTACCTCTGAACTCATATACAACCCCATACATGTCTAGTCTCTGCTATAACTTTACTTAATTCGTAAATTTTATGTGATGTCCTCCTTATCTTCCCGAAAATGCCGCCTCACCGTGAACCAGCAGGGAATATGGGACACGATGGTGATAACCATCAGGGTCAGGGGGCCATACCCCAAGTTTTCGCAGATACTTTAGCCACTCTAACTACACTGGTGGCCCAGCGGCAGGTACAGATGGCTCACCTGTAGCAGCAGTAGCAGCAGCCACCAACACTACCGCCACCCCCAGGACTCTGATTTTTCTATAGGAAAATGCAGAACTCTTGGATACCCATGTTCAGGGGTACCACATGGCGAGAAGAGGCCGAAATTTGGCTCAAGAATGTATTCAAGCAGCTTCGGTTATTGCAAGTTCCTAACAACTTGAAGGTAGAGGTGGTTGTTCCATTCCTCGAGGGTGATACTGGGGAATGGTGTCACAGCATGGAGCACAGGTTGACCTTACCGTTGACTTGGACTTATTTCAGAGAGGAATACCAGAAGCATTATATCCTTAAGACTTCCATTCATAGGAGGATGATGTAGTTCCAACTACTTACACAGGAGTCTATGACCGTGGACCAGTATCCTGAGAGGTTCCATGCACTGGGAAGATACATGCTTTCCATCATGAAAAATGAGAAGGCAAAGATGTCAAAGTTTAGGATTGGACTGAACTCTCACATTCAGTCTTTGATTATCTGTGCCATGCTGGGGACATTTGAGGAGCTACTCGAGGTGTGCTGTGAGATTGAGGGTGACCTCGAGAGGGTCGCAGAAGATGACAGCCCGAAGCATCCACGGGAGGAGTATCCTTCCAGGAGTCCCGAAAGATGGCTGAAGGTACCACGCCGCCACCAGTCCAGACGCCCTTTTCAACCACCATGGCAGAAGAGGCCGACTACCCAGCCATTCATGATAGAGGGACCAGTAGTGATCAATGCACAGCCAGTGAGGGCTATGGAGCCCACCTCACCATGTGTTCACTGTGGACTCCTTCATCCAGGTCAGTGCTGGATGACTAAGGACGTCTGCTATAGGTGTGGCAACCGAGGACACTTTGCAAGAGACTGCCCCATGCAGTGACAGGCGTCCCTCCACAGCAGGGTCAGACACAGAAGAAAGGGAAAGCAAAGACTAATGCCCGACTTCATGTCATGACGGCTGTCGTTGAGGAGGCCGGCGATGTCGTAGCAGGTATTCCTTAATTGAGTATTTAATTTTCCAATTTGTTCTAAATGCTTTTCCTTTATTGTGGTTATGTGCTGTATGTATAACCCTAAAAATGTTAGGTGAGATATTAATTAACAAGGTCCCAGCCAACAACTATTTGATAGTGGTGCCAGCCACTCATTTATTGCTAGGAGATATGTCAAGAGTTTAAATATTCTAGTAGAATGGCTAGAGATTCTCTATCGTGTTCAAACCACCGGCGACCAGGTGTTTGTATCTCACTACAAGTACAAGGAATGTCCGTTGGAGATTAATAAGCTGGAATTCTCTGCAATCCTAATCCTGATCCAGATGCAAGATTTTGATGTTATTCTGGTATGGACTTTTTGTCTATCATGCCACAATCGATTGCCGTCAGAGACAAGTCAGCATGCAGACTAGGAATAAGCAGGAAACCATCTTTCAAGGGGATTTCAAGTTGAAGAAGGCATCCAAGAAGATCTATATGCCTGTACCCCAGGCGTACATGGCATTGAAGAAAGGTGGTCAGGGGTTTTTGGTGTATGCCATTGGAGCTGAGCCAGAGATACCTGCGATCGACTCGATACCAGTGGTAAACGAGTATAAGGACGTGTTTTTGGACAAACCGCTAGGATTACTGCCCAGTCGAGAGGTGGAGTTTGAGATTAATATGTTTCCCAGCCCTGAGTCGATATCAAAGGCACCATACAAAATGGCTCTGGCTAAATTGAAGAAGCTGAAGGAGCAGTTGCAAGAGTTACTGGACCAGAAGTTTATCCGACCCAGTGTCTCACCATGGGAAGCTCCAGTATTGTTCGTAAAGAAGAGGGACGGTAGTATGAGACTCTGCATTGACTACCGGGAGCTCAACAAGATTACCATCAATAATAAGTACCTACTACCCATGATAGAAGATTTGTTTGACTAGCTGAAGGTAGTGTTTACTTAATGCTTTGATAAATAATACTCCGAAAATATTTGTGCTTGACTTTATGTATCTGTGTAGGTTGCAAAAGTTTTCTCAAAGATCGATCTCCGATCAAGATACTATCAATTGAGAATTCGGGTGGACGATGTCGCAAAGATAGCTTTTTGTACCAGATATGGGCATTATGAGTTTCTGGTAATGCCATTTGGACTGACCAACGCTCCAAGATCTTTTATGGATTTGATGAACGCGGTGTTTAGAGAGCAGCTGGATATATACGTGGTGTTATTCATTGATGATATTCTGGTGTATTCCCTAGATGAGGAGTCACATGCTAGACACTTGAGGGAGGTGTTGGGGACCCTCAGGCAGAGTAAGTTGTATGCCAAGTTCAGCAAATGCAAATTTTGGTTGAGAAGCGTGGCATTTTTGGGCCACGTGGTGTTAGAAGAGAGGATATCAGTGGACCCGAGGAAGGTGGAGGCTATCATTGGGTGGCCCAGACCGACCAACGTGACTAAAATGAGGAGTTTTCTACGTTTGGCCGGCTACCAATGGAAATTTGTGGAGGGATTCTCGTCTATTGCGGTACCACTAAGTAGATTGATGCAAAAAAGTCAAAGTTTGTATGGACTGCAGAATGCAAACAGAGTTTTGCGGAACTTAAGAGACGGTTGACGATGGCCACTGTACTTGCTCAATCCTCCATCTTAGAAAGGTTTGTCATCTATAGTGATGCATCAAAGAATGGACTAGGGTGTGTTCGGATACAAGACGGAAGAGTTATTGCCTATGCTTCATGCCAATTGAAGCCTTATAAGCAGAATTACCCGACGCATGATCTGGAGTTAGCAGCGGCTGTGTTTACGCTAAAGATTTGGGCCACTATCTGTACAGCATGAAGTGTGAAGTCTTTACCAACAATAAGAGTTTGAAGTACTTATTCACACAGAAAGAGTTAAACATGCGTCAGAGGAGATGGTTTGAGTTATTAAAGGATTATGATTTGACTATCAGCTATCATCCGGGAAAGGCAAATCGGGTCACAGACGCTCTGAGTAGGAAGTCTAGCCATGCCAGACAGACGCTGTTGAAAAGAGAAATGGTAGAGTTGCATCTTGATATTATGGATTCCACAACTAATATTCTAGCAGCGCTGATTATCACTCCATCTCTGATTGAGCAGATCAAGGAGGCGCAAAGGGGAGATGTGACGCTTACTAAGATTCGAGAGAAAATGATGACCAGCCAGGTTGATGGATTTCAGGTTCATGATGATGGAAGCATGTGGTACTAGGGGAGGTTATGCGTTCTTGAGGTTGAGGATTTCAGACGAATAGTGTTGAAGGAGTCGCACAACTTGAAGTTATATATTCATCCTGGTGCTACAAAGATGGATAATGACCTGAAGAAGCATTATTGGTGGAGCGGTATGAAGAAACACATAGCAGAGTTTATTGAGAGATGTCTCGTATGTCAGCAAGTCAAGACGGAACACTAGAAACCAGGTGGTTCGTTGATGCCGTTAGAAATCCCTGAATGGAAGTGGGAGCATGTGACCATGCATTTTGTGGTGGGCCTTCCGAGAACAAAGAATGGTAATGATATGATCTGGGTGATCATGGACCGTTTGACTAAGTCTGCGTATTATATACCTGTATCGAATGATGTGACCCTGGACAGATTGGTTACACTCTATATTGACAACATCATCAGTTTACATGGCATTTTGGTCAATATTGTCTCTGATCGTGATCCGAGATTCATTTCCAGGTTTTGGTCGGCATGTCAGAGAGGAATAGGGACTGAACTGCACTTGAGCACTACGTTTCACCCACAGACGGATGGGCAATCAGAGAGGACGATACAGACATTGTAGGACATGTTGAGAGCTTGCGCTATTGACTTTAAGGGAAACTAGGATGGTACGATCAAGTTGATTGAGTTCTCCTATAACAACAACTGCCATAGCACCATCGGCATGGTGCCATTTGAGGCGCTCTATGGGTGTAAGTGCAGATCTCTGGTCCACTGGGACGAAGTGGGAGAGCGTATTATCACCGGTCCAGAATTGATTGAACAGACCAGGGAGAAGGTAAGGTTGATTCGAGAAAGATTTAAGGTTGCCCAGGACAGAAGCAAGAGTTGGGCAGATTTGAAGAGGCATCCCCTGGAGTTTACTGTCGGAGAAAAGGTTTACTTGAAGGTGTCACCTTGAAGGGTGTGGCATGATTTGGTCTGAAGGGTAAGCTGAGACCTCGATATATTGGCCCCCACGAGGTGATCGAAGGGATCGGTTCGTTAGCTTACCATTTGGCGTTACCTCTGGCGCTGGCCCGTGCACAACATATTCCATGTTTCTTAGCTGAGAAGCTACGTTTCTGATCCAAGTCATGTATTGGATGCCCAGCCTTTGAGGATCAGACCAGACGCGTCATATGAAGAGACCCCTATTCGGATTATAGACCGTAAAGACCAGGAGCTGAGGAGGATGATCATTCCATATGTCAAGGTGCAATAGAGCAACCATAAGAAAAACAAAGCGATATGGGAGCTGGAGGATCAGATGCGGTAGCGCTACCCCTACCTCTTCGAACAAGGTACGACAAGTTTCAAGAATGATACTTCTTGTAAAGAGGGTAGAATGTTACACCCTAAAATTTTTGAACTAATCGTTACGTGCTAATTTAAAAAATAAGTAGCCATTGGGTGTAACGACCCTTTCAAAACTAAATCAATGATAGCGTGTCATTTGCGTCCAAGTGATGTCATGTTTATATATATAATTGCCATATATTTTTATATATGTATAAGGTAGGAATATAGGGTAAGGAAAGGAAATATAAATATATATATATATGTATGTATATAATGGTTTAAAGTAAATGGGGGAATGGCGGTTAGGATAAATGTTTTAAAAAATGATATAGTTTAAATTAAATAGGGGCCGGGTGGTTAGGATAACTGAAAAAAATAAAAATAATAGAATTGAAACGTGTTAATGGGGGGATAACTGCCTCGCCCCTCAAAATCACTCACATCACAATTTAAATGTCAAGGGGGGGTTTCATTGTAAAGGATTAGTAACACAAAGGAAGAGTAAAAAAATAACGCAGAGGGGGTTGGCAGCGGCAGAAGAAAAGAAAAGAGGAGGGAAGAAAGAGAAAATGGAGAAGAGAGAAGAGAGAAGAAAGAGAAGGAAAAAAATAGGGAAAGGTGGAGGAAGCAAGCACGACGCCCAACTTATTCGTTCTTTCGTATAATCGCATAAATTTGTCTGCAAATCTGGTAGGTTCCTCTTTCTCTCCTCTCAAATTGGTACAATTCAAGCATACCATAGTGATGGATTTATGTGTTTTGTTGCTTTAACTGTTTGAGATTTATTGCATGTTGCTAATCTGTGAAAATCATATGATTTGGAACTGTGTTTTTCCAGTGATGGTATGTGTATTCTTAATTTGATAGTAGGGTTGAATTTTGGCACTCAAATGGCATATCTTTTACATTAATAGGTTCTTTTTTTGTTCTGTTTTGGCTTTAGAATAGATCCCTACAGAATGGAAATATGTGGATATACAAACTAGAGTCGGAAAACGGGTGCCGGAGACTGCGCGTGAGGCCAAGAAGGGCTGCGCGTGGCCTTCACGCACCCCTTGGAGTCCTGCAGTGATTAATTAATTAAAAAAATTAGGACAGGCCGGACCAGGCATTGACAGGCGGACCCCTTAATGGGCCGGCTGTGCACAGGTCTGGAACAATTACAGAAGGGGAAAATATATATATATACTGCAGACTGTCGAGCTGACCGAGGGCCGGGCTGAATGGCCAAAAAACTGGGCCTCAGCTGGCCGGCCAAATTAGCTTGGATAATTAAAAAAATAAAAGAAGTCTGCAGCGGGTCGGGCCAAGGAGTAAAGCTTGCCAGCGGCCTGGCAGGAAAAAAAATGAAAACAATTTCTTTTAATATTAATTTTTAAATTTTGTGAATATAAATAAGTAATTATAAAAAGTAGGAAATTGTAGAAAAATGTAAATTAATAACAGAAAATTGTAATTAAATTCCAGAAATTATAAAATGCTAAGATTAAATTATTTTCATCAAATTTCTGATTTTGTGATAATTTATTCAATTTAGATAATTAGGAAATAAATGGATATAATTCAGGGAAAAATGAGGAGAATAGTAGAAAATACCAGATAAATGTATATAAGCTGTGGTAAATGTGAATGACACCGAACAACATCTTGCCATTATCCGAGCAATAAATGAACCTAGAACTGAGCGCTAGAGGATGGTGAGGATGGGGCAAAAGGCCTCAGGCGATCTTGTTTTACATTCATGATACGAGCATTGCATTTATGGTGGGTCGTGACGTGGTGTACGGTGGCAGGGGCCACGTACACTCAGTATGATGACTGTGGGTGGGTATGACCCACAACCACTCAGTAGGCCCCAGGATCGTGCATTGCATGATAGAGATATGGACATCTTGCATGACATGACTTTTGTTGCGTGTGACATGCATAACCGGACATGCATCTCGAAGTTGTGCATCTCTGGTATTCTAAGTTGTAGGTGACAATCAATGGTACTTCCTACGGTTTCTTTTCGCCTGCACGTGGAGTAAAACAAAGCGACCCTCTATCACCATTATTGTTTATTCTCAGCTCAGAAGGATTTAGCCGAGGCCTCAATCATTTGTTCGCTAATGGATCCTTGCGTGGCTTTGCATCAGGGCGAGTACCAATAGTATCTCATTTGGCCTATGCAGATGATCTACTTCTATTCCTCAATGGCTCAAGTCATAATTTACACATTTTTCAGTCATTTCTCCACTCTTATCAGTAGGCTTTGGGTCAATTAGTGAACTACAACAAAAGCCAATTTGTTGCTAGTACTTATATCAATAATCAACATCTACGAAATATAGGAAGAGTCTTACTTATGTGTCCATCATCTTTGCCCATCAAATACTTGGGCTCTTATTTATATCGTGGGATTAATCGGTCTATTTACTGCACTTCACTCCTTCAACAATTTGATGCTAAATTAACTGGATGGGCTCGTCATCTTCTTACTTCAGGGAGTCGACTGGTCTTGCTTAAGTCAGTTCTTCAGGACATTATCCTACATATTTTGGCAGCCACGCGATTGCCTAAAAGCATAATCCATTCTATCAACAGGAAAATATCTCATTTCATTTGGGGGAATCGCTATCATTGGTTTTCTTTATCGTCCCTATGCTTCCCTGAACATGAAGGAGGTTTTGGAATTTGAAATTTGAGTCATGTTCAGCAGGCATATGATTGCAAACTTTGGTGGAACTATCATACAAACACATCTCTTTGGTCTTTATATATGCATCAACGATATGGAACGCGATCAGACTACCTCCCTCGAATTTATGACTCTCCTGGATGGAAGAGAATTTGTTATACACACTCATTATGCATGGCATTATCCACTGGTACACCGACACCATTATGGCTCTCAAATACATCGGGTATGTTCTCCATTAGACACGCATATGATGATATTCGCCCCTCTCGCGCAACCCTACTTTCTCATAAATTTATTTGGTGGCCTAAGTTGCCAAAGTCTGCTAGTTTGTTTATGTGGTGTCTTTTCTATCGTGCATTTCCTTTAGAGGATATTTGACCCGTTTCACCTCCATTTGTCCTACAATCTGCCCATTTTGTCACATGCATTCAGCTACTATCAATCATGTTTTCCTTAGCTGCTCTTACGTCAAGGATGTTTGGTTGCGATTTTCATGGATATTAGAGGGTCCTATACATGCGAATATACAACTTTGAGCATATTTGCTCTAATGGCAGCTGACATCTACATCTAAGACTCTAAAGGGACACTTTCGCGTCATATGACCCATTATGATTTGTTGGGCAATTTGGAAGGTCTACACCAATAGAGTTTTTGGGGATGCTGATTTATCTTCTGAGAGTATATATAATCTGGCACGTCAATCTTGTTATGATTGGTCTTTAACGTTATCTGGCACATCCTTGGCAGCCACTATACCATCTCTCGTTTCTGCAGGTTTCTCACCACGAATTTGTCCTAAATTAGTCTGCAAACTAAAATGGGAATTACCACCATCTGGGAAATTAAAGTTGAATGTGGACGCTGCTGATGGCAAGAATTCATCCTCGGCCGGAGCAATACTGCGTAATTCAGATGGACAGCTAGTTGCTGCTCTTTCATTCACTCTTCCTTGTCTTCCGCCGCTAAGAGCAGACTTCAAGCAACATTATACAGCATAATATATTTCGGTATGTTTTATCGTGACACATTCATAGAGACAGATTGTTTAGGTGTTACTCAACAAGTCGATGCCCATTCTTCAAGATTTCCTGAATACTCCCGACTTCGTATGTTCTTAAACCTCACTGGGAGTTGCATCCGTTTCATACCTCGAGAAATCAACATGGTTGCTCCTCATCTTGCACAATATGCGCGCATGCATCCTGGCACAACAATATTTTCTACAGAAATACAGCTTCCATTTGTGGCTCGAGGATTCTATCATACGGATTATACGACTCATGCATTATGGCCTTATGGCCATCATCTCTTCCCATACCACCTTAAGTTTTGTGAAATAGTCACTAACAGAGTCTGCTTCTTGCCTTATATTGTAAAATTTTTCAAGTAAATCAGAAAGCCTAAAAGGATCACAACTACCATACTTTCTTTTTAGATCACTCCACACCTCTGCAGCACTATCATACCACATCACGCTTTGAGCTATTAAAGGAGACACACTATTCATGATCCGTGAGTGAATCATGGAATTAACTTGCCTCCAGGTATTGTATTGAGGATCATTAGGATTGGGAGGCACGATAGTACCATCCAAAAAACCTATCTTATTCTTCACAATCAAGGTCATAGAGAACATTCTACTCCACGTGTGATAATTGTGAGAATTCAAAGGAGGCTGAGCAAGAATTATTGCTGGACTATCATTCGGGTGAAGATAGTAAGGATTAGTAATCGGATTCTCTAGTGCTTGAGCACCATTCCACATATTGTTTGCCATTGTATACATGCAAATTCAGCAAGAAAAGGAAAAAACAATGTCTACTATGAATCAAGGAAACAACATCATTCGTTCTGATACCATGTCAAAATTGCATTGATCAATCAAGAATGCAAAACACAAGAATTCAGCTGTTGAAAACTAGAGAGAAAATTAACAAAATTGAGAGCAATTCTCATTAATCGATTGAAGAAATATGGCTGCAGCAACTCAGCCATTTAGGCAAACGGTTAAGGTGGGAAAGAAAAGAAACTTAAAAGTACAAATTTGCCCTTCATTTACATCAGACCCTATCACATCATTAAGGGCATACACATCATTTCACACGATTTAAACTTTGCCGTCTTCCTTTCTTCTTCCCAATTACTCTCTAGTTCACTTCCTGCACCGAAGCTTCACTCACTTCACCAGCCACCAGCGTGTGCAGTGATAACCGCTCCTAACTGCCTTGTCAGCTCATCATCTGATCATCTTGGCCTTTGATTTCATCTCTGATCCAACGGGTTGAGTTTGTCCTATACTGCTTAACTGGATTTCACTTCTTGCGCATATTCCATTTCATCACCATCTTCAACATAAGCCAGCACACATTTCACGTGATTGCCAAAAAGTTAGGAGAATCTAGGATTATCAATCATATAGGTACAAGTAATTCTAGGGCTTCCCTCTTGAGCAAGCAGAAGCAAAGGGAGATAGGGCCAAAACTACAGAAGGATAGACAAAGTGACTTCAGCATTGAAGGATGACATGGGACGATGACATCTATATGTTGGACTAGTTTGAAGTTATCTTTTTTTAGCCGTTATGGATTTAGTTTAGTTTGGTATTGTTTGAGGATGCTATTTTAAAAATGAAGTCATTATGAAATTGCTACCTTTGTTGATGTTGTGGATTAAAATTATGACAATGATGGTTCTTAGCCTTATAACTTCATGATAGGAGACTTATGTATTGTAGACGTATAATGTTGGCAAGTAGTCGGGTGTTGTGGTACTCGGAAGTATAGGGGACAAGCATATCCTTATTGATTTGATGCGTGAAATGAAACATAGTAGTAAATTGAGCAAGAGTTAGGATATGTTTATTTTTAAGGACGAAGTTTTTTTAAGGAAGGGATATGATAATACTGAAATTTATTTTTAACTTCATGGCTAAAATGGTCTTTTTCCCTTAAATAGTTATTTGGGTTATTTCAAATTAAATAAAATTTAAAAGGGAAAATGGGACTAGATTATTCATTTCATAGAGTTCTCCGGCAACGTAAAAGAAAAATGAGAAACTTACGGAAATTCTTCCCAAATCTTTAAGGATTCGTAGGAAATCATCCAGATGCCGTATTCACAATCAAAGAATGGATACAGAAATGGCTTTTCAAGAGGATTCTACTAAAGGTAACGTAGGAGTATGAATTGTTTTGATTAAGTTAAAATTGTTTTAAAAAGAGTATAACAAGTATTTCATACTTTGAAATGGAAACAAAAATGAGTAAAACACACTATGAGACATAGATATCTCTCACATAGATCGATCGATGTATATATCGGTTTCTCAAAGAAGAGACATCGATCTATGTAGGGACTGTTCAAAGTTGAAACCTCACTATCCAACATCGATCTCTCAAGGTGATGACATCGATCGATTGATGTATATATCAGTCTCTCAAAGAAGAGATACAGATCGATCGATGTATTTTGTAGGACCTCAGGCGCTACCATCTCTCCCAAAACCAATTGGTGACAGGAGATGCGCATACCCTAGCTTTATAGTGCATTCAGCACACAAGCGCCCACGGCATTCGACTGTGACTTGGCCCACACGGCCTACGCCCACCGGCCTACGCCACGGGACAATTGCTGCACCTAACAATCTCCCCCTCAGCAATTGCTCCTGCTGGGAATCGAACCCGTGACCTCGCTCTGATACCACTTGTAGGATCTGCAAGGCACCACTAGAAGGGGGGGGTCGAATAGATGGTGCGGAAAATATGGTTTTTAAAATTTCTTTAAACCTAACCAATTCAAGTTCTGAAAACAGATTCTGTTTTCAGGACCAGTTTTAAAACGTTTTTAAAACTAGGTTAGAGGTCTCCAAAAATTATAAAATTTTGAGAGAACTTACCTCAGATGTTATGAGGGTCCCCTAAAAATTTCAAATCAAAATTCAACCTTTAACCCCTTCAAAAACCGTTGGCACTCAGATTGTGCAAATCTGCCAGAAACGATAGATGGTTTTGAAAAATTAATTCCTATTTGTGTGTACGTCCAAATGATCTGAAAATTTGACCAATAACTCCTCACACACTATATTTAAATGGGTTGAAACAGTTTTAGAAAATTCTTTTGGGAAGTAGGTCAAATACAACCAAAGTCTCAACCTTTGCAAGTCTGAAAATCAGACTGCACTAGTCTCAGAACTTTTGATGTTTGACTGACTTATACTTGTCCAAAAGGGTTGAAACTTGTGCCAAATTAACCCTAGAACGTGCAAGTATGTTTCTGAAAATTTTTATAATTTTTGGAAGTCGTTTGCTATTTTTACGAACGTGAACTAACCGGATAAACAGTGCTGAAACTGAAAAGTAAATGCTGAAAGTAAATTGCACCGAGAATTTTATACTGGTTCGGTTATAAACAACCTACTCCAGTCTTCAAGGAACACCTTCCTTGGTTCACACTAATCACACACACGCAGTACACCTTACCGCAGGGTTGATAGAGTTACACCTAACTCCAACCCTTTACAAACCTTGTATGACAAGTACAATTTGCACGAACACCACCACCTCGCTAGAATGAAGATTGATCACACCTTGATCAATCTTTTACAAAGATGAATGAATGGTGGTTTATATGAAGCCTATTCAAGATTGAAAGAATATGAATACAATAGGCTTTACAAGAAAAGAGAAAGAAAGAGAGAATGTGGAAGAAGAAGAACTAGGCTTTTGATCACTTTGAATTTTGCAATGCTTGGCCTTATTTTGTTTGCTCTCCTCTTCTCTTTTTAATTGCAGCCGTCCCCTCCTAGGGTTTCTCCCCTCTTGAAAATTGTCTTTTAAGTCCTTGAGAGAGTGTAAGACATCATTGTGACAATGCCTTGCTTACTTGGCATCATTCTATTGGATCATCATTTAGTCGTCGCTTACTTGGCACCTCTTTATTGGCTCAATGTTGTCATCAAGATGACATGGAAAAAATCTGAGATTAACACTTTAAACATGTGTCAATATCAATCATAAAATCATACCATAAGTCAAATATTTCATCATAAATTGCAAGACAAGAAATCTCTCCTTTTCAAGCTCAAAAAATCGGCCAATAAGTGTCTTGCCATGCTGAATTTTTCAGCATGTGCATTATGGAGTAAAATCAGATTATTTACCATTTTCCTTTGAATTTTTATCATAAAAATGAATCAATCATATATGGTAAGTCTTGCTAACAATTGAAGAATGAACTTGGACACAATAAGAGTGTAAAATTCGGCCACCACAACCTTCACACATGCTGAAAAATTTCAGCATGTGTGATATGTAAAATATCACACTTAATTACCTTGCATAATATTCAAATCATTTCCATAACATCTTCAATTAATCCTTTAATAAAAATTGACAAAATATGTTATCTTAGCCATGAAGAAATCGGCCAAGATGTGTGTAGCATGCTGAAATTTTCAGCATGTGACATAAGAGAGGTATATGTTGAATACTTACCTTTTGTAGCTTCTCTCTTTGATTCATCAACATTGTATGATTGATCCTTGACCAATCAATATGCCAACAAGGCTCCACATGTGCTCCATCTCAGCTGTAGTAACGTTGGAATGTGTATGTACATGTGCTGAAATTTATTTTTGCTAACTTTGTAAAATAGTGCACATTTAATAATACACACATGTAATATTCCAATCAGCCCTTAATTTAATTTTCTAGAACACTTTAAGATGTATATCATATGTAAAAAGTGTCTAGATACGTGTCACATGATGTTCAAGAAAAACGTTCCATGTTATGTGCGTAGAAAACCGAATTTTCGATATTTATCGATTACCCGATTTTTCTCTAATTTGAATTCCAACTTTTGCACATGATATATATATTATGTTATACATAATATATATAATATATACTTTAAATCTCAGCACTTGGCTGATTTAAAGTGGTACCATAAACATGTGACAAAATTAAAATTGGAATCTTCACATTTTGGCCTAAATGTGGGGTGATTTGTGTGTGCCAACATGGAAAGTATTTTTGGCTGAATATATCATGTATATCACGAAATTATCATCAATTTTTGATGTATATGGGCTGGCCATTTATTTATGGCAAGTACGTGACACGTTGGCGAAGTTTCGGTATTCCCCCGATACTACAAATTTCGGTTTAGAACCTTTTATCGTGTCGTATTTAATTTGTCATCACCATAACTTATATCATATGATATAAGACCTGAATATACTCATAAACATGAGTTAAGTATAGTGGTGTGACGTTAACGTATGTACGTAAGATATATAACGTGTCGGTAGTACGTTGGAATACATGTGTACGTGCCTTTTTCAAAAAATCTGAAAATATATATATATTATGTATATGTGGCGTGTTTAATAAGATGGGGAGGAGGAGAGAACTTTCCTTCCTTGGCCTTGTTGCCTTTGTGCCTTTTCCAAATGAATCTTCCTTTAATGAACTACTTAGTTTATTAAACTAAGTACTTCACTTAATGAACTACTTTAGTTCATTAATGGTGGCACCTGAAAATAGTATAAACTCAACAAATGTTCGCCATATGATGTAAGCTTTAATTGCTTCATGGCTCGTTAGTACGACAACATAATATATAAGCTAAATAAGGCAAGTAATGGCAAGTTATCATGCACACATGTACACTTATGCACGTTTATATCTTATGCTCGTTTTTGTGCACATTTAAATCATGCATTTGAAAATCACTCAATTGTCCCGTGGCGTAGGCCGGTGGGCGTAGGCCGTGTGGGCCAAGTCACAGTCGAATGCCGTGGGCGCTTGTGTGCTGAATGCACTATAAAGCTAGGGTATGCGCATCTCCTGTCACCAATTGGTTTTGGGAGAGATGGTAGCGCCTGAGGTCCTACAATTGGTATCAGAGAGCAGGAACACTCACTACAAAGGATCCAACGATTCAATGAGATGGCATCCACTAGTCATAGCACCGTGCAAGAAGGAATGTCAACCATAAGGCCTCCTCTGTTTGACGGTGAGTCTTTCGTTCAATGGAAGGTAAGAATGAAACTTTTCTTTATGGCAATAGATATTGATCTTTGGTCGATTATAGAAGATGGTCCTTTTGTTCCATCTAAGTCATCCACCGTAGACGGAGTCACATTAGAAGTCGTTAAAACTAGACAAGAATATACAAGTGATGATAAAAAGAAACTTAGCATGAATGCTAAAGCCATGCAACTATTATTAAATGGCCTGAGTAAAAGTGAGGCTAGTTACGTGTCAAATTGTTCTAGTGCTCAAGAGATGTGACATATTCTTGAAATGAAACATGAAGGGACTAGCCAAGTAAAGGAGTCCAAAATTAACATGCTCATGTCCACACTTGAGTCTTTTAAATTATTGCCCAATGAGTCTATTGTAGATATGGATCTTCGTTTGACTAACATCTACAACTCTCTTGAGTCTCTTGGTAAGGCTTTTACTACGCAGGAAAAGGTGCAGAAAGTTCTACGAAGCTTTCCTTCTGAATGGGACCCTAAAGTAACGGCCATAGAAGAAAGCAAAGAGACCAAATCAATTAAAATGGAAGAACTAATCGGATCACTTAAGGTATATGAAAACAAACTCTCTTTAAGACATTCTGAGTCCATTTCTAATAATGATAGGGCTATAGCATTTAAATCAAATGAATACGTCGTAGATGATAGTGACACAGATTCCGATGATGAGGACTTAATCACAATGGCTAAAAGATTAAGAAAAATATTGAGAAAATCGATTAAACATAAGTCTACCTCACCTAAGGATCATAAAAATAAAAATAAGGAAATAAAGTGCTATGAATGCGGAAAACTTGGACATCTATCATATGACTGCCCTAATAAAGAGAAACAAACAACCAAATACCCTGACAAGGATCGGAACAAGAATAGACTCGTCTCAGAACCTAAGCAAAAGAGAAGAGCATTCAAAGCCTCCACTTGGATTGACACATCCGACTCTGAGACTGATGATACGGAAGAACACAAGGCACAAGTATGCTTTACATCTAAAGCATCAAATGAGGTATCTTCTGACTCTGATTCCGATTCTGAATGTTCATATGATGATTTATTTAGTCAATATTTAGAATTGCATAAATTTTCAAAGACTCTTGCAAAAGAAAAGAAACGATTAATTGAAGACAAGAAATTGTTAGAATCTTCTAACGAAAATCTTGTCGCTCAATTAAACGATTCTAAAGAAGAGTCATCATGCATCATCAATGCATTAAAATCTGAAATTTCATCATTGACATCCGAGAACGTTGAATTGAAATCCGAGATTTCAAAATTAAAATCAAAGAATGCCGATGTAGAGAAAAAGGTGAAACAGTTTGATACAGGATCCAACATGCTGCATCGCATTATATCATCACAAAAGTATGACAGTGATAAAACGGGGTTGGGATACGTTGATACAAATGAAGTATCAACCAAACCAACAAAGTTTGTTATGTCTAAGAAAATAGACAACCCAAAGCCTCAAGTGGCGTCTAAGATGAAGCGAAAATTGCATATTCCCTCATCACGCCCCACTTCTTCATCATATCATGCGAAATACAATGTTGTACCATATAGATATGAAAAGAAAAGAGTGATGCATACACGGCATTCAATCCATCCAAGCACTACGCATACAAACACAAGGACATATCCAAAACGTCCTACATATAATGCGTATAAAGGAGTTCTTGGCCAAAGGCCAGATACAGTCGCACCAAAAGTTTATTATGTTGCGTTCTCATCACCTTTCTCACCTTTTGGAAGACCTAGAAAGGTCACCCAAATTTGGGTACCAAAAGGGACATTTTCAAAGGGTTGAATAAATAACCCTTAAGAACGCACGTAATATGAAATGCATAATTTTTTTTCCAGGCATCTTTTGATTTACTTTTCAAAATAAAGGGGGAGAAAAAGCATGATTTAAGGGGGAGAGAGAAAGACTTTTATGCATAATTGAAGGGGGAGCGATAGGATTTAAATCATGTGCATAAGTTATTTTGAAAATCATCAAAAGGGGGAGATTGTAGAGAAAAAGAGGTTTGAGTGATTTTCAAATGCATGATTTAAATGTGCACAAAAACGAGCATAAGATATAAACGTGCATAAGTGTACATGTGTGCATGATAACTTGCCATTACTTGCCTTATTTAGCTTATATATTATGTTGCCGTACTAACGAGCCATGAAGCAATTAAAGCTTACATCATATGGCGAACATTTGTTGAGTTTATACTATTTTCAGGTGCCACCATTAATGAACTAAAGTAGTTCATTAAGTGAAGTACTTAGTTTAATAAACTAAGTAGTTCATTAAAGGAAGATTCATTTGGAAAAGGCACAAAGGCAACAAGGCCAAGGAAGGAAAGTTCTCTCCTCCTCCCCATCTTATTAAACACGCCACATATACATAATATATATATATTTTCAGATTTTTTGAAAAAGGCACGTACACATGTATTCCAACGTACTACCGACACGTTATATATCTTATGCTCGTTTTTGTGCACATTTAAATCATGCATTTGAAAATCACTCAAACCTCTTTTTCTCTACATATTTAAGGTGCGAAACGGAAACCTCACTGGAAGACATCAATCTCTCAATGTATAGACATAAAATTGAAACCTTATTTGGAAGACATCGATCGATTGATGTTTGACATGTGCAAAGTTGAAACCTCACTAGAAGATATCGATCTCTCAATAAAGATACATTGATCTATAAATGTATGTAAAATACAAAATTTAAACATCACTGGAAGACACCGATCTCTCTACATGAAGACGTCGATCAATCGATGTAGACATCAGTCTCTAAGGTATGAGAAATAGATTGATCGATGTCATCCAGAATTTAAATATTTATAACTGTTGGAACAAAATCCATGAAAGATTTGAAGTGTTTTCTCTCTGAAATCTTACTCAAATTTTTTGTGGTCTTTTTCCTGACATCTATAATACTTTCTTGATTATTATGAACATGTCTATGATATTCTAGGGTGGCTATAGAGTATCAAATCGAACTGTAAGCTGGCTAAAGACTATTTGGACATTGCCAAGTCATTTGATTGAGTTGAAGACTTGATGAAGGCTGCGAAAACATGGAACACACCCTCTATATGTTGAATAAGCTCAATGATGCGTGTACACACTTTTTCATCCTCCTCAAGCTTTATTTTTCATTGTTTAAAAAGATCTCAAATGTGCAAAAGTGTTTAAAGCTTATTAAGCTCTTATTTCTTGTTTTTCATTGTTGTAACTGTGAGAGCAGAATCTAACACAAGAAGAGTTATACATATTTGATCTAATGCTTGTGATTTAGACTTATTAGAAAGTGTAACCCCACTACTTCCCAAAATCCACTTGGTGAAAGTTCTTTGAAAGAACTTTGTTGGAGTTGTGAAGTACGAAAGACTTGTTCTTGCTTATAGCTGTTGTTGTTGCACAAAGTGGTTTTGTACAAGAAGTTGATGTTGTTGTAGTTGTTGCTTACACTAATTGTTAGTGTAAGCATTGTTGTTGTTAATATTATTAAAGGTAATAAGAAGAGTTTTTGTTGAAAATCCACTTTAGAAACAAAGTTGTAGTGGAGTAGAATCAATTAGATTCGGACCACTCTATATCGCGTATCTTCATCCATTATCTCTTATTTCTTTCTTTACTGTTTTAGAAAGTATTTGATTTGGAGTGAGCTAAGCTGAAAAAATTCAGCAAATTGCCCAACACTTTATTCACTCCCCCTCTATAGTGATTGTCACAGATCTTACAGGCAAGATTGTCAGTTTTGGTTCATCTAGGATTTCATCTCAAGATTAGGGTTCTTGAGATGAAAGTTGACCGAATTTGGATTTTATTAGATTGTTGATGCTAAAGATGCTGTTGTTCTCTAGGTTGCCTATTTGTGTGAAGAAACTTGGAGATTTTTGATTCGGAGTTTAATTTTGCTACAAGAACAAAAGGTATAGGTTTTTGGTAAATGTGATTTCAATTTCATTTCTATGAGTTGCTTTTACATTGCGTGAAGTTGGTTTGGTATTAAAAGGGTATTGAAATATGTATATTTTGTGTATGGACTCGATGGAGGTTTAGTTGGGGTAATAGAACTAGTTGCTATGAGTTTTATATGTGTTTGGGTATAAAATCGTAGAAAAATATGTCATGCGATCATAAGAAGCGCTCCCTAATGTTATGAGGACTGCGCCCTAAAAATAAGGATGATGTAGCTCTGATTAGCCGGGAACACTTCCCACATTGGTCGGGGAGTGCTTGCCGTCTTCTTAAAAGATGACGGTTGTGGTTTTTATACATATCTAGAGTTCTAGAAATAGGATTGAGGTGATTCAAAATGCCTTTGAAACCTCGCTGCAAGATCTAAAACTTATATTTTATGAGCTAAGTTAGATGGACTTTAACTAAGTCTAAATCATGTACCCAAGTACATGTGTCATGATTCGAGTGTGCTACACGATTCAGGATTGATGTAGACGTATCTAGAGCTACATGCTTCGTTTGAGCTGATTCAAAGTGATTTTGAAAACCCTTTTGCATGATCTACAACTTTTACTCATGTGACAAGTCTCAGAGAGTACTATATCAAGTTTAACATCTGAGGCAAGATATAGTATAGTAGATGTAGTTGTTCTAGTTATAGTTGGTGTATTATTGGATTCCCTCCCCATTACCTCTTTAATCTCGGCCATACAAAGAAATGGGGGCAAGACAACTCATTTTTTCTCTCACTCCTCATTCCATCAACTTCTCCTTAAGAAAATCCTCCTCCTTCTCTCTACCCCTTTCTCTCACCCAAGACAAAAGTTTCTCATCCTCTCTTAACCTTCCAAAACCTTGAGCATCATCAAGCAAGAGGAAGCAAATTTCTTCCAATTTCAAGTGAAGAACCAAGCTTCCAAAGTGTAGGAAATTTGAGGTAAGAACCAAAACCATCCTTGCTAAGCATCTTTCCACCATCAATCTTCAAAAAAAAGGCCTAATCTTTCCCTCATTTTCTCACCTAGGCCATGAGTTTCATAGAGGAGGAAGAAGAGTTTTTCAAGATTGAAGAAGTAGGAACCTTCAAGGACTTCAAAGGTGAGCTTTCTTAAGATTTGAATTTAGAACATTCTTAGTGTTCTTTCTTTAAAAATGACCCATCTTTTCTTCCTTTTGGCCCTCTAGGCCATGGGGTACCAAGCAAGGGGAAAAGAAGAAATCTTTTTCTATTTTAAGTTTAATTCCAATGAAAAGGCAAGTATTCTTCTTAGTTTCTTCATGCATGTCCAAAAATAGGTCATATATGTTCATCTACAAACATGGATCATGCATGCATTATGTTCAAGAAACTCTTCTTCTATGGTTATGCAAAAAGTGTTCTTGCATGTGATATATTTGAGCACACATGTGTGATTCTTGAATATGTCCCTAATTATGACTTGGATGATATGAAATGTGTCATGCATGTAGAGATTAGAGTATGTATAGGCCTCATATGTGTATGCATGTCACTTGTAATAGAAGATTAGGCATGCATGGCTCATTTGATTAAAAGTGTTGGTTACGTGTCACACTTTCTTGAAAAAGTGTACTAAGAGCCACACTTTGCTTCATTTTCTTGTATGTTTTCATGATGATCATCATATATATGCTTCTCCATGATTTTTAGTGTTTATGCATATTGGTGGTCATGATTTAGCATGTTTGTGGTGCATCATAATTTATGCTATAAAGATTGGCCATAAAAGATTGTTTCTTTGATGATCATCATGCTATTTTCATATATTTTCATTGATAAGTGGGGCTGTTTTGGTCACCAATTTTAGGCATGATTCATCACCATTATTTTGATGTGTATTCTTGATGATCATGGCCTAAAGATGTGTATTTTCATGGGTTCCATCATTATATGTATTTTCATGTGAATTTCATCATGATCGTCGTTCTTATGTTAATTTTATGATGGAAACTAACATGCATGATTCTAAAAGTGTTAAAATGAAACGTATCATGCATGATCATGAAAAAAAGTGTTTAAGTCATGTATGTTACATGCCGTATAACACCACATCAAATTGCATGATTCATAATCATAGTATGTTAAAGTGTTGAATGAGGGAATGGGTGTGGGATGAACTCCCCACCTCTCGGCCTACATACCTAAAAAGCACCAAATGACTTGTTTCTATATCTACGCACATACATGCATAGGAGATGTGTGTTAATTGATGGAAAATGTGTTATGTGTCATATATATATATATATATATATATATATATATATATATATATATTTTGGCAGAAAAGGATATTTATTATAAGATTGTTCCTCACTTAAGGTGGAGGGAAACCATTATACAACAATGTCTTCATAATTAACGAAATAATGCAGAAACGTAAGGATTGCCATTCTCCAATTATATATGATATGCCGCATTAAAACCTTGCCAAGTAAAACCATCCTTGTGGATAAAACCTTGGCGAAGGAAAAAGCGTACATATTTATATAATTGGATCGAAACTGTGTGGCAAAATGAATTACAAACATGAATTTAAAATAATCTTCAAGTCTAGCCATGTGCTTTTGATGGATGCCGAGGACGGATGTTGTTGACACTGTTGGCTTCAGAGCTCGCATGATCGAAGTGTATATGCCATCATAACCCATGCAGCAAAGATAGGATACATCAAAACTGAAGCCATAATATCGTATGCGCGAAGTAATATTGCTGAAGAAAATGAGTGACGTACCGACGTTGTCTGCACTCCAATGAAGCGCAGACAACAAAGAAGATGTAGTAGACATTATCTGCCGAAACCATATGTTCCACCAAGCATTCAGCCATGTGCCATTCCATGTGTCTCGCAAGGTAGTCAGAGCACAAAGTATGTAAGAAACAATATATGCTAATGTAATCACAAGTTGGAGAAAACAATGTAATACCGTTGCTGCCTGTATCCATGCAATGATACAGGCAGGCGAAGTTAAGCTAGTCATGAGCTGGACGAAAAGCTGGAGCGGATAAGTCCATGACAATGCAGCCTCTGACTACCGGGGGCAACTGTGAGGACGATGCAAAAACACATAAAGATGGATGTTGCATCGCATGAAATGCTAAATGATGAGCAGCAGAATTTGTTTCTCGGGGCGTATATTGCAGAGAAGATTTTGTTATGTGAATGAAGTTGCCCAGTCTCTGTAAATCATACTGCATCTCCCCGGTTGAGCCTCGCACAGATAGCAGCGATTGGATGCTTGAACAATCTGTTTCAATAATCAGTCTTGAATGTTGCTGTGAGAAGAATATTAAAGAGTATAGCAGAGCTTGTATCTCTGCCCGCAGTGGGGGTAAGCGGGGCAACGTAAATGCAATTGCCTTAACAAAACATCCAGTTGAATCACGGATAATGGCACCTGCAGCAGCCTTGCCGCGTCCTGCTGCAGCATCTACATTTAGTTTTAATCTTCCTGGGGGTGGAGTACTCCATCTTACCAAAGTTAGTCTACGCAGACGTAGAACAGGAGACAAACCCAATGTAACTAAGGAGGGAATAGTTACAGCAATTTTCTTTCCTGATATTGATGCACACCAACTATAGACATCCATACGAATACGCTCCTCCATTAGACGTGGCTGTAACTGTTCATTCCCAAATGTTACACCTGCATATTCTTTCCAAACATTCCAGCATATATAGTGAGGAACTATGACTTTCAAATGTCCTTGTAGAGAATTAGAAGATGAATTTAACCACCAGCTCCAGAGTGCCGAACGCAAAGAACTGTAAGTGTGGCATGGGCCATCAAACCAGACCGTGTATTTTTGCCATACTGGTGCAATTATAGGGCATTGCAAAAATAGATGATCAATGGTGCTCTTATTGTTTTTGCAAAACGGACACTGTGAGGGGTATATGACCATGAATTTAGACAAGTTGTCTGGCAGTGGCAATGCACCATTACAAAGCTTCCATATGAGTATTTTGCAAGAAGATGAGACACCTGGCCACCAAATATACTTGGTGCTTCGTAATGTTGATTTAACACTTCTGCATTCTTCATAAGCACTCTTTAACGTGAACTGTCCATTTGAATCCGGCAACCAAGCCCAGCCTGCCTGTTCACAGTGTGATCTGTCCTGACAAAAGCCATTAATTTTGCATATTCTTTTCCAAACTGGAGAATCGTATAGCATAGGTCTATAGTGCCCTCTCCTTCCATATTTCTGCTGCATGTATGTGGCCCATAATGTGGAGCCTTGATGAAATGCCCACCAAATTTTACAATCAAATGCCAATTGTAATGCAGTTAGTGATCGAATTCCTACGCCACCTTCGGACACTGGATAGCACAATTCCTGCCATGATCTCCATCGATGCTTATTGCCCCAAAAGAAAGCTGACATTCTCCTTTCCAACTCTTTAATTATGCTGGCAGGTAAGCGTGATGCAGCAAATAGGTGTAATGGGATAGAAGATAAAACCGAATTAATTAAAACCAACCGCCCTGCAGTACTTAGGAGTTTGGTCGACCACCCATTTATACGTTTCTCAAAATGCTGAATTAGTGTAGAGCAATGGTTGCTGCGGCAAATGCCTTTGTGAATTGGTGCTCCAAGATATCTCATTGGCAGAGCCCCCAGACGCATTCCTAGTAGACTTGCTATACCATGTCCGTTTGCTCCAGAACTTACTACCACAGAGCTTTTATGGAAATTGATCAGCTGGCCGGAGGCTTGTTGATACATTTGTAAAAAGGATATAAAATGACGCAAATTTCTTGGTGATGCATTAAGGAATATAAGAAGATCGTCTGCATATCCCAAATGAGAAGGTGTCTGTAGTCTGCCATCATGAAATCCCTTGAGCCGTCCAGAATGAATCAAGGCCTTGAGTCCTCTGCTAAATCCTTCAGATGCCAATATAAATAAAATGGGAGACAAGGGATCTCCTTGCTTGACACCTCGGCCTGGGGCAAAGAAACCACATGGTTTGCCATTAATCAGGACCGAGCACTTGGTGGCAGAAAGGTTGTTTATGATCAGCCTCACAAAGAGTGGCTTGAAGCCCATCTTCAGCAACACCAGACGCAAATATGTCCAAGACACCCTATCAAATGCTTTTGCCATGTCAAGTTTGATGATGGCACGGCCACCACGTTGAGGCTTGTCAAGGACATGCACCATTTCTTTTGCTAGGAGTATCTGGTCTGTGATGCTACGCCCTTGCAGAAAGCCCGATTGCTCGGGTGAGATCAAAGTCAATAAGGTAGGAGCTAGTCGGGTAGCAATTAAGCGTGTGACCACCTTAGAGACAAAATTAGTGAGACATATGGGCCTAAAGTCTGCGAACGTGGATGGTGAAGGCACCTTTGGTATTAAAGTGATTAAAGCAGCTGCCATAGACGTAGGGACCTTAATTCCAATGAAGAACTCCTGGACAGCTTTCAGAACATCCATGTGTATAATTTCCCAACAATGTCTGAAAAAATGACCATTGTACCCATCTGGACCTGCTACACTGGAAGGGTTTAGGCCCCACACTGCTTGTTTCACCTCTGGAAGCTGAGGTATTGCAAGGAGACTTTCATTCTCTGAATCTGTTAGCAAGGATGGGATATGCTGCAGCACATTGTCATACCCCATAGTTGGTTCCTCTTTAAAGATGGCAGCAAAATACCTTACAGCTTCATTTTGGATATCAAATTCCTGATCATATATATGTCCTTGCACGGATGATATTCGGATCAATTTCTGCCTTCTCTGTTTATATTTTACAATATTGTGAAAATATGCTGAATTGGCATCCCCTTCCTTTATCCAAGTAACTCTCGCCTTCTGTTGCCAAAACTGAGTGACACGTTTTTGGGCTGATTGTAGGACTGCCTTTGCCAAATGATATTGAGTTCTATGTTGATCTGTCGGATGGTTATCATAGGCTATTTCTGCTGCAACTACCCCGGCCTCTGCATCCATTACTGCATCAAAGACATTGCCGAAAACATTCTTGTTCCACTGCCTCAGATCTGCTTTTAAGCGTTGTAGCTTATTATATAGACCCCGCATACCCCCAGTTGTTGGGTAAGAGGCCCAATTGTGTTGAATAAACTGCATAAAATCCGGATGAGTTAGCCAAACATCCAGGAATCGAAATGATCGTGGACCTAGGTTCTGATGATCACGGCATGTAAGCAACAAGGGAGCGTGATCTGATGTAGCCCGGTTTAAATGCTGGATCTGAACCGTGCCAAATGTATCATGAAACGAAGAAGTACATAAGAGTCTATCCAATCTTCTGCTGACCTTGCCTAATCCTCTGCCATTCGACCATGTGTATTTAGATCCATGGTATGGAATGTCTACTAAACCAGCCGTGTTGATCCATGTTGCAAAATCCGTTATTTGCCTAACAGTTGGCACAGATGATCCCCTATGCTCATCCAGAGACGCAAATGTATTAAAATCCCCCCCTACAATCCACGGTGCTTGTAGGGTATCTGAGATATGTAGTAAGTCTACCCATAGCTGCCTACGCGCAGTCTGCGTGTGTGGACCATATACCGCAGTCCAACAGAAGGATGTTCCACTTGGTATCCATTGATAATATAGCGAAATGTTTCTATACCCATGTTTAATCTCTGTAGCTAACAATAATGCTGAAATCCAAAAGACCCAGATCTTCCCATCTAATGACATAGCTGCTTTGGTAAATCCTGTTTGAGCCTATATAA
>AP025072.1:11037270-11069911 GCA_036186865.1 Eustoma russellianum | reverse complement strand
CCAACTTTGACTCTGGTAGCTTAGGCTCAATGAGAACAAGTAAGTGAATGTGGTGCTGACGCACCAAAGACTGCACACGATTATAGGAGGTGTGCACACCCCGTACATTCCATACGATGCAGTTCATTTTGGAGACGACGGCTCCAAGTTTGTGGAGGATCTTGTAACCATGGCTGAAGGTGGAGGTCTAACCACATCCCTTTTCCTTGCCCGAGGTCTTTTCTGTGTCCCTTCAACGACTCCTCCAACCACACTGTTATCTGCTTTGCGTTGCAATGGTGGTGGATCAAGTGAGGGATCGGTCACTTGATGCAAACGAGCTGTGATATTCTCAGCTGCTATTCTAAGTTCAGCAGCGCTAGATAACGGTTGAGAAACATAATCATCTGTGTCTGTTGCATGCCCAGAATTCGGTGAATCCGGATTGGCATCCCTGGGTAAAGGCTCTACCGAGGTTGAAATTAGGCGTGCCATATCCTGTTTGTCAGTAACTTGTATATGAAGTTGTGTGCGTTGTGGGACGTCCGAGGACTGTGCATTGACCTCACGTGAATCAGCAATAGTTTCTGATGGGATGTGTTCATCCTGGGGCTCAGCATATGGTGCCACATGTGTGACAGCTGGGGAATATGCCTCTTGGACTCCTTCAGCAATATCATCCTGAACGACAGTAAATGGGATATCCTCTGGCACAGTTGAAGCAGGGTGCAGCGAAGAATTGAAATCAGATTTCCGATCATCCCCTTTTTTTGGAGTCCAACGTTGTGGACGTGCTACATGTTTAATAGCCGACTGGACTTGTGGCATAGTAGCATTAACCGTATCGGCTACATCATCTTTTTTACAAGAACTGGCATCATGTCCTAATGTTCTGCATGTAGTACAGTAGGACGGCAAATTTTCATATTCCACCGGTTGAAAAAACTGATGATCCGCACTTTGAATATATATTTTTTGTGGCAGTTCTTGGGAGACATCTAGCTCAACACAAATTCTAGCTATAGAAGGCCGTAATAAATTAGATGTGGCTGTATCTGGGCGTAATGGCGTTCCGATCATGCGTGCAATCTCACATAGAGCATCACGACTATGCAAATAGATTGGTAACCCTGGTAATGATATCCAAATTGGTACAATAGGGACATCTACTTTGGGATCAAAATCATATGTCCACTTAGTAACCCTCATATGATAACCTAAGACAGTCCATGTTCGTCGTGAAAAACAACGATAATAGTCGACTTCTGCATCAAAATTCAGCAGTATATGGGTAGGATCAAGCAAGGTGATTTTAACTGCTGCGGCGAAGCCTATTTTTTCGAAGCATTTGCGGATAGCCTCTAATCTTGGTCTACCATACCAAAAAGTGCCTACAAGACAATGTTGAAATGGGGCGGAAAGATTTTTTACCTCTTCATGAGAGAATTTGATAGCAGGAAAGCCTTTAAAACGTGTGATCTCACGAGGAGGAAGCGATGGCGATGATGTTGCATGGAGAACGGATGCGTACGTGCGTTGAGGATTCATGACGTATCGGGACTGTATTCATGCAGAAAAAGTGAAAAAGATTCCAGCTTCACGTTAATGGGAGATTCCATATATATATATATATATATATATATATATGGCGGGATATAGACTTCTTCTTCTCTTTGCGATCTGGCGATCCGGCAATATCGATGGTCCGGCTAGCCGGCCGGCCGGTTCCTTGATTGATACGATCGCTGAACCTTCTTCCTTCTTAAATCCTTTTTGTTTCATTCTTCACCGCCAGATTTTCTTCTTTTTGTTTCATGCACGATGGCAGCTATAGAGCCGCAACCAAACCCTACAACTACATCGTCAAAAAAAACCTACGCTTCGTTATTACAGACGTCGACTGCTCCCTCCATTGCCGATAAACAGATACATAAATACAAGGGCAGTCCGATGATATCATTTTCAGACGAGGAGATTGCATCATTAGCAGCACCATTCAAATTTTCGTTGGTTGGAACATTCTGGTATGGCAAACCGCCGATCGCCGTTATCCGGTCAACCATTGATCGGATCGGATTTACAGGACCAGTGCAGGTGGGACTATTGGATACAACGCACGTGGTCCTGCACTTTAAACATGAACAAGATTACCTGCGATGTTTTGCCCGACAGAGTTGGATGATCGCAGGAAAATATATGCGTGTTACAAAATGGACACCCACATATGATCCCAAAGTTGATGTACCCATTGTCCCGGTATGGGTATCATTTCCGGGTCTGCCACTGCATCTCCATCAAAAGTCAGCCCTCATGTAGATTGGACGAATGTTAGGAACTCCTATGAAATTGGATACTGCAACTGCGGAATCGCTACGGCCTTCGGTAGCTAGATTATGTATAGAAATTGATGTATCACAGGAATTACCTTCAAGAGTATTTATTCATGCGCTAGGCAACGTTCTTGCACAGCAGGTGATTTATGAAGATTTACCTACGTATTGTTCAAAATGCTGTAGATTGGGACATAAGGTCTCGGACTGTGGTCGGCCATTAGAGCGACAGTCTGAACTGCGTAAGAATAAGGACCCAGTAGAACCACAGTTGCCTGAGGTTGGGCCATCCCGGAAAACGCAGGAGCAAAGATGGACCCCTAAAAAGCTTCCCCCACAATCCGTGCAACCTGTTTTTAAGGAACCTACTTTCTATTGTCGCCAAATATGACTACAAGGGAGCCCCCTGCAGCTACGTATGCTCAGGACATCTCTCGCTTGCAGGGAATTGATGATAGTTTTATCACTGATATCCGTCATCATCAACAGCCTCTTTCGCTGTCTGACAGCGAAATTACCCCAGATCAACAGGATATGCCAGAGTCTACTGCGATTGGTGTGGTCACAGAAATACTGCAAGAGATAATCCAGGCGACAGTTTCTTCGGACTCATCCCTTGCTGATCAAAATACCAACCAGCTGGAAATTGCTTCAGAAGATCACTTTCAGCCGCCACCACATTTACTTCATCGTCCTCGACGCCACAGAGACCCCGTATCACCACCTACCACATGGCCCAGGTCATTTGTCTCTAACTCCTTCGATTGCTTATTACCACAATGAAGATCATGATATGGAATGTTCGTGGAATTCGCACTTTGCTTCCACGTATTTTATCATTGTTACATCGGTATAATTTACATGTATTCCTTTTAATTGAACCGAAATGCCGGCCTTCATCATTACTGTTTTATCGGTTAAAATTTGGATTTACACAAGCGGTTTCAGTGTGTCAAGATAAGATATGGATTTTTTGGAGTTATGCATTTTTACTGCTAGAGAAAGAGCGTCTAGGTGTCCAAAACCATTCCATGTATATTCGTTGGTTACAAACAGGGGATATTTTCTGTTGCACTTTAATCTATGGACTGCATTCAGTGATAGCTAGACGACCTTTATGGGAAGACATTGTTAATCTACATGCTGAAATGGTAGTCCCTTGGCTACTCGGAGGATATTTCAATACTTTTTTATCGTTGGATGAGCATAGGGGTCGCTCAGTCCCACCTCTCCGCACGTTATAGGATTTTACTGACTGTGTGTCCTCTTGCTCCTTGCAATCTATAAATTATCAGGGCTCACCATTTACATGGAGTGATGGGCGTGGACTGGGGCAAGTTTGGCGCAGACTTGACAGATACCTCTGTTCATCGAGCTTTCTTGATTTATTTCAGACGGTTCATTATCAGCATCTCAGCCGTACGACGTCGGATCACTGCCCTATATATCTTCAAGCATCAATTGAAACAACTAGTAGCCCAGCGGCATTTAGATATTTGGATGTATGGACCACACATGCCGATTTTGAACGGGTAGTAACACACTGCTGGCAGTCCTGTGAAATAGTTGGAGGTATGCGTGGTTATTATGCAAAGTTAAAGACGCTTAAGCATAATTTGAAACAGTGGAACAAAGAGGTGTTCGGCAATATCTTTGATGCGGTTGCTTATGCGGAATCTGAAGTTCTTCGTTGCGAAAAGGACTATGATGCACATCCAAGTGCATCAACCCGTGAGTTATATCATTGTAGTATGGCATCATTGAAATTGAAACAGCGCCGGGTAATGTTATTTTGGCAACAAAAGGCTAATGTCAAGTGTATGAAAGAGGGAGATGCCAATACTCGTTACTTTCATCAAATAGCCAAAGACAAGAGGCGAAAGAAAAGTATTACTCGTATTGTGGACACAAACGGAGATGAATGCCAGACATCAATAGCAATAGAGTAGGCAGCGATCACCTTCTATTCTCAGTTATTTTCGGCAGCACCTCTGCAGAATGTTTCTGCATTAACTCAATATAATCCGTCAGTTGTAACCAATGAGGACAATGCCTCACTATTAGCCATACCTGACCTTCAAGAAGTGCGCCAAGCAGTATGCGACCTAAGTCCTACCAGTGCGGCGGGCCCAGACGGCTTCCCAGGTTCATTTTATCGCAAATTTTGGCAGGTAATTTAATCGGATGTGCTTAAGGCGGTGCAAGAATTCTTTCTTGGTGTGCCCCCGCCAACTCAGCTGGCGGCATCTCTCATTACTCTGATTCCTAAAGTTGCAAACCCGCAGTCATTTTCTAGATTATAGGCCGATTTGCTTGACGAACTTCATTGCTAAGGTCACCACACGTTTATTAGCCACAAGAATATCTGCCTTATTACCACGACTGATTTCGCCTGAGCAAGCTGGTTTTTTAAAGGGGCGTGGTATTACAGATCATATTCTTTTGGCACAGGAAATGGAACATATGATTGATAAGAGAGTGCATGGTGGTTAGCTAATGATAAAGTTAGACATGGCCAAGGCTTTTGATCGAGTAGATTGGGAATACCTTCGCCAGCTTCTTCACAAATTTGGTTTTGATCCTAAGATAGTCCCAATAATATTGAACAATTTGGCGGCAACACGGTGTTCTATTCTCATCAATGGTAAACCAGTGGGCTTCTTTCCCGTCTCACGTGGGGTAAAACAAGGTGATCCTTTATCACCATTATTGTTCATCTTGTCATCTGAAGGTTTTTCTCGCGGACTAAAATCTTTAATTGCATCGGGTGAGTTAGTTGGTTTCAATACGGGGCGTGCCCTGCAAATATCACACTTGGGGTTTGCAGATGATTTGATTGTCTTTCTAAATGGCAAGGTTTCTAACATGAGGCGTTTCCGACAATTTCTTGATACTTATCAAGCAGCTTCGGGGCAATTAATAAACTTCAATAAAAGTCAGTTGATAGTAGGAAAGTCCATTGCAGGTCCACCGTTGGCGCATATTCTTGGTATGAGATTGGCATCATTACCAGTAAAATATCTTGGATCATATTTATATAAAGGTGTTAATCGTTCTACTTATTGCACTGCCTTGTTAACATATTTTGACATACGCCTCAATGCTTGGTCCTCAAAATTGTTGTCGATGGCTGGAAGGTTAACGCTAATCAAGCATGTTTTATCATCGGTTCCTACACACCTTATTGGCAGTTCACGGTTGCCTAGAAGTGTTGTAAACGCTTTGGATAGGAAAATGTCAAACTTCTTATGGAATGGTCGTCATCATTGGATCGCTTGGGATCGGATTTGTAGTCCCACAGGACACGGAGGGCTTGGTATAAGGAATTTGGATTATCTCCAACATGCATATGATGGTCAACTATGGTGGAAGGATCATACATCTACTTCATTGTGGGCAATGTTTTGTCGGGTTAAATATGGACAGCGCACGTCCATTTCAACTCATATTTATGATTCGGCAGTATGGAAACGGATTTGCAGTGTTCATGATTACATGACAGCACACGTCCTTAACACACCCAATGGTATCCACTGGGAGTCAGATGCAACAGGGACTTACACGATTAAATCTGCCTACTTGTTGCATTACGCGGCTCATCCTAGTCTCCAGTGCTCAAAATATATATGGTGGGGGACATCTCTGATTGGGGCAAAGTTGTTTCTATGGCGTGTGTTCTCTGGCTCGTTGCCTCTAAATAATAATCTTCGGATATGGCAGACCATCTATCCGTCGCAGTGTGTATTTTGCATGCATCATTCGGACACTAAGGATCATCTATTCCTGCATTACCTGGAAATTAAACCATTGTGGGTTGAGATGGCTATTCTTTTTTTGGCTCCGCTACCTAGGCAATCCACCATTTAGGCTCATCTGATTTGTTGGTGGCGCAAGCCTCACCGTCAACTATGATAGGACAATTACGCGCAATTGTTCCCGCTTTGATTCTTTGGGTGATTTGGAAGGAGTATGCTTCCATTCGGTTTGGAGATAACACATTTTCATACCGCCACTTATATGACCGAGTCCGTACACATATATATACATGGTGTTCAACGATGCACAGACGTAAATTTGCTGAATCAATTCAGCGATTGGTTGATGGTGGATTCTCGCCCGTTATGAAGATTCGTAGGCCAACATTGATTCGCTGGCAATTGCCACCATCTGGTCGGATGAAACTTAATATGGATGCTACTGTTGGACGTCGAGGATCTGCAGCAGGTGATGTGCTCCGTGACTCCACTGGCAGATTTATTTCGGGAATCTGCTTTGTACTTCCACATACCACGCCTATCAGAGCGGAGTTGATGGCCATGCTTTACTCCACTATTTATTATGCCTTCACATATGATGCATTTCACGTTGAAATGGATTGCAGAATGCTGCTGACAATACTTGGTAATCCCTACCAATATACTGGCTCATGCTACAGCGATGTCCAGCGACTGATTGATCTTCTCAGACTCAATTCTTCAACAATCACTCATTGCCCTCGTGAAGCAAACACTGCTGCCCACTTATTAGCGCGCTATGGTCTACGAGCATCTGGATTACAAGTCTACACATCAGATGAGGCCTTACCTAGTGAAGTTCGTGGCGCTGTTATCTTGGATGCCACTCTTCCCACTTTTCGTGTATGATAAGCATGCTGCCAGAGCCATTACACTCGCGGGTTGCCTATGTCCAAATTTGGCATAGGCAGCCATGGTATGTTCCTTTTGCTCACTTTTTATTATGTCACTTGCTGCGTCCGCGTGGTTTCGATGTCATGTCTAATGATTCTTGCTTATGTGCGTTACTGAGTGCCGGGACTCACCAAATTTGGCTGCAATATCAAGTAAACGCAACCTCCAGTCATATATGATATGCCGCATTAAAACCTTGTCAAGTAAAACCACCCTTGTGGATAAAACCTTGACGAAGGAAAAAGCGTACATATTTATATGAGTGGATGGTTGATAATAGAAAGTGTACAAATGTAGAGCAATGATCATGAGGAGTAACATCTTGATGCAGGCGAAATAATGTTTATCGTTGTCATGCAGCCAAGGAGTCCAAATATCCAGCTTTGTTGACAAACAGCACCTGGTAGGCTTGTTTTGCTTCGTTTGGTGGTATCGTCTCTACCTTTGCATATTCTTGCTGCTGGAGGCTTGCCCAAATCGGTGATCAACATCATCAATCGAAAATGGTTGCTTTTTATTGGGGGCATAAGCATCATTGGGTTTCATGGGCTACTATTACCATGCCTCGAGAAGAGGGCGGACTGGGACTCCGCAACCTTTGCACTTTACAGCAAGCTTATCAATGTCATATTTGGTGGTCGTATCGGCAACAAGCTACACTGTGGAGCAAATATATGTATGGCAAATATGGTCACCGCGGGGATTATCTACTCGATTGCCTGATTCCCCAGTTTGGAAGATGATTTGTAGAATTCATCCTACATGCCTTGCTCAGACGGAAGGTCAAGGGGCTCATCTTACTTGGACTCCTACGGCTACTGGGGAGTTCTCCTTGCGCAGCGCTTATGACATCTGCCGTTCATCCAGTCCAATGCTCCTTTCGACGAAGTTTCTTTGGTTCAAGCATCATTCGCCCATTATTCAGATCTTTTTTATGGCGTATATTTCATTCAGACACTAGTAAGTATTATACGACATGCCCAACACAATGTCCTTTTTGTAAGCAGGCATCGGCCACAGTGGACCATACATTCTTATATTGTTCGGGTATATGTACATTATGGAGTTTTTTTCCGGTGAATTACATTGTCCTCTCCCGACATCACTGCACCTTCGACAATACTTACTTTCTTGGTGGTATCGTTCTACTTCTTCATCTTTCCTTGGGGTCTTGCGCATTATTATCCCAGCAATCATTGTGTATAATGTGTGGCGTTCCTACGCCTCTTTAGTTTATGGTGAGCAGCAGACTTTTACATTGACATCACTAAGGGCCTCCATACAATGTGATATTACTATGTGGTGTAAATCCAAAGCTGGATCAAAATTAATGACTGGTCCTCGGCAGCCACTTACTTGGCTTCCTCCTCTTCGGGTACAACGTCCTCTTTTGGTGCGCTGGCGGCTACCACCTTCCGGAAGATTCAAATTAAATACAGATGCGGCAGTTGGTAGACACTATGGAGCAGGAGGTGCTATATTGAGAGACCATACTGGTTCGTGTGTGGGCGCAGTTTCTTTCCGTTTACCTCCGAGTTCGCCTTTAAATGCGGAGATACAGGCAGCGGTTTTTGGGCTTTTATATTTTCTTCCGCTGTATCGCTCGATTATTCTGGAATCAGATTGTGCTCTGCTCATATCTCGTTTGTCTCGACCTCAGCTGATTCAGGGGAACTATTATCTCCGGTTGTTGCATACGCTAGTGCATCTACATCGTTTGGACTTTCATCACATTTATAGAGAGGCAAATATGGCGGCTCATTATCTTGAACAAATGCCATGTTAAACCCATGCACTCATGTCTATGGTTCTCGCTCTCTTCCGCCATTAGTTCGCAGTTCTATATCATTGGATCTCTCTTCGGTCCGCTTGCGTGTTCCCTGATATATTCACGTCTTCCATATGGATTGGCACATAATTACTTTTCCTGCTTGTATCCTGTGGAGTTCAGGCAGGCTTGGTATGATTTGTTACCTATTGGTCTTACTTCTTGTGCTATGCTTGATTATCGGTTATAACGAGATCGTTTTATGTCTTTGTGCATGGCTTGGGCATTTCATCGCGATGACATCTACGAGGGCGGTGGCTGAGATATTTCCAGCGCATCATATTCATAAGGCCTCAGAGAATGCCGATTCTTCAGCGACAACAGCATGGCGTCTACTATTTTTTGATCTTTTGTGCTCTTCTCAAATGTACAGTGCTTCAAATTCTAACTCCAGTCGTATAAATATGTACGCTTTTTCTTTCGCCTGGGTTTTATCCACAAGGGTGGTTTTACCTGGCAAAGTTTTAATGCGGCATATCATATATGACTGGAGACAGCAAATCATCGGCTATTTGTATTCGTTTTTCACTTATACAGACTTTACGTTTTGTACTATGGTTTTCCTCCACCACAAGTGAGGTTTATCTATGAATAAAATTTTTGTTAAAAAAAATATGACACACATCATATTTACGCCGTTCTCTCTGGCAATCTTTATGTGACTTCTCTAGGGTATCTCCGTTACCCTGGGTGGTTGGAGGAGATTTTAATACTTTTCGATCGCTTGATGATCATAGTAGTCGTTCGCATCCCCCCTTGCAGTATTACAAGACTTTAATGACTGTATTGAGTCTTGTTCACTTATGGCATCGCAGTATCAGGGACCCAGATTTACTTGGATTGATGACAGGGGTCTAGATCGTGTCTGTCGCAGATTGGATTGGTTATTCGTCAGCTCTTCTTTTCAAGATGTGTTTGAAGACATGCAACTAACACATCTACCGAGAGTTTCTTCGGATCACACGCCCCTATTGTTTGTTTGTCAGTTGAGCACGGCTGGAGGCCATCGCTCTTTTTGCTTTTTGGACTCATGGTTACTTCATCCGGATTTTCACTCTTATATGCAAAATGCTTGGTCGTCGTATCCTACTACTGGAGGTATGTATGGCTTCTATTCAAAATTATTTTCTCTGAAGAGGGACGTTCAGCGGTGGAATAAGGAAATCTTCAGCAATATCTTTACAAATCTTATGCAAGCCGAATCTAATCTCAATAGTGCTGAGTCTATTTGGGATGCTGATCCTAATGACGCGACGCGAGAGGAATATCATCGTGCCAAAGCTGAATATCTTCGTGCATCCACATATGAGCTACATTTCTGGAAACAAAAAGCGAGGGTAAAATGGCTACAAGAAGATGACGCTAACACATGCTATTTTCACTCTATTGTCAAAGGGCGACGGTCACAATTACATATACAACAAATCCGCACTTTTAATGATGAGCATTGCACGTCGCCCACTGACATCATGGCTGAAGTTGTTTCTTTCTACACCTCTTTATTTGCTAGGGAGGAAACACATAATCATGCAGCCATTCTTTCGCACCTCCCTTGTCTGATCTCGGAGGCAGACAATACCATGCTCACACAGTTACCAATGGAGACAGAGGTAAAGGAGGCAGTGTGGCATTTAGACCCCCAGAGTGCAGCAGGACTGGATGGATTTCATGGTAATTTTTATCGATCGTGTTGGCAAATTATTCATTCTGATGTTGTTAAAGCGGTGCAGGAATTTTTTCTTGGAGTTCCACAGCCCTCGGTAATGGCCAGTGCGTTAATCACTTTGATTCCAAAGACACAATCTCCTCAAACATTTAGTGGTTTCTGGCCTATCTGTCTCACCAACTTCCTGAGTAAAGTTTGAACGTGAATCATTGCCACCCGTTTGAGTAAACTGTTTCCCAAAGTAATGTCTCAGTAACAGACAGGTTTCTTACCCGGGCATGATATTTCCACACAAGTTTTAATGGCACGTGAGATGGTTCACATGCTTGATAAGGGTGGTTCTCAATTATGTTTGAAGTTGGACATGATGAAGGCCTTTGATAGAGTAAGCTGGGAGTATCTGGAATTGTTGTTACGACGGTTTGGCTTCTCAAATTTCTTTATTCGGATAATCCTCAATCATTTACGCGCCACTACCTTATCAGTTTTGATTAATGGCCAACCTTCTGTGTCATTTCGGCCCTACAAAAGTGTCAAGCAAGGTGACCTGTTGTCCCCATTGCTCTTTATTCTTTCTTCTGAGGGTTTCAGCAGAGGCTTAAAATCATTGGTTGACTCTGGCGCGTTATAACCTTTTCGACTAGGCAGGGTTCCAATTGCTATCACACATTTGGCTTACGCGGATGACCTTGTTGTGTTCTTGCATGGCACATAACGCAATTTAAGGCGATTTCATTCATTCTTAACTTTGTATGAAACTGCTTCTGGTCAGAAGGTAAATTTTCAGAAGAGCAGTTTCATTCCTTTTGCAAGCACCTCGACTCGTCAACGACGATCTTTTGAGACCATGTTAGGCATGCGGTGTACTGCTTTACCATTTCGATACCTTGGATCCTATTTACATAAGGGTATTAATCGCTCTAGATATTGTACTTCCCTGCTACAGTATATTGATGACAGCCTACATGGATGGCACTCCCGGCTACTTTCTTCAGCAGGTCGCCTTGTATTACTTTACTCGGTGGTTTCGACTCTTCCTTTACATGTTCTTGCAGCAGGAGGTTTGCCAAAGTTTGTCATCAAAATCATCGAAAGGAAAATAGCGTCATTTTATTGGGGGCATCGACATCATTGGGTGGCATGGTCTACTATTACTGCTCCTACTGAAGAAGGTGGTTTGGGGCTTTGAGATCATAGTATGTTATAAAAGGCTTACCACTGTCGCATTTGGTGGTCATATCAGCAACATGATACACCTTGAAGTAAGTATATGGATATTAAATATGGCAACCGAGGGGATTATCTGCCTCGACTACCGGATTCGCCAGTTTGGAGACTTATCTGTCGAATTCATGCTACCTGCCTTGCTCAGACTGAAGGCCATGGTTCGCATCTCACCTGGACACCCTCGGCATCGGGGGAATTTTCTTTACGATCTGCTTATGATATTTGTCATGCCCCAAAGCCAACATTGCTATCGGCAAAATTCATTTGGTTCAAGCATCATTCGCCAGCCACTAAGCTGTTATTATGGCGCCTTTTCCATTCCGCTATGCCATTTGAGGACTACATTGGTAAGTACTCTGCTGCTCGTCCAACACAGTGTCCTTTTTGTAAGAAAGCTTCGGCCACGATGGATCATGTCTTTCTATACTGCACCAGCATTCATCCCATATGGGAATTCTTTGCCTCTGAGTTACATGGTTTGTCCCCCATTTCATTGCATCTTCATCAATATCTGTTATCTTGGTGGTATCGATCTACATTTTCGTCTCTCTTTGGGATTTTAAAAATAGTTGTTCCGGCTATTGTTGTGTCCAACATATGGCGCATCTATGCATCACTAGTGTATGGTGAGTCGGCCTCTTATGCTCAGTCCGCCATTCGTGCTTCCATCTATTATGACATTGCGATGTCGATTAAAACAATACATGGCTCCAAACTTGCAGCAGGAGCAACACGACATCTTTCATAGATTCCCGCTATTCGGTCCCCACGCCCACAAGTAGTTCGGTGGCGAACTCCTCATTCCGATAGATTCAAGTTAAATATAGATGCGGCGGTTGGCAGACATTATGCATCAGGGGGGGCTATTTTGCGTGATCATTCAGGTACTTCGCTTACCTCCATGTACACCTCTTACTGCGGAGATACAGGCGGCGTTGTTTGGTTTGCTATATTTCCTCCCACTTTACCGTTCCATTATTTTAGAATCAGACTGTGATCAAATGCTTTCTCGCCTGCGACAACCACAGTCCGTTTTTGGGAACTATCATCTGCGGTTATTGCAGACACTACTTCACCTTCACCGGCTGGAATTTATTCATGTTTATAGAGAGGCTAACATGGCTGCTCACTACCTCGCTTAGCATGCAATGCTGGCTCCTCAGACACAATACTATTCTCGCCAGAATTTGTTGTCGTTAGTTCGTGGTGCGGTAACATTGGATCTCTCATCCGTGAATTTGCATTTTCCTTGAGCTTTTCCAGTCTTTCATATGGATTGGCATGCATTTCTTTCTTCTGCCTGTACCCAGGAGGGTGCAGGCAGACTCGGTATGCTTTGCATTCTCTTGGTCATCTTCTTTTTGTTTTGCCTCGTATATCTGCTTACTTAGCATTTTATTTCACATGTGCATGGACGGGGATACATATCATGCTAACCCACATCCTTGACGCGAACGATTTGCTCAATGCTGTGAGGACTGTGCATCAACCGCTGGATATTTCCTGGCCTGGCTCTTCACGCTTTCTTCCTGGTCCACTCGGCTTGTATTTTCATTCATAATGTACTATAATGCATATCACCACTCCAATTATATAAATATGTACGCTTTTTCCTTCGCCAAGGTTTTACCCACAAGGGTGGTTTTACTTGGCAAGGTTTTAATGCAGCATATCATATATGATTTGGAGGTTGATAATCATCAACTTTCTAATTTCATAATATGTTACCTCTATGTAATAAGGTATTCCTCCGCCATAAGTGAGGTCTTATGCTAATAAAATCCTTTCTCGATAATATATATATATATATATATATATATATATATATATATATATATATATTAGATGAAATAATGGATGGATTCTCCAGTTTGGAAACGCATACGAAGAGTTTATGATCAAGTACGCAAGGGGGGTAACAGCCGTTTGTCTTTTCAATTCATTTGGCATAAGCTCATTCCCCCCAACATCCAAGTGTTCCTATGGAAACTATATCAGAATGCATTACCCCTTCCTGCAAATTTACAACGGTTTATATATGTCTATCCCAGTTAATGTCCTTTTTGCCTTGAAGCACAAGTTACGGTTGATCACATATTTCTCGAGTGTTCTGAAATTATGGAAATATGGAATGTCTACAGCATTTTCTTAGATGGTCCGAGTAAAGTCATTAGAACACTACAGCAACAGTTGTTGCAATGGTGGATGTCTACAAAAGGTAAAACTCTCAAAGGCATATTACGTAAAGTTTCTCCATCGATCATCGTTTGGGAACTATGGAAGGCTTATACTTCCATCATTTTTGGGAAAGAACGATGGAGACGAAGATCAATTCTAGAAAACATTCGCCGATCAATTTATGAATGGACATCATCTCAGGCAGATAAGAAATATGCAGCTTTTGATCCAGACTTAATCACTTGTGGATTACCTCCTATCATAAAGCCTCCTCGTTGTATGGTTGTTCGTTGGATGCATCCTCCGTCTGGTCGATTTAAATTGAATATAAAATCCATCTCATGGGCGAATATCAGCAGCTGGCGGTGCCATATTGCGAGATAGTAGCGGTATCTTCATTGGAGCAATCTCTTTTCACCTTCCGTTATCTACTCCGGCGACAGCTGAATTTCAAGCAGCATATTATGGTTACTTATATTTTGCTAGACATTGGAATTCAATTGATGTAGAGATTGATGCACAAGGGGTCATTTCAGAGGTTCAACAAAGTGGCTCTACACATGCTTTGATTTTTCGTGAATTGTTAATTTCTTCTACTTCAGCTTTATCATATGTACCGTGCGAGGCGAATCAACCGGCTCATTTCTTAGCACAATATGGTCAATTCCACAATCGTCTATCAGTATTTCAGACCATAGCTGAGCTGCCACCAATAGTTCGAGCAAGTTATCAGACGAAAGCCACTCCCCATATTAGACATGGCTACAGCTCTTACTAAACTTTGTTGCCTATATCGCAAGATATGGGCAACATGGGTATGATTAATGACCTCTTTTTCAACTGCATGTTTTTATCTGGCTATTACTCTAATGTCACTCGCTTTTCATAAACTTAGGGTTGCCTGTTTCTTCGGATATGGGCAACATGGGTAATTTATTTCATGATATTGATTGCTTCACACCCATTGCTGATACCATACTTTTATCGCTAACTGCTTTCATTTCTCTTGCATGCATGGGCTCATGGTGGCATCTAACTTGGAGGAGCAATAACTTAACTGAGCAACAACTAGATCCAATACCTCAAGTTTTGGAAGATGCAAGCACAACAACGACAACTACTTTGTATTCATGTACTAATTCCAATCGTATAAATATGTACGCTTTTCCTTCGCCAAGGTTTTATCCACAAGGATGGTTTTACTTGGCAAGGTTTTAATGCGGCATATCATATACGATTCGAGATAGAAATTATATGTTTGTTATATTATCATTTCTCATTCACTGATTAACATTGTAATATGGTTTTTCTCCGCCAAAAGTGAGGAATAATAAAATATCTATATCTTTATTGCTTAAAAAATGGACGGTACCGCCCGTCTTTCACTTTAAAAAAATATTTTAGATGAAGGATAGACGGTACCGTCTGGATATTTTATTGATGTAAATATGCCCTAACTTGTGGCGGAGGAATACATAATGTGCAAATCGTAGGTGGTTATAGAGAGACTCTCCCAAACCAAATCAAACAAAATAGTAATGATATACATAATGTGCAAAACAATAGCTAATAAAAATGTGAATTTTGAGATTCTAAGTATAATACATGATAGCCTAATGTAATCATTAACCACTTGAGCCAATCGTAGGTGGTTATTGTTTACTGTTCGCAATAATGGATAACTTCGCCACAAGAAAGACATGTCCTGATAAGTGGATGCGCCCCATGGGATTAAATTTGATGTCGTTTGTTGCTTCATAGGACGTCGTGTAAGACACCAAATCATCTTGATCAGTAAAAGGAAATCCAAATTCAGTTGACAAGAAGTAAGATAAATACGATACATATCAGTGTTTCCTGTATTCAAGAAGAACACAGGCAACTGAAAGAAATCGCAAGCCACCTCTCCGATGCAGCAGAGATTTAATGGTCCAAAATATTTCAGCAGGCTATCCTTATGTTCCTCAGTAGTATCACAGAAAAGGAAAGTGTGATCCACATAATAAGTACATGTGATTGAAACCGTAAAAAGGAACAGAAATAAAAAGAGAACATACCGACGTTGCCTATGTCAATATTTGACATAGGAAACTGCTTCAGTAGGACGCCAACCCATAGAGAGATATATAAATAACATCAAAATCGCAAGTTGGGTACCGCAGTATCCAAAGCTATCGGACCACAAACTTCACATGGCAAATTCGATAAGTTTGTAAAAATAATGACCCCTGCTGCATGCAACCCATGTCGAGATAGAGCATGTGCTACCGTGTTCATCTCTCGTGGACAGTAAGATAGTGTTGAAGCATTTAGTAGTAGAAATCGTACTGTACGCCGCAAGTCAGTAGCATAGGCACCCGTAAAGATATCCGGTCCAGATATATGGTTTAGCAAAACCTGACAGTCTGTTTCTATAATTAACTTATCATATTCCTGAGAGTAAAATATAAGCGAATACTGGAGCGCCATGAGCTCGGCTCTCAATGGTGACATAGCATGCAAATAAAAGCAAATAGCTAAAATCAAATCCCCATGTTAATTGCGTAAAACGGCTCCTGCAGCCGCCTTATTATGTCTCACTGCTGCATCGACGTTCAACTTGAATTTACCAACCGGAGGCTGCAGCCAGCAAACTATTCTTTCTCTATGTGAGCGAATAATCGGAGAAAATGAGTGGGCAGACAAATGTGGAATATGCTATGAAAATTTTTGTCCCTGTGTTGCGGCACACCAAGTGTAGACGTGATCCCTAACCCTCTCAAATAGCCGGTTGTATGAGAAGCCATCCTCTCCAAAACGAATACGTGCATATTCTTTCCAAACGACCCATACTACTAATGCTGGTACCACAGCTCTCAATTGGTCAATCATTGTGTTTAAGGAAGATTGTTACACCCCGTGACTTTTAAGCACGACTTTCAACACGTTAGGTCAACCTTAAATACAATTTAAGTAATGATGTAGGATGTGTTAGTTAGTTACTTAAAATATAGGAAAAAATAAGAAAAGGGGTTAGAAGTAGAATTAGAGGTAATTAAGGGTAATTACATAAAAAGCCCCTACTAAAGAAAGGGGAGTTACACCACACTTTGGTATAACTCCCCATTCACCTAATTGGGGACGGTTAAACAGTGCCAAAAGGGGAGAGAAACCGCAGGTGAAAAGAGAAGGAGAAAAGGACAGGAAGAAGAAGAAGAGAAGAAGGAAAAAGGGAAGAAAGAAGGCCAATCTAAGTGCAATCTTTACCGAAATTCTGCAGTAAATCCGTAAGCCCACTAGAAACAAAGGCAAGTAATCTTTCTATACGCTTTACGCAAATTTTGATACTTAAGGCCCTATGTTCTTACAAAGAGAAAACATGAATCACACATTAGTATTCTTGTCTTGTCTATCTTAAATGCTTTGCTATATGTAAGCCTTGTTGCTAATTGTGTAAAGTCTTGCTCTTTGGGCCATATTTCTGAAACAGTTGTGTGGTGCTTTATTGTTTGTCAAGCATGCCCATAAAAGTGTATATTTTGACGTGCTTATTGTCTTGCTCTACTCTTATGTTGATTGCCTACACTTAGACGTTGAGAGTAAGTGCAGGAAATTGAGAGATGAGTGATGACATTGCTGTAGTCTTGTTTTGTTGGGAAAGTTGATGAGATCTTTTGAAGGTTGTGAATGATTGAAGGCTAGAGTGGATATTGCTAGGCATGACTAGGCATCAATTCATGTTTAGATGTGTGTTAAGTAAGATGAATCTAGATGTTAAGATGGATCTTTAAGTGTTGAAAATGGAAGGGTTGAAGAAGGAGGGTGTTGGAGAGGAAGTTACTGCAGAAAAACTGCAGTTTGGCATCGTCAGAACACTTCGAACGCCTACATTAGGCGCTCTATGTCACATTAGGCGCCTAATGTAGCGTTCAATGTGTCCTGAAGCTTTCCCGTACAGAAAAACTGCAATTTAGAACCGTCAGAACACTTTGAACACCTACATTAGGCGCTTCATGTCACATTAGGCGCCTAATGTAGCGTTCAATGTCGCATTAGGCGCTTCATGTAGGCGTTCAATGTCTATGGCACATCCCCGAACACTTCGAACGCCTAGTATAGGCGCTCTATGTCACTTTAGGCGCCTCATGTGGCGTTCCAAGTATACTGGAAGTCTTTTTGACCCTTTAGGTGCCCTATGTAAGTGTAGCAACTTTATACACTTTCTTTGAACATAAAATGCAAGGGTATTTGAGGTGTAAATGAGGAATAGATGGTAAGATTGACTAAGTAAGAATAAGATTGAATCCCAAGTGAATTAGTGAGACGAACGGACTTGGGAAGATACAAACAGGGAGTGTTTGAGGTGCAAGACCGTATACTTGATATGTAAGATGAGTGTGTGGGATACCTTTATTATCTACCATTGTTCATGAATTACAAAGTGTTTGAAAAAGTGCTAGAGTTGTAAACATTAAGTGTGAATGAGTAGGGTTAAGTATGAATTCGAAGAGGATTCGTGATATGAAAGGGCATGAAGTGGTATGAATGAGGTGTATTTGAGTAGTAAACATTAAGTGTGAATGAGTAAAGTTAGGTATGAATCCAAAGTGAGTTAGCAATATGAAAGAGCACAAAATGGTACGAAAAGGGTGTGTTTGAGGAAGTATGAACGAGCAAGGTTAAGTGTGAACTCGAGACGATTTCGTAATACGAAGGGACATGAAATGATACGAGCAAAATGTGATAGGGGTTCATGACTTTGTACTTGATATGTAAAGTGTGTGTGCATGTTTATACGTTTGATATGATGTTACATGAGCATTCTGCATCATGACATGGGCACTTGCATTTGATTTGAGAATTTCTTTGCGAAAGAACATGTGTTTACAAGAAAAGTTTGAAGTTTTCGAAAGACAAGATGGCTGCTGGTTGATCGCAGGGTATAAAAGTCACGCCTGCGAAAGCAGGGTATAAAAGCGTGATCTGTGAATCAACAGCAGGGTATAAAGTATTTTATGGGGCCGTGGACCTATCAGCACGGAAAATAAAGTTATTTTATGGGGCCGTGGACCTTTCAGCACGGATATATGATATATGTAATGGGGCCGTGGACCTTTCAGCACGGATATATGATATATGTAATGGGGCCGTGGACCTTTCAGCACGGATATATGATATATGTAATAGGGCCGTGGACCTTTCAGCACGGGGTATAAAGTTATATGTTATGGGGCCGTGGACCTTTCAGCACGGGGTATAAAGTTCTGTTTGCTGTGGACTGATCACCCACAGGGTATAAAGTTCTGCTACGCGAAGAATATGATATGTAAAGTGATGAAATGTTTTGTGAATTGACATGCATGACATGTTTATGAAAGAAGACATATGCATGGGTGTTGTGTGTGATTTTAAAGAAGTACATGCATCATGATACACGAAGCATAAGACTTGATATGCAAGAAACATGGTTAGTTTATGACTTGCTTATGTGATACGTTGTTTTAATACATGCTTGTTCTCGTACCCGTATACCATATATGTGCTTTATCTCTTTTGAGAAATTCTTATTGAGATGCTATTTGTTAACCCGAGCACCTATATTTTGGGCAATGATTTATACACCGGTGACTCGTCGTGTGTGATTCCGTAAGGTGTATAGACGGGTTACTTGCTGGCGATAATTTCGCTAAGAACAGTTACTCTATTCCTTTCTCAGGTGAGCCTGAATATGAGTTGATATTCATCGAGGACGATGGCGAGTGGGCTCAATGGGATGACGGACAGGGGAATAGATAGATGCTGGACTACTTTCTTTAAGTTTGGAAACTCGTTGTTATTATGTTGATCTAGAACTTATGTTGGTTAGATGAACAAACACCTTTTATTTCCGCTACAGTTTCTGGTTGTATGATTTACGATGAAGGTTTAATTTTATGACGTTTCCGCTGGTTCTTTTATCTTACATTATGAAGGATGTACGTTTGATCTGCTTGACGCTTCGTAGTTCTCCTAGTAGGCTACGGCGGGTGCACTGGTTCCGATGACGGTATCGGGCCGGGCGCTACAGGTGGTATCAGAGACTAGGCTTCAGATCTATCTTGGAAACTTAGGTTCATGATCTTATAACAAGTTAAGATGTGATTTTCCCTTAAGTTTGATCCTTAGGTATAAGTGATGATTTTCTAGAGTCTAAGTATGATCTGGGTTGGGTGTGTGTGAGCGCGTATATCATTTAAATTTCTATAATAATTTAAATTGTCAGACCCCATTGATCTCCTGGATACAACTTTGTGATGCCTTTCTGAAGTATTACGTGCCCAAGAAAGCGATCTTAGACAAGATAAGGGCGTTCGACGGGCTAAAACAGAGTCGGATGATAATGTCGGAGTATGCCAACCATGTCCATGCTTCGGGTAAGTTCGCTCCTGCGATTATGCTTGATAATCGCTTAAAGATACGAAAGTTCAAACGAGGTTTGGATTCAAGAATTCAGTCGGCAATTGTAATTACGGAGATGAGAACCTACGAAGACATGCTGGACACGTACTTTCACGTTAAGAGGGATTTCTGCAGAATAGCTGCAAGAGAGGCGGTGCAAGATACTCTGACAGAGATAAGAGGCCAAGGGAGGAGATTGGATTTGGTGGCTGGTCAGGATGTTTGGATCAAGATTCAGAAGAGATGTCCGGTCGGAAAAAAAAAATTTTAGGGACCCCACCATAGAACCCAAATGTAAATCCGGCTGTAGGAGTTTTCCGCATTGCAATAAGAGCCATGATGGTGAATGTGAAAAGTTGGCAAGAGTGTGTTATCGATGCGGATAGGTAGGTCATCTCGTTAGAGATTGTCCAGAGATGAGGAAGAATGCTCTGGGGGAAGCGGCTCAGCAGCCGAAGACGGATGTCCGCGTCAATGTCATGATTGCTATGGATATTTGGAAAGTCGCCGATGTCGTATGAGGTATGGTTTTAGTGGACAAGATAGTCACCAATGTTCTTTTAATAGCGGCGTGAACCCCTCTTTTGTGGCAAAGGGATTTGTTAAGCGCCTTTGTGGTTCACTAGAATAGTTGGAGATTCCGTACTGTGTCCAAGCGTCCAAGACCAAATTATGATTCCACATTAACATTGACTATCGATTAAAACAAGTAACAGTTAAGAACTCTGAGATAAAGGATATAATCTTCCAAGGGGATTACTGTTGATTCGAAGGAAGTTGAAGTTATTACCGAGTGGTCTGGACCCACGAATGACACTGAAGTGCAACGTTTCTTGGGTCTAGCTAGTTATTATAGGAAGTTTGTCGAGGGACTTTCGACAATAGCGAAGCCCTCAGTTGGCTTACTCAAAAGAAGTCCAAGTTTGAGTGAACGGCAGAATGCGAGAAAAGCTTCACGGAGCTTAAGAGGAGGTTAACCATAGCTCCAGTATTGGCTCAACCTTTTGATACTGATGGGTTTGTGATATGTAGTGATGTGTCGAAAAACAGTCTAGGTACGTAAACTGTAGCGTGAGTTATGACTTTCCATCCAAATTGAGTTTTGTTGATACTTCACTTGTAGACTGTGTTTTGATGCAATACGAACGAGTTATCGCGTATGCCTCAGGACAGCTAAACATGAGACAGCTAAGAGGGTTGGAACTACAAAAGGACTACGGCTTAACCATTAATTACCATTCAGGAAAGCTAATAAAGTGGCCAGTGTAGTAAACGGAAAAGCTAACCATGCGCGACAGTCACCACTTGAGAGAGAAATAGAAGAATTTAACTTGGTTTCTGTTTACTCTATAGTAATGTTTTCGCATCATTGACCGTCACACCGAGTTTGATGGATTGGTTGAAAGAAGCTCAGAAGAAGAATAAGACTGTGGGTGATATTGCTGGGAAACTGAGGTATAGTCAGGTTGATGGATTTTAGACCAAGGTGGACGGGAACTTATGTTAGAGGAAAAATGTGTGTACATGATTTAGATGAGCCAAGAAAAGAAATTTTGCAAGGGGGCTTACAGCTCAAGGTTATCAATAAATAATGGTAGCACCAGAATGTACAAGGATCGCTAACAATATTATTGGTGGTGTAAGATGAAGAGACATATTGCGGAGTTCATTGGCAGGTGTCCAGTATGTCAGTAATTTGAGACTGAACACCAACAACCTAGTGGATTAGTGATACCGTTGGAGCTTCCAGGGTATAGATAGGAACTTATTACTATGGACTTTGTGGATGATTACCGAAAACAAGAAGTGGATATAACATAATTTTGGTGATTGTGGATCGATCGACCAACCTGCACATTTTCTATCGGTCTCGAAGGAAGTATCTCTCGGAAGTTGGTAAATTTAGATATGGACAACATTGTCAGCCTACATGGTGTTCCAATAAGTATAGTGTCTGACCGAGACCAACGGTTCACTTCCAAGCTCTGGATAGTATTCTAGAGGGCCCTGGGTAAGGCGTTAAGGATGAGTACATCCTATCACCCTCAGACATGGACAGTCTGAACGGACTATGTATACCCTAAAAGACATGTTAAAAGTTGGTGTCCTGGATTTCAAAAGGAGTTGGGGATGTAATGGTGAAGTTAATGGAGCTCTATCATAATAACAGTCACCACAATGCAATTGATATGGCTCCTTTTGAAGCTTTGTATGGAAGGAAGTGTAGCTCCTCATTCTATTGGGGATGAATTCGGTGGGAGGACCATCACCAAACATGAACAACTCGAGAGGACATTAGGAAGTGCGAGAATCACTCGAGAGAGACTCAAGTCGGCTAAGGACCGCAACAAAAGTTAGACGGGTTCTAAACGACGACCTTAGGAGTTAATGTAGGTGGAAAGGTTTAATTGAGAATATCACCTAAAACAAAGGTACTATGATATTGGAGTGAAGGGCAATTTAAGTCCCGTTCTATTGCTCCGTATGAGATACTTGAGAAGGTGGGAGTTTTGGTATAGGAGTTGGAGTTACCCCCGGTATTAGTGCAAGTCCAAAAGGTATTTTATATATCTCAGTTTAGGAAGTATGAGACGGATCCGATCAGTGTGCTCGAAGCACAATCTTTGGAACTCAATAGTGAGTTATATATGAAGAGATACCTGTGAGGATCGTAGAACGAAAGGTCCAAGTGTTGAGGAAATGGGTGATCTCTTATGTAAAGGTCCAATGGAGCAACCACACGGAACGTGAAGCCACTTGGGCACTCGAAGAACAAATGCGGGAGAAGTATCCTCAACTCTTCAGCTAAGGTACGTAAGTTTCGAGGACGAAACTTTTTGTAAGGGGGTGGAATGTTACACCCCGTGACTTTTAAGCACGACTTTCAACACGTTAGGTCAACCTTAAATACAATTTAAGTAATGATGTAGGATGTGTTAGTTAGTTACTTAAAATATAGGAAAAAATAAGAAAAGGGGTTAGAAGTAGAATTAGAGGTAATTAAGGGTAATTACATAAAAGGCCCCTACTAAAGAAAGGGGAGTTACACCACACTTTGGTATAACTACCCATTCACCTAATTGGGGACGGTTAAACAGTGCCAAAAGGGGAGAGAAACCGCAGGTGAAAAGAGAAGGAGAAAAGGAGAGGAGGAAGAAGAAGAGAAGAAGGAAAAAGGGAAGAAAGAAGGCCAATCTAAGTGCAATCTTTACCGAAATTCTGCAGTAAATCCGTAAGCCAACTAGAAACAAAGGCAAGTAATCTTTCTATACGCTTTACGCAAATTTTGATACTTAAGGCCCTATGTTCTTACAAAGAGAAAACATGAATCACACATTAGTATTCTTGTCTTGTCTATCTTAAATGCTTTGCTATATGTAAGCCTTGTTGCTAATTGTGTAAAGTCTTGCTCTTTGGGCCATATTTCTGACACAGTTGTGTGGTGCTTTATTGTTTGTCAAGCATGCCCATAAAAGTGTATATTTTGACGTGCTTATTGTCTTGCTCTACTCTTATGTTGATTGCCTACACTTAGACGTTGAGAGTAAGTGCAGGAAATTGAGAGATGAGTGATGACATTGCTGTAGTCTTGTTTTGTTGGGAAAGTTGATGAGATCTTTTGAAGGTTGTGAATGATTGAAGGCTAGAGTGGATATTGCTAGGCATGACTAGGCATCAATTCATGTTTAGATGTGTGTTAAGTAAGATGAATCTAGATGTTAAGATGGATCTTTAAGTGTTGAAAATGGAAGGGTTGAAGAAGGAGGGTGTTGGAGAGGAAGTTACTACAGAAAAACTACAGTTTGGCATCGTCAGAACACTTCGAACGCCTACATTAGGCGCTCTATGTCACATTAGGCGCCTAATGTAGCGTTCAATGTGTCCTGAAGCTTTCCCGTACAGAAAAACTGCAATTTAGAACCGTCAGAACACTTCGAACACCTACATTAGGCGCTTCATGTAGGCGTTCAATGTCTACGGCACATCCCCGAACACTTCGAACGCCTAGTATAGGCGCTCTATGTCACTTTAGGCGCCTCATGTGGCGTTCCAAGTATACTGGAAGTCTTTTTGACCCTTTAGGTGCCCTATGTAAGTGTAGCAACTTTATACACTTTCTTTGAACATAAAATGCAAGGGTATTTGAGGTGTAAATGAGGAATAGATGGTAAGATTGACTAAGTAAGAATAAGATTGAATCCCAAGTGAATTAGTGAGACGAACGGACTTGGGAAGATACAAACAGGGAGTGTTTGAGGTGCAAGACCGTATACTTGATATGTAAGATGAGTGTGTGGGATACCTTTATTATCTACCATTGTTCATGAATTACAAAGTGTTTGAAAAAGTGCTAGAGTTGTAAACATTAAGTGTGAACGAGTAGGGTTAAGTATGAATTCGAAGAGGATTCGTGATATGAAAGGGCTTGAAGTGGAATGAATGAGGTGTATTTGAGTAGTAAACATTAAGTGTGAATGAGTAAAGTTAGGTATGAATCCAAAGTGAGTTAGCAATATGAAAGAGCACAAAATGGTACGAAAAGGGTGTGTTTGAGGAAGTATGAACGAGCAAGGTTAAGTGTGAACTCGAGACGATTTCGTAATACGAAGGGACATGAAATGATACGAGCAGAATGTGATAGGGGTTCATGACTTTGTACTTGATATGTAAAGTGTGTGTGCATGTTTATACGTTTGATATGATGTTACATGAGCATTCTGCATCATGACATGGGCACTTGCATTTGATTTGAGAATTGCTTTGCGAAAGAACATGTGTTTACAAGAAAAGTTTGAAGTTTTCGAAAGACAAGATGGCTGCTGGTTGATCGCAGGGTATAAAAGTCACGCCTGCGAAAGCAGGGTATAAAAGCGTGATCTGTGAATCAACAGCAGTGTATAAAGTATTTTATGGGGCCGTGGACCTTTCAGCACGGATATATGATATATGTAATGGGGCAGTGGACCTTTCAGCACGGATATATGATATATGTAATGGGGCAGTGGACCTTTCAGCACGGATATATGATATATGTAATGGGGCCGTGGACCTTTCAACACGGATATATGATATATGTAATAGGGCCGTGGACCTTTCAGCACGGGGTATAAAGTTATATGTTATGGGGCCGTGGACCTTTCAGCACGGGGTATAAAGTTCTGTTTGCTGTGGACTGATCACCCACAGGGTATAAAGTTCTGCTACGCGAAGAATATGATATGTAAAGTGATGAAATGTTTTGTGAATTGACATGCATGACATGTTTATGAAAGAAGACATATGCATGGGTGTTGTGTGTGATTTTAAAGAAGTACATGCATCATGATACACGAAGCATAAGACTTGATATGCAAGAAACGTGGTTAATTTATGACTTGCTTATGTGATACGTTGTTTTAATACATGCTTGTTCTCGTACCCGTGTACCATATATGTGCTTTATCTGTTTTGAGAAATTCTTATTGAGATGCTATTTGTTAACCCGAGCACCTATATTTTGGGCAATGATTTATACACCGGTGACTCGTCGTGTGTGATTCCGTAAGGTGTATAGACGGGTTACTTGCTGGCGATAATTTCGCTAAGAACAGTTACTCTATTCCTTTCTCAGATGAGCTTGAATATGAGTTGATATTCATCGAGGACGATGGCGAGTGGGCTCAATGGGATGACGGACAGGGGAATAGATAGATGCTGGACTACTTTCTTTAAGTTTGGAAACTCGTTGTTATTATGTTGATCTAGAACTTATGTTGGTTAGATGAACAAACACCTTTTATTTCCGCTACAGTTTCTGGTTGTATGATTTACGATGAAGGTTTAATTTTATGACGTTTCCGCTGGTTCTTTTATCTTACATTATGAAGGATGTACGTTTGATCTGCTTGACGCTTCGTAGTTCTCCTAGTAGGCTACGGCGGGTGCACTGGTTCCGATGACGGTATCGGGCCGGGCGCTACAGGTGGTATCAGAGACTAGGCTTCAGATCTATCTCGGAAACTTAGGTTCATGATCTTATAACAAGTTAAGATGTGATTTTCCCTTAAGTTTGATCCTTAGGTATAAGTGATGATTTTCTAGAGTCTAAGTATGATCTAGGTTGGGTGTGTGCGAGCGCGTATATCATTTAAATTTCTATAATAATTTAAATTGTCAGACCCCATTGATCTCCTGGATACAACTTTGTGATGCCTTTCTGAAGTATTACGTGCCTAAGACAGCGATCTTAGACAAGATAAGGGCGTTCGACGGGCTAAAACAGAGTCGGATGATAATGTCGGAGTATGCCAACCATGTCCATGCTTCGGGTAAGTTCGCTCCTGCGATTATGCTTGATAATCGCTTAAAGATACGAAAGTTCGAACGAGGTTTGGATTCAAGAATTCAGTCGGCAATTGTAATTACGGAGATGAGAACCTACGAAGACATGCTGGACACGTACTTTCACGTTAAGAGGGATTTCTGCAGAATAGCTGCAAGAGAGGCGGTGCAAGATACTCTGACAGAGATAAGAGGCCAAGGGAGGAGATTGGATTTGGTGGCTGGTCAGGACGTTTGGATCAAGATTCAGAAGAGATGTCCGGTCGGAAAAAAAAAATTTTAGGGACCCCACCATAGAACCCAAATGTAAATCCGGCTGTAGGAGTTTTCCGCATTGCAATAAGAGCCATGATGGTGAATGTGAAAAGTTGGCAAGAGTGTGTTATCGATGCGGATAGGTAGGTCATCTCGTTAGAGATTGTCCAGAGATGAGGAAGAATGCTCTGGGGGAAGCGGCTCAGCAGCCGAAGACGGATGTCCGCGTCAATGTCATGATTGCTATGGATATTTGGAAAGTCGCCGATGTGGTATGAGGTATGGTTTTAGTGGACAAGATAGTCACCAATGTTCTTTTAATAGCGGCGTGAACCCCTCTTTTGTGGCAAAGGGATTTGTTAAGCGCCTTTGTGGTTCACTAGAATAGTTGGAGATTCCGTACTGTGTCCAAGCGTCCAAGACCAAATTATGATTCCACATTAACATTGACTATCGATTAAAACAAGTAACAGTTAAGAACTCTGAGATAAAGGATATAATCTTCCAAGGGGATTACTGTTGATTCGAAGGAAGTTGAAGTTATTACCGAGTGGTCTGGACCCACGAATGACACTGAAGTGCAACGTTTCTTGGGTCTAGCTAGTTATTATAGGAAGTTTGTCGAGGGACTTTCGACAATAGCGAAGCCCTCAGTCGGCTTACTCAAAAGAAGTCCAAGTTTGAGTGAACGGCAGAATGCGAGAAAAGCTTCACGAGCTTAAGAGGAGGTTAACCATAGCTCCAGTATTGGCTCAACCTTTTGATACTAATGGGTTTGTGATATGTAGTGATGTGTCGAAAAACAGTCTAGGTACGTAAACTGTAGTGTGAGTTATGACTTTCCATCCAAATTGAGTTTTGTTGATACTTCACTTGTAGACTGTGTTTTGATGCAATACGAACGAGTTATCGCGTATGCCTCAGGACAGCTAAACATGAGACAGCTAAGAGGGTTGGAACTACAAAAGGACTACGGCTTAACCATTAATTACCATTCAGGAAAGCTAATAAAGTGGCCAGTGTAGTAAACGGAAAAGCTAACCATGCGGTACAGTCACCACTTGAGAGAGAAATAGAAGAATTTAACTTGGTTTCTGTTTACTCTATAGTAATGTTTTCGCATCATTGACCGTCACACCGAGTTTGATGGATTGGTTGAAAGAAGCTCAGAAGAAGAATAAGACTGTGGGTGATATTGCTGGGAAACTGAGGTATAGTCAGGTTGATGGATTTTAGACCAAGGTGGACGGGAACTTATGTTAGAGGAAAAATGTGTGTACATGATTTAGATGAGCCAAGAAAAGAAATTTTGCAAGGGGGCTTACAGCTCAAGGTTATCAATAAATAATGGTAGCACCAGAATGTACAAGGATCGCTAACAATATTATTGGTGGTGTAAGATGAAGAGACATATTGCGGAGTTCATTGGCAGGTGTCCAGTATGTCAGTAATTTGAGACTGAACACCAACAACCTAGTGGATTAGTGATACCGTTGGAGCTTCCAGGGTATAGATAGGAACTTATTACTATGGACTTTGTGGATGATTACCGAAAACAAGAAGTGGATATAACATGATTTTGGTGATTGTGGATCGATCGACCAACCTGCACATTTTCTATCGGTCTCGAAGGAAGTATCTCTCGAAAGTTGGTAAATTTAGATATGGACAACATTGTCAGCCTACATGGTGTTCCAATAAGTATAGTGTCTGACCGAGACCAACGGTTCACTTCCAAGCTCTGGATAGTATTCTAGAGGGCCCTGGGTAAGGCGTTAAGGATGAGTACATCCTATCACCCTCAGACATGGACAGTCTGAACGGACTACGTATACCCTAAAAGACATGTTAAAAGTTGGTGTCTTGGATTTCAAAAGGAGTTGGGGATGTAATGGTGAAGTTAATGGAGCTCTATCATAATAACAGTCACCACAATGCAATTGATATGGCTCCTTTTGAAGCTTTGTATGGAAGGAAGTGTAGCTCCTCATTCTATTGGGGATGAATTCGGTGGGAGGACCATCACCAAACATGAACGACTCGAGAGGACATTAGGAAGTGCGAGAATCACTCGAGAGAGACTCAAGTCGGCTAAGGACCGCAACAAAAGTTAGACGGGTTCTAAACGACGACCTTAGGAGTTAATGTAGGTGGAAAGGTTTAATTGAGAATATCACCTAAAACAAAGGTACTATGATATTGGAGTGAAGGGCAATTTAAGTCCCGTTCTATTGCTCCGTATGAGATACTTGAGAAGGTGGGAGTTTTGGTATAGGAGTTGGAGTTACCCCCGGTATTAGTGCAAGTCCAAAAGGTATTTTATATATCTCAGTTTAGGAAGTATGAGACGGATCCGATCAGTGTGCTCGAAGCACAATCTTTGGAACTCAATAGTGAGGTTATATATGAAGAGATACCTGTGAGGATCGTAGAACGAAAGGAACAAGTGTTGAGGAAATGGGTGATCTCTTATGTAAAGGTCCAATGGAGCAACCACACGGAACGTGAAGCCACTTGGGCACTCGAAGAACAAATGAGGGAGAAGTATCCTCAACTCTTCAGCTAAGGTACGTAAGTTTCGAGGACGAAACTTTTTGTAAGGGGGGTGGAATGTTACACCCCGTGACTTTTAAGCACGACTTTCAACACGTTAGGTCAACCTTAAATACAATTTAAGTAATGATGTAGGATGTGTTAGTTAGTTACTTAAAATATAGGAAAAAATAAGAAAAGGGGTTAGAAGTAGAATTAGAGGTAATTAAGGGTGATTACATAAAAAGCCCCTACTAAAGAAAGGGGAGTTACACCACACTTTGGTATAACTCCCCATTCACCTAATTGGGGACGGTTAAACAGTGCCAAAAGGGGAGAGAAACCGCAGGTGAAAAGAGAAGGAGAAAAGGAGAGGAGGAAGAAGAAGAGAAGAAGGAAAAAGGGAAGAAAGAAGGCCAATCTAAGTGCAATCTTTACCGAAATTCTGCAGTAAATCCGTAAGCCAACTAGAAACAAAGGCAAGTAATCTTTCTATACGCTTTACGCAAATTTTGATACTTAAGGCCCTATGTTCTTACAAAGAGAAAACATGAATCACACATTAGTATTCTTGTCTTGTCTATCTTAAATGCTTTGCTATATGTAAGCCTTGTTGCTAATTGTGTAAAGTCTTGCTCTTTGGGCCATATTTCTGAAACAGTTGTGTGGTGCTTTATTGTTTGTCAAGCATGCCCATAAAAGTGTATATTTTGACGTGCTTATTGTCTTGCTCTACTCTTATGTTGATTGCCTACACTTAGACGTTGAGAGTAAGTGCAGGAAATTGAGAGATGAGTGATGACATTGCTGTAGTCTTGTTTTGTTGGGAAAGTTGATGAGATCTTTTGAAGGTTGTGAATGATTGAAGGCTAGAGTGGATATTGCTAGGCATGACTAGGCATCAATTCATGTTTAGATGTGTGTTAAGTAAGATGAATCTAGATGTTAAGATGGATCTTTAAGTGTTGAAAATGGAAGGGTTGAAGAAGGAGGGTGTTGGAGAGGAAGTTACTGCAGAAAAACTGCAGTTTGGCATCGTCAGAACACTTCGAACGCCTACATTAGGCGCTCTATGTCACATTAGGCGCCTAATGTAGCGTTCAATGTGTCCTGAAGCTTTCCCGTACAGAAAAACTGCAATTTAGAACCGTCAGAACACTTCGAACACCTACATTAGGCGCTTCATGTCACATTAGGCGCCTAATGTAGCGTTCAATGTCGCATTAGGCGCTTCATGTAGGCGTTCAATGTCTACGGCACATCCCCGAACACTTCGAACGCCTAGTATAGGCGCTCTATGTCACTTTAGGCGCCTCATGTGGCGTTCCAAGTATATTGGAGTCTTTTTGACCCTTTAGGTGCCCTATGTAAGTGTAGCAACTTTATACACTTTCTTTGAACATAAAATGCAAGGGTATTTGAGGTGTAAATGAGGAATAGATCGTAAGATTGACTAAGTAAGAATAAGATTGAATCCCAAGTGAATTAGTGAGACGAACGGACTTGGGAAGATACAAACAGGCAGTGTTTGAGGTGCAAGACCGTATACTTGATATGTAAGATGAGTGTGTGGAATACCTTTATTATCTACCATTGTTCATGAATTACAAAGTGTTTGAAAGTGTGCTAGAGTTGTAAACATTAAGTGTGAATGAGTAGGGTTAAGTATGAATTCGAAGAGGATTCGTGATATGAAAGGGCATGAAGTGGTATGAATGAGGTGTATTTGAGTAGTAAACATTAAGTGTGAATGAGTAAAGTTAGGTATGAATCCAAAGTGAGTTAGCAATATGAAAGAGCACAAAATGGTACGAAAAGGGTGTGTTTGAGGAAGTATGAACGAGCAAGGTTAAGTGTGAACTCGAGACGATTTCGTAATACGAAGGGAGATGAAATGATACGAGCAGAATGTGATAGGGGTTCAAGACTTTGTACTTGATATGTAAAGTGTGTGTGCATGTTTATACGTTTGATATGATGTTACATGAGCATTCTGCATCATGACATGGGCACTTGCATTTGATTTGAGAATTGCTTTGCGAAAGAACATGTGTTTACAAGAAAAGTTTGAAGTTTTCGAAAGACAAGATGGCTGCTGGTTGATCGCAGGGTATAAAAGTCACGCCTGCGAAAGCAGGGTATAAAAGCGTGATCTGTGAATCAACAGCAGGGTATAAAGTATTTTATGGGGCCGTGGACCTATCAGCACGGAAAATAAAGTTATTTTTTGGGGCCGTGGACCTTTCAGCACGGATATATGATATATGTAATGGGGCCGTGGACCTTTCAGCACGGATATATGATATATGTAATGGGGCCGTGGACCTTTCAGCACGGATATATGATATATGTAATGGGGCCGTGGACCTTTCAGCACGGGGTATAAAGTTATATGTTATGGGGCCGTGGACCTTTCAGCACGGGGCATAAAGTTCTGTTTGCTGTGGACTGATCACCCACAGGGTATAAAGTTCTGCTACGCGAAGAATATGATATGTAAAGTGATGAAATGTTTTGTGAATTGACATGCATGACATGTTTATGAAAGAAGACATATGCATGGGTGTTGTGTGTGATTTTAAAGAAGTACATGCATCATGATACACGAAGCATAAGACTTGATATGCAAGAAACGTGGTTAGTTTATGACTTACTTATGTGATACGTTGTTTTAATACATGCTTGTTCTCGTACCCGTGTACCATATATGTGCTTTATCTGTTTTGAGAAATTCTTATTGAGATGCTATTTGTTAACCCGAGCACCTATATTTTGGGCAATGATTTATACACCGGTGACTCGTCGTGTGTGATTCCGTAATGTGTATAGACGGGTTACTTGCTGGCGATAATTTCGCTAAGAACAGTTACTCTATTCCTTTCTCAGGTGAGCCTGAATATGAGTTGATATTCATCGAGGACGATGGCGAGTGGGCTCAATGGGATGACGGACAGGGGAATAGATAGATGCTGGACTACTTTCTTTAAGTTTGGAAACTCGTTGTTATTATGTTGATCTAGAACTTATGTTGGTTAGATGAACAAACACCTTTTATTTCCGCTACAGTTTCTGGTTGTATGATTTACGATGAAGGTTTAATTTTATGATGTTTCCGCTGGTTCTTTTATCTTACATTATGAAGGATGTACGTTTGATCTGCTTGACGCTTCGTAGTTCTCCTAGTAGGCTACGGCGGGTGCACTGGTTCTGATGACGGTAT
>AP025072.1:11003414-11037260 GCA_036186865.1 Eustoma russellianum | reverse complement strand
GGGTGCACTGGTTCTGATGACGGTATCGGGCCGGGGCGCTACAAAGATGATCTCCACCAGCGAAGCAGATACTCCCGAATTGTGGAATGAGTAGGCATCGGGCCTAAAAAAAGGATTGCCACTCCTACCATAGCGGCACAATTGCCGAACACTGAACAAAGATGTGATCTAAAGTATCTGACTGTAACCTGCAGAAAACACACTAGGTAGGATATATAATCTACCATGAACGAAGATTGTCAGCGATGGGCAGCGAGCGCATCCATAATTTCCATAGAAACAGTCGCCCTCCCAGTGGCAAGCTCGGCCACCAGATATATTTCGAATATGAGAACTGGGACTGTGCATCTGACAGTGCCCTATACATTGATTTCAAAGAAAACTGCCCATTATTGTCCGCAGTCCAATTGAGACCATCATTTGTAATCTGCACTAAAGGAACCATATACTCATTTATCCGACAAATGCGTTTCTATGTGGGTGAATCATAAATATATGCACATAGTGCATTTCGCTGTCCATATTTAATCCGGCAAAAGACTACCCACAATGAAGAAGAGTGATGATAATTCCACCACAGACGACAATCATATGCCTGCTGCACTATAGAAAGGGAACGAATGTCTAGACCTCCATATTCCTTAGGACGGAAAATTTTATCCCATGACTGCCAATGATGCCGATTATTCTATAAGAAATTAGATATTTTCTTGTTAAGAGTATCAATTATGCTCTTTGGCAATCTAGAGCTAACAATAATATGCAGTGGCATTGAGGACAGTACATGTCGCAATAGAACCAAACCGCTAGCCATTGAAAGAAGTTTAGAAGACGAAGACTTCCACACAGTATCGAAATGAGTAGTCAATGATGTACAGTACGTAGCACGATTTATACCTCGATACAAGTATGAGCCCAGGTACTTAATAGGTAAAGTTGTGTGACGCTTTTGCCCAATACTTGTGTAACTCAGAGTCCCGAGACCCCTTCCCCGACAACAAACTGACTTTTGTTTAGATTCACCAATTGGCTTGAAGCTCGCTGATAGGTATCCAAAAAGCGTCGGACATGCCGCAAATTCAAAATAGTACCATTCAAAAAAATGACCAAGTCATCTGCGAATCCCAGATGTGAAACTTTTGGAACCATGCCTCCCTGAAAGCCGAGTATGACTCCCCCGTCCATAAGTTTGTTGAGCCCACGAGAAAATCCTTCAGAAGCCAATATGAACAAAAGAGGCGAAATAGAATCACCCTGTTTAACACCCCGGAACACTGGAAAAAAGTCAGCTAGCTTTCAATTAATTAAGACTGAGCAACGCATGGCGGACAAGTTATTGATCAAGATGCGGACCAATCTCGGATGGAATCCCATTTTCGACAAAAGATCAGCCAAGTAAGACCAACTCACCTGTCAAATGCTTTAGCCATGTCTAACTTAATCATCACATGACCACCCTGGACTGGCCTATCCAGTACATGCACTGTTTCTTGCGCTAGTAGTATCTGCTCCGTAATATCGCGACCTTTCAAAAACCCTGCCTCTTCTAGGGACATCAAACGGGGCAGCAGGGGAGAGACCCGAGTAGCTATGAGGCATGTAATTACCTTGGCTAAAACATTCGTCAAACAAATTAGGCGAAATTCTGAAAAAGATGTTGGATTGGCCACTTTAGGGATCAGCGTAATGAGTGCTGCTGCCATTTGACTCGGCAGCCGAACCCCTATAAAAAATTCCTGCACCGCTTTATGCACATCTGTGGAAATTAACTGCCAGAAATGTCTATAAAAGGACTCTGGAAAGCCATCAGGACCAGCTGCACTTGTGGGACTCAACTACCACACAGCCTGCTTAACCTCTTTTAAAATGGGCAAGGCAAGAAGCTGTTGATTTTCATCGCCAGTTACCAATCGTGGGATATATTGTAAGATATCATCATGTCCTTCAGTTTGTCCTCCCGTAAACAACGTCTGATAGTAACAAGTGGCTTCATTTTCAATAGCCTACTGTCACATTCTTCCCTGTTGTTGCTTAATATTCGTCGGATACATTGCTTTCGCCTCCTCGCCTTTACTGTTTGGTAAGAAAAACCGTGTGTTTGCATTACCCTCTCGTATCCATTTTACATTTTCCTTTTTTCCCCAAAATAATAGGGCTCGAGACTGAGCTAAACGCAACTTGGCCATAGCAAGATGATATGACGTCCGTGCGGCATCAGTAGGATTAGAGTCATATATTCTTTCACATTTCGTCACTTTTGTTTCAGCATTAGCCACTGCGTCAAATATATTCCAAAAAACATCTTTATTCCACCGATTTAGGCATCGCTTCAGATGCCGCAACTTAGTATAAAAACCCCACATGCCTCCAACTTAGGAAAAGAACACCAATAGTGTATAACAAAGATGTCAAAATCAGAATGAGTTATCCAAGCATCTAAATATCTGAATGAAGCAGGCGTAGTTATTGATATCACAGAACAATCTGGAAAGATAGGAGAATGGTCCGAAGATGATCGATTAAGATGCTGGTAGTGAACAGTCGCAAACAAGTCAAAAAAATGTGAAGAACAAAGATCATGATCCAGGCGACGACATACACGGCCCAGCCCCCTTCCATCGCACCAAGTGTAAGGAGAGCCTTGAAATTTAATTGACTATAGTGAACAGGCAGAAACAAAATAATTAAAATACTGCAATATGCGCAAAGGTGGAGTGGATCTTCCTTTATGCTCATCAAGTGATAAAAAAGTGTTGAAGTCCCCTCGAACCAGCTATGGTAAATCTAATGCAGCATGAAATGAAGCAAGATCTGCCCACAATGGGCGTCGCGCTGTGACAGTATGAAGACCATAAACTAAAGTGCACTAAAAAGAGTCTCCTGTAGGTAACAAACAAAACCTGAACGAGTGATTTTGAATGCCTTGCCGCTGGTCTTCTAACCTCAAAAAAGATTGCTGCCAGAAAACACAAATACGACCATCACATACGGACAATGCATGAGTAAAATCAAGTTGTAGATGATATGAGACTAATGCAGTCGGCCTAGCTTTATGTTCAATAATAACAAGAATCTGGAAATTATATCTGCGAGTTAGTGATAATAATCTAGGTATCGAGGTACAGATACCTCAAACATTCAATATGAGCATCTTCATTGATTGGACAGTACATCGAAAGAGTTAAAGAGAGCCGCCCGAGAGCGTGTGAATGGTGGAGAGAGTGGCTCAACATCCCGATGATGACGGCGCAGGAGTCGTGGTGGCACTTGAAAAGGTTGCTCTGGACCCGAATCAGATGGCGTTTGCGGCGAGACCTGGGACATCTCCTGCCTTTCCTTGTGTATCACATCAATAACAACTGCTTGTATCAGCCCATCGACATATGAAATAAACTCCCTTTCCTGGGAATCAGCCGGTATCTCAGAACCATTTCTGACAGCTACTTCTGTATCAGACATAGAGAAGGAGACGGGATTGTCAGACAAGTCCTTCAACATGCTATCATCAATCCTTTTAACCGGGAAATATCCTGTGCATCTGAAATGGGAAGATTCGGCATCAATTCTAGAGAATCTAAAATTGTTAAACTGGATGTTGATGCCTGATGTCGATCAACTTGTTCTCAGACCAAACCCTTGAGAGATATAACATTAGCAATAGACTTTTTAGGGGTCCAACATTGAGGCTGAACTTTCTTGTCATGGGAGGGCGCCTTAACTATCTGCGGCTCAGACAGCAGCTTGGCAGCTTGATCCTCTGTTCCACACGTAGTTGATTTATGGCCAAGTCTAGAACAAGTCGCACAATACAATGGCAAATCCTCATATTCCACCAATTGTGATATGCATCGATTTGATGCCTGAATATACATATGCATTGGCAGTTCTTGAGAAACATCAACCTCAACACATAAATGTGCCACATATGGTCGTAAATTCTCTGATGTAGCATTATTCATCTTCTTTGGCGTGCGTAACATCCTACCAATCTGGAACAATGCTTCTTTTTGATGAAAATGACCAGGAGACCCGGGAATAAGCTACATACATGAACGATCAGAACGTCAATCTTTGGGTCATAATCAGGAGTCCATTTAGTGACCCGCATGTACTTTCCAGCAATTGTACAACTTTGCTGTGCAAAGCATCACAAGTAATCCTGTTCCTGAGAAAAATACAGCAAAACATGATTTGAATCGAAAAGACCAATATGTACACTGCTTGTGAAGCCAATACGATCAATGGCGGCGCGAATTGTTGCAAGCAGAGGACGTCCATACCAAAATGTACCCACCAATGAAAACCGAAATGGTTCAGCCAGCAGTGAAATTCCTTCATCCGAAAAAGATATCATTGGGCTTCCCTTATATCACTGAATTAGCTTCAGAACAATGTCTGGATTGGACAAAGGTTTAAATAAGGATGCAAAAGTCGGCAGTTTTACGATAGACTGTGGCGGCTGAGACGGGCATGCCATCCTTGTGATCGCAGCCTTCTTATTGTTAGGGATTGGAGAAAAATAGAAGAAGACGATGCAGAAAGGATGGCGAAGCAGAGAGATGATGAATTGTGCGTATGCGACGACGGTTACTGTCCAATAGCAGCGGCGGCTACAGCCGTCGCCCGCGTTCTCCAGAGCATCCCACCATCGTTTTTTAAAATAAATTCTGACATGTTATCATATATATATATATACATATATATATATATACATATTTGGCCCAATATAGGTATAAGTGTGCAAATGAAGTTGTCTTGAAGTTTGTTTGATAATATGTATATAAGAATGTGTGTGTGACACAATATATAACTTGTTCAATAAGGAACATGTTAAATATGTATAATAAAGAAAAGGATGATACCTAACAAGACTAAAAATGGGCTCAAATGGTGGACTATGAAACAATATGAATATTGGACTATTTGAGGCAATAATTTTAGAGGTTAAAGCCCAAAAAGTGGGCTGTTTTGAGGACCCAAAACTGGGAGCTTTGAAGAAGGGTAAAATTAATTCACGCAAGTCTATGACATGAGACACGAGCCAAATATTGGACTTAAGTGCTGAAACTATCAGATGCTTAAACGAGCCCCAAAACCAAGCATACATGCATGCATAAATAGAACGAAGTTTTGAAACAAGTTTTATCATATGATATGTTTTTCCAAAATGTTTTGCCATGTGAAACGTTTTAAAAGGATTTAACGCATAATGAACTATACCACGAGATGATTTATTCTGATGACATAGTTTATATGATTATATGATTCACATTATATGATATACGATGATATGTTATGATTGGAGGCCAGATTGACATCAGTTTGAGGAGAGAGGATGTCAGTAGCATATAGTATGTTACAGTTACCGGAGGCCGTCATGACGCTGGAATCTAGGAAAGGTTTGTGTCATGGGCATACATGTTCCCTAACCTATTTGACTGAGTGTAACACCTTGTCCAGGATAAGGGATCTCTTCCCTACAAATGTTACAGATATTTCCGTGTACATATGATGTAACACCATATTTAGAACATGCGATTCATATCGATATATGTGACTATATAAGGATTCAACTGGTCTGTCGTTCGTATCGTTCGTATATGAAAAGTGTTATAGCCATGTATTAGAAACAGTATTGAAAGGAAAGTTATGAAAGTTTTTTTAAAGCAATAAAGATATAGATATTTTATTATGCCTCACTTTTGGTGTAGGAAAACCATATTACAACGTTAATCAGTGAATGAGAAATGATAATATAACGAACATATAATTTCTATTCTCCAATCGTATATGATATGCCACATTAAAACATTGCCAAGTAAAACCACCCTTGTGGATAAAACCTTGGCGAAGGAAAAAGCATACATATTTATACGATTGGAATTAGTACATGTATACAAAGTAGTTGTCGTTGTTGTGCTTGCATCTTCCAAAAGTTGAGGTATCGGATCCATTTGTTGCGCATTTGAGTTATTGCTCCTCCAAGTTCGAAGCCGTCATGAGCCCATGCATGCAAGAGAAATGAAAGCAGTTAGCGATAATAGTCCGATATCAGCAGTGGGTGTGAAGCAATCAATATCATGAAATAAATTACTCATGTTGCCCATATCCGAAGATACAGGCAACCCAAAGTATATGAAAAGCGAGTGGCAATATATTAGTAGGCAGATAAAAACATGTAGTTGAAGAGAAGTCATTAATCGTACCCATGTTGCCCATATCTTTCGATATAGGCAACAAAGTTTAGAAATAGCTGTAACCATGTCGAATATGGGGAGTTGCTTCCGTCTAATAACTTGCTCAAACTATTGGTGGCAGCTCAGCTATTGTCCGAAATACCAATAAACGATTGTGGAACTGACCATATTGTGCTAAGAAATGAGCCAGTTGATTCGCCTCGCGCGGTATATATGATAAAGCCAAAGTAGAAGAAATTAACAATTCGCGAAAAAGCATAGCATGTGTAGTGTCAATTGAATTCCATTGTCTAGCAAAATATAAGTAACCATAATATGCTGCTTGAAATTCATCTATCACCGGAGTAGATAACGGAAGGTGAAAAGAAATTGCTCCAATGAAGGTACCGCTACTATCGCGCAATATGGCACCACCAGCTACCGATATTTGCCCATAAGATGCATCTGCATTCAATTTAAATCGACCAGACAGAGGATGCATCCAACGAACAACCATACAACGAGGGGGCGATAGGAGATAATCCACAAGTGATTAATTCTGGATCAAAAGCTGCATATTGCGTACCTGCTTGAGATGATGTCCATTCATAAATTGATCTACGAATGTATTCTAGTACTGCTCTTCGTCTCCATCTTCCCTCCCCAAAAATGATGGAAGTATAAGCCTTCCATAATTCCGAAATGATGATCGATGGATCAACTATACGTAATATGCCTTTGAGTGTTTTATCTTTTGTAGACACCCACCATTGCAACAACTATTTCTGTAATGTTCTAACGTCTTTTTTCGGACCATCTAAGGATACGCTGTAGACATTACATATTTCCGTAACTTCAGAACACTCGAGAAATATGTGATCAACCGTAACTTGTGTTTCAAGGCAAAAAGGACATTGAGTGGGATAAACATATATAAACCGTCATAAATTTACAGGAAGGGGTAATGCATTTTGATGTAGTCTCCATAGGAACACACGGATGTTGGGGGGGAATATGCTTATGCCAAATGAATTGAAAAGACAAAGGCTATTACCCCCCTTTCGTACTTGATCATAAGCTCTTCTTATTGAGTATTCCTCCATCGAAAAATTATCCAGACAAAATGAATGAACTCTAAATATTCGTTTCCAAAATGGAGAATCTGTGATCCATATTTCATATGAATTGCAAGTCGCGTATCTAGAATGAAAAAATTTGCTCCATAATGACTCATTCGCTTGATATCGCCACCATAGTCTGCAAGAATATATTGTCCAAAGATCATCTAATTTCCAAAGTCCTAATCCTCCTTCAACCGTTTGCTGAAACAGTTTGTCACTTGAAACCCAAGAGTGGTGCGTCCTATCCTCTGTATTACCCCAAAAGAACTTAGCCATTAATCACTGCAAGATGCGAATAACACTCTGTGGCAACGTACAAGCAGCTAGCATGTGTAACGGGATCGCTGATAAGACATGCTTGATTAGTATCAGTCTTCCTGCATAATTCAGATATTTATTCTGCCACATAGTAATTTTGGCCTGAACCGAAGTTATTAGACTAGCGAAGTGTACTGCCCTTTCCTTCCCTCTATGTAATTGAACTCCTAAGTACTTGATTGGGAGGGAGACTGATGTCATTTGTAACTCTGATTCCATCCTCCTAATCTGTGTGTGCGATAGATAGGTTGCTGGAACAAAATGACTCTTCTGAAAATTAACTACTTGGCCCGAAGCACGTTGGTATGATACCAAGAGATTTCTGAATCTCCTTAAGTTCATTAAGCCACCATTTAGAAATACCAACAAATCGTCTGCAAAAGCTAGGTGAGTAATGCATGGTCGAGCTATGCCCGTGTTAAAGGAATGTATAGTGCCCCTTTCTACCAAAGTGTTCAATCCTCTTGAAAATGCTTTTGATGCCAAAATAAATAATATTGGAGACAATGGGTCTCCCTGTTTAACTCCCCTTGAAGGCTGAAAAAAACCGGATAGAACCTCATTCACCAACACTGATATGTATGTTCCATTGAGATGATTGAATATAGGTTTGGTAAATCTTGCTGCATAACCGAATCTTGCAAGTAACCTGGAAAGAAATGTCCAATTAACTCTGTTCAAACGCTTTCACCATATCACGTTTTATAATTACATTTGAGCCTCGGACTTTCTTGTCTAACAAATGGACCATCTCTCTCGCCATAACAATTTGATCCGAGATGTGTCTACCTTTCACAAAACCTGTATGTTCCGTAGAAATAATTCTCTCCAATAATGGTTGCATTCTAGAAGCTATAATACGAGTCGCCACCTTCGATATAAAGTTTGCTAGGATAATTGGACGAAAATCTGAGAACGTTCGAGGATTTGAAAATTTTGGCAACACCGTAATTAGTGTACTCCCCATCGCTCGCAGCATAGGAATGCCAAGAAAAAATTCCTGTATGGCCTTGTGCATATCTTGATTGACAATATCCCAACATGTGCAGAAGAAATGTCCATTGTAACCATCTGGTCCAGGAGCACTATCGGGATCCAATTACCACACTGCTTCTTTGACCTCTATGATCATTGGCAAGGCCGCCAATAACTGGTTGTCAGATACGGATATTAAACTTGGTATGTAATCCAAAATATCAATTACTTCTGAAATGGATTCTGCTGTGAATAAATCTATATAGTAATCAACCGCAACCTGCTGTACAGTGGTTTGTGAATCACATATACTGCCATCAGAATGACGGATAGATGTGATTGTCTGGCGTGAATGTCTATCTTTGACAATATTGTGAAAATACGATGTATTAGCATCGCCTTCAGATATCCATCGTAGTCGCACTTTTTGTGCCCAGTATATAAGCCTTTTGCGTTCTGCATTCTTGTATTGCGCCTGGGCTGCATGATGATTCATTCGTGCTTCAGGTGTAGGATGCTGATCAAACTGGATTTCACAACGTTGAAGTTCTTGCTCCAGATGATACAACTGATCAAATATATTTCCAAACACATTTTTGTTCCAATCCCGCAGATCTTTTTTTAGTTGGTGTAACTTGTTGTATAAACCGTGTATTCCACCTATAGTAAGATATGAATCCCAAGATGATTTTACAAACAAATAAAAATCAGCATATTCCGTCCACATGTTCTGAAAGTGAAACAGTTTTGGGCTCATAAAATCAGTCTGCGTATATCTTAATAATAATGGGGCATGATCCGATGTCAAACGTGGTAAATGCCGAACTCTCAAATTGGGAAATAAGCTATTATAAGATTATGAGCATAGCATACGATCCAATCGACGCCTAACAGTACCCATACCACACTTGTCCATGTATACATAGGACCATCAAAAGGGAGATCTATTAAAGAGCAGGAGAAACGCAATCATTAAAATCTTCCAATGATGCCATTGACGGATAGATAGACCATCATGTTCTTCCACAGACAAAAATGTGTTGAAATCACCTCTTATTAGCCATGAATCTGTATAATTTTCATAATGTTTCTGTAAAGCCAGCCATAATCTCCGACGATCTGTGACAATATGTAACCCATATATTGGAGTGAACCAGAAAAGAATATTTGTTCCTACTAATTGAAATTTAAAATATGAGCATTGCTCTTCATAGATTGCTGCAATTAGTCTGAGGGATCCATCATTCCAAAATATCCACACTTTTTCTCGACAAATAGATTCAGCATGAGAGACATTCAGCTGTCTTTGTATTCTTACTAGATTTGTATGATCCTTCTTTGGCTCAATAATTACTAATAATTGCAGTTTATGAGATTTCACCAATTTACGGATGCGTACCAATGAGGTAGCAATTCCACGCACATTCCAAATGAGGCAATTCATTGAGATGATGATGAGGATAAATTTGAAGAACGAGTTAACAGATGCATGTGAATATGTGGCTAACATTTCTTGTTTTGTTCGCCTGCGTCTCGTTATTGGATTGGGATCCTCTAACTCTTGAAGCAATTGATCCGTGGATTTATCAGAAGAGAGGAATGTTTTCATACTCCATAGTGGGATATAGATCATGTTCCCCCCCTGAATATGCAATCTAGTTGGTAAAGCCTTGGATATATCAACTTCAACACATAGTCGAACCACCGAAGGCCTAAAACTGTTAGATGTGGCAGAATCCATTTTCAACGGTAATCCAATCATATGAGCTATGTCCCATAAAGCTGATTTGTTTTGCAAATACAATGGCAATCCTCTTATTGCTATTCATATTGGGACAATCGGTTTTTCGACCTTAGGATCAAAATTTGGTGTCCATTTAGTTACGCGCATTATATAGCCATTAACAGACCATGATCGACGTAAAAAATAGCGATGGTAATCTTTCGGATGATGAAAAGTGAAAATTATTATGCTGATCATCAAGTAACCCTAGTTTTGGAGTTGTTTTGAAACCAATACGTTCCATACAAGCGGCTAACTGTTTCATATTAGGACCCCCATGCCAGAAGGAACAAATCAATGTATATTTGAATGGTGCTGAATATCGATCTACCTTATCTGTCGTGAAAGAGATAGAAGGCATACCTTTATATTGCGTAATGGGTCGTATGGGTGTTGCAGCAGACTCCATTGATGTTGGCGTAAGCGCCTCCGCGAAGGTCTTTTTGAGTGTGGTGATGTTCGATATTGTCGGATCTATCACATAATTGCTAGAAGAAAACGAAAATCTGCAAGAAGATCAGCAGAACCCTACTGTATTGATGATTATATTGAATATGCAGGAAACGATGAAGATCAAGCAAAAAAGCTATGAACTTTCAGCATGATGGCACAAAATCGCTGGAGTCTCCAGAGGAGCCGCCATCTTTTTACCTCTCATTTGTTATTCTTGTGTTATTTTTTAATCTTTTACTTGGAAAGTTATGAAAATGTTACGTTCTGAAATGCTTATGAAAAGAGTCATGTTACATTTTGATTGAGCATATGCATATCCTCTGAGCCACCCTATTGGATACATACTTAGACTTTGAGTGGACTTAAGATGAATTTATAGAAAGTGATTCTTGACATGAACATATTCGATGGGTGAGCATAATACATGGATTAGAAACATGAAAAATAAGTAATTAATGAGGGAATGTGGAAAATGATATAAGTCCTTCTGTGACTTTATTTTTCGCACCTTATGTGATATATGATGTTTAAGTTAATTGCTTCATCTGTCACTTTATTATAAACGGGGACATGATATGTTCTTTACTGTTTCTGTATTTGTTTTATCACCCGTCTCCCGTGCATGATGTACATGACGAACTCAGACGGACATACTTGTTGGGTGATTCATTATCACTCACTCCTTATTTTACCATCTTGCAGAGCCTTGAGACCCTGAACTGGACTTCATAGACGATAAGCCAAGGATAGGATACCCGCAAGAAGTCTAGTGGCCCCAGGTGATTTAGACTTGTACTTTTGTTATCCCCGACATGTATTCTTTTCCCTTATGTACTGATGACATTATGATGTACTCAGTTTTAGCACAATGTATGTTGCATGTTGCTTATGCTTTATTCTGTCTATTTTACGATGCTTTCCTTATTCGATACATGTTTATGTCAACGTGCATATAGATGTTATCCACGCCTTGTACTTCTCGTAGCAGAGTACGGTGGGTGCACCGTTCCGAGACCTTAGTCCCCGGCGAGGCGCTACAGTCCCGGCATATTTGACTATTACGATAGAGTGACCGGACATATTTAACCGCCACTTGGAGCTTCCAGTCATATTTGACTATTTCGATAGAGCACCTGCGTCATATTTGACCATTGGAAGATTAGTTCGTAAGTCTTGCGGTATAAGTCACTTGCGAGGAAAGTATTATAGCCATTACACCGAAATCATATTTGGAATGGAATATGGAAAAATCGTATCAAAAAGTATTGCATCGTAAATCGTATCGCATCGAAAATTGATATTTTGAAAATCGAAATTTGATTTGACTTGCATCGCATCGGTTTGAAAAATTGCATCATCGGTTTTGACTTGGACTAACATTTGATTGCCTATCGATTGGCTTGACTTGATTATTGGAATCGTTGACTTTGCTGATTTATTGTTATAACGGTAAATTAGTAACTTTATTTGCAAATGGGAAACTTGCTATTTTACATATTGTTATTTATTTTATAACTCTTGTTTTCCTATGTATGATCCCATATTAAGTACAGTATGGCTACTTACTGAGCGATGTTTTGTCATTCGTACTATACCTAATGTTGTTTTGCGGAGAAGCAGGTGTATGGCTTAGTGTATGAAGAAGATGATTCTGTCTGAATGGGGATTCTGCTGATTCAAGGATTTCATGAGAAGACTTTTGAGGATTTAGTTGAGAAATTTTATGGATTTGACTTTATGTACTTTGGAGACTTAGTATTCCTTAGCTACGTTATGACTTTGTATTGATTTGAATTTGCCTAGATATTATATTTTATTGATCAATGATTATTTTGAGAATTTTTATTTTATGACTTCCGTTGACATCAGTTTACGTCACTATGATGAATTGTAAGTGATTTCTATCGATGTCTTGTATTTCCTTTAGTGGAATACGACGGGTGAGTCGTTTTGATTACTAGGACTCGAGACGGGTTGCTATAATAACTAACTCCAGAAAGAACTCTGTAGAGCAATCACTCTCTTCGAGTGCAGATAATAACCCCACAATTCAGTCAGCCATCGAGCATATCAGTCCCGGTGAAGGTGTTCTGCAAAGAGGGTCTAGATCTTAGGAAATGTAGCAGGAGCTACACTTCTCTCTCCATTGAGCAACCAAGTGTTTGGTTTCAGTCAGACGAAAAACTAGCCAATGAGATGTCTCATGATTCCTCCAGAACCCAGAAGGTGCGGTTCTTCATTCTCGATGCCCTCCTCCTGTCCCAATGTTGTTGTAAAAATAAACAGTGTAACTCGCATCTAATAGGGTCCTTCCCCGGATTAGCTTTGTTCTGATGAGCTAATCGATGGAAAAAGTGAAATTTTTGGCCATAGAGTATATGGATGTATGGGTGAATGAGAAAGTATATGTGGCTATTTCATGGCCGGCTTATAAAGAGATTTACAATACGAGAAAACTGTTACTTAACATGATTAGAGTATGTATAGTCAGTAAAAGTAGTCGTTTTTTTTAATGGGTAAAGACCTGTTTTGAAAGTTTGAGCAATATTTTGTTAGGTTAAATAATATTATAAGCAGGGAATCTCATAGGCATTCTGTATAAAAGATTAACTTCTAAGTATTCATGAAATCGTTCAAGATGAACTTGACATTTAATGATCAATTAGAAAGGATCCCTTTAGAAAAAAAGGTTCTTTTCCTTTTTGTCTAAAGAGTACAATTTAGTCTATAGTTTACAACTTAAAAAAGACAATCGTAGTGTACAACTATCACAATGACTATCATACATGGTCCTAGTCTATAGTTTACAACTCTAAAAAAGACAGAGCTAAAAAATAAGGATATGTAGGCTGGTCTAGTAAGAAAGGATGCAGGTTGACATCGACCCTAACGGTGTCTTCTTTAACTCATGCATATTCTGATTGTCATTCAACCGACTTTCTTTCTTCTTTATGTTTCCAAAACACAAGTAAGATTATTTTTTTTACACTGGTAAATTTTGTCAATTCCATTCTTTACCGGCTTCGTTGATTGATATTGTTTGGTCAGGTTCTTACCACATACCATCAAACAATTAAGAGAATACTGGGATTACCACATTTAAAGCTCGAGAACTAAGGATCTGACCAAATAGGCAAAAAAAGGGGTTTAAGCAAACAAATTTACATATTAGTTTCAGTTTGAGCAAACCAGGATTCCAGTCAATGGCCTTGTTGATTGTCACGACTTAAGTTGTCGCATCAATTGACACCATTCCGTAGTAGATAAAGCCAGTGTAATATGGCCACATGCTGTCCTAGACTAAAGCACACGTGTCTTTCCTTCAAGCCACACAATGCTTTCCAAAGTAAACGACATGATTTGGTCCATCAAAGTCTTCAAAATCTTAAGACTGAGCTACATATTATTTCTCTTAAATACATCCATTTAAAAAATCGAAAATTTATCTGCATTTAGTAAAACATAATAAGACACAAGGTTTTCATTAACATGCATAAGCAAACAGGCTTATAGTTTTTGATATTGCCAGGGACAAAGGTTTAATTAAAATCAAGGGAAAAGTATATTTTCATCTGTATCGTTTGTCGGAATAGAATGAAAACTCCTCTTAGTTCGAAATTTGATCATAACCTTCTCCGTGGTCATGGATTGAATTCAAAAATCTTATTTTCCGGTTATTTGTTATTGGAAATGTGTTGTTCTCGTTTTGTACTTAAATATAAGTTAAACTATAGATGTCTGAGATATGCCGCCAGATCACATGAGGTGTCCATGCTATTTTGTCTAACCTTCCTATTCTTTATCAATTCGTTTTTCTGTTGAACCATGAGTGGCGTGCAACTACCACCTTTCTCTTTATTTTATGTTAAGTAGAGCCATGGTGCCCATATGGTTTTACCATGTTTTGTTTCATTTTCGGATAAGTAGAGCTATGATGCCCTTCTGCTTTTGGTACCATGTAGGTCTGAAGATTTGATGAGTGAAAAATAAAACAAGTTTTCTAGATATAGATAAACTTGTTATGAACAATATACCCTCGAAATGTGCATACAATTTGATGGAAAAATAACATGATTGGTAGTTAGGAATGCTTTAGATGCAACACTTGCAAAATATTTTCCATCAAGAATTATGACTATACATCTTGAAGTATTGTTGTCCATATTATTCTCCTTACGATATTGCCTTTTTCTAATGCAAGACACTCGATCTACAGCCATGCACGTTCCTGTAAACAACGCACAAATAACAAAACAATCTCTTTTCTTCCCATGTAGGCGTGTGAAAAGCAAAACTCTAGCATTACGACACATATTTAAGCTAGAAGAAATAGTCTGATCATTGATATCACCGTAATATTCCCAAGGATTGGTTATAGTGTAAGAATAAATTGTAATTGATTGAAAGAATCCGGTAAGTTACTAATCTGGATCACTTGGGTAAACGCATCTGTATATTTTATTGGTTAGATACATCGCCATTATTAACTGCATTAATGATAATATTTGATTCTGATTGATTGACAATCAGTATGATTCTTTGACAAAAAGAACTAATTATCAGTTAAATATGGGAAGGAGTCCTCAACCTAGTCTATAAATAGAGATCTTCTGAAATTCTACCAATTCAAGCAATCAAACATTCAGATAGACATAGGCTAGGAAAATCTATTTTCTAACAAAATTCATTTTTTTCTGTACCGCTAGTCTGTTACGAGAACTAAAAGGCAACAAACTAACTTCTTACACTTCAGAAAAGACGCGGAATTTTTTTTGCAGAAACGATAAATATAAATGTTAAATTAAAACTCCATTCATAAATAATTCAGATGAAAATAAAGTAATAATAATTGGGTAAACGAGACCCGACATGTCACAATCTTAAGTCAATAGTCTAAAACCAAATATAACATAGAAAATCGGTGTGAATCCCTAAAACATAAAGTAAACAGCCGCATGGTCTCTCTAGCTCCTATGCACGACTGTCACTCTGCCCACTCAGCTGCGTCAGCCCTGTCCTCGACAAAGATGTACTCGTACTCGTCCTCATGCTTACCTAGAGGGGGAGTAGGGGTGAGTGACATGACATCACTCGGTAGGTGCCTGCCTCTATCCAATACAAAACTAGCATACCGAAATGACATAAACACATAACCACATATATACAGGTGAAAACATAAATACGGAATAAATACCTGCAGAAAGTAAGTCGCTCCACATAAAAATACGTCACTCATGATGCATGACTTCCTCTATGTGTCACACACAACAAAAATTATGTCAAGCGATATGTCAATGTATATGCCAAGCAATGCATGATACCCTGGGGTTGTGGCTGCGGGATCCCCCCACCACCAGCCACCTGAACTTGGGTGTCTGTAGTCCGTACACTACAATCCACCATACCTGAGTGTCTGTGACCCGTGCGTCACAATCCACCATATGTGATTGTGGGTACTACCCATCACCGGCCACCTGCCTGGGTGTCTGTAGCCCGTGCGCTACAGCCCACCACAAATGCAATGGTAGTGCCATGAATGCAAAACGAATCCTGCTTTCGGTTTTTTCGAAGTTCATTTTCCACTTCCTGACGTTCACTAACATTTATTTTACGGTACTTTAATTAGTAGAAAGGTGAAAAGTTATTATTTAGCCTCAGTTATATTTTCCACGGCTTGTATAAATTTTTCTAGCATTTTCTACTATTTTTTCTATTTTTCTTTATTATTTCCTAATTATTTTAATTAGCTAAAATAATTTAATTTCAAGAAATTATGTGAATATCATTTCGGTGTTTTATATTTTTTTGGAATTTTCTGGAATTTATTTGTAATTTTCTGGAATTTAAAATCATTTTCTACTATTTATTTATTATTTATTCAATTCTGAAATTAATTAGGAATTTTCTTTTTTTTTTAAGAAAATCGGCCAGCTCAGTCCAGTTTTTTTTAGCATGTTCAGCTCGGCCTCTGGACTGCTCAGGTCGGCCCACTGTGGATTAAATATTTTTTTTCCTGTAGCCTTCTCAGTCCGGGCCTCTTACTCTCTCTTTTTCTTGGTCTGCAGGTCAGCCTGGCCCGCCAAGCCGACCTGCGATTCTGCTCTGCCTCTGGACCAGGTCAACATGGGTGAAACCCAGCTGGCCTGGAATTTTTAAATTTTTTTCTTTTTTATTACATTTTATTTGATTCTAACCTCAATAAAATCTTAGTTTTAACTCCGATTTACCTCAAACAAGTTGCATTGGACTCCTTATAACCGGACGTATCTCTTGAAAGTGGACACGTCAGTATGTGTACGGACGCGCCGTCAGGGGCCGCGCATGGGCCCCACGTGCCACAGCTGAAACGCATGCGTGCGCAGCATGTGCCACTCTGTCAGACCTATTTTTCGATTTCCAGTCTATTTCCAACCTATTCCGAGCTAATTGAACCTATTCTAAGGCCAAAACAAAAATTTTGAAGCCCCTAATATGAAAAATTACTAACGTTTTGATTTCGATTTCGTACAATTTGCATCCGTTTTCAAATTAACACACACACACATCAACCATTGGTCACAACTCGTAAGATCACACTTTTAGAATAAAGAAACATAGAGGTGACAATTTAAACAATTTAAAACAACAAACCACATACAATATACCATTAAAGCATGCTTGACCCGTACCAAAACGAGGAAGAATAGGCAACCTACCTCAATTGACGCTAAATGTGAATTGAATGGATGAATTTAGATTGGATTTGGCACCACTTGCTAGCCTTCTTCTTGTAACGAGGCCTCAGCTTACCCTTCAAGCCAAATCGTGCAACCCCCTTCATGGGCAACACCCTCAAGTAAACCTTCTCACCCACGGCAAACTCTAGAGGATGTCTCTTCGAATCAGCCCAACTCTTGCTCCTATCTTTAGCAACCTTGAGCCTATCACGGATCAACCTCACCTTCTCTCTGGTCTGCTCAATCAACTTTGGTCCGATGATAGCATCCTCACCCACTTCATCCCAATCGACAAGGGACCTACACTTGCGCCTATAGAGTGACTCAAATGTTGCCATGCCGATAGCACTATGATGACTCTTGTTGTAGGAGAACTCGATCCGCTTAACCATACCATCCCAGTTTCCTCTGAAGTCCAGTGCGCAAGCCCTTAACATATCCTCTAGAGTCTGAATCATCATCTCTGACTGTCCATCGGTCTGAGGATGAAATGCAGTGCTCAAATGTAACTCCGTTTCCAACCTTCTCTGACATGCTGCCTAAAATCTGGAGGTGAATCTTTGGTCATGATCCGAAATTATACTGGCTAGAACTCTATGAAGACTAATAATATTATCGATGTACAGCGTCACCAATCTCTCTAAGGTCACATCACTTGGCACGGGCAAAAAATGAGTAAACTTCATCACTATATCAACAATCACCCAAATTATGTCGTTGTCGTTCCTTGTTTTCAGGATCCTTACAGCAAAATCCATCGTCACATGCTCCCACTTCCACTCCGATATCTCCAACGGCAACATCAAATCTACTGGCCTCTGGTGCTCCGCTTAAACCTGCTGACAAACGAGACACCTCTCAACAAACTCAGCTATGTGTCTCTTCATGCCGCTCCACCAATAGTGCTTCTTCAGATCATTATACATCTTTGTAGTACCCGGATGAATCGACAACTTCGAATTGTGTGCCTCCTTCAACAACTCCCTCCTTAGATCCTCAACATCAGGCACACACAACCTCCCTTGGTACCATATACTGACGTCATCATGAATCTGGAAGCCATCAACCTGACTGGTCATCATCTCTTGCGAATACCATTGAGTGTCGCGTCCTCCTTCTGAGCCTCCTTAATTTGATCAACCAAGATGGGGTGATAATCAGAGTCGCCAGAACATTAGCCATAGCATCCACGATATTTAGATCAAACTCTGCGATCTCTCTCTTCAATGGTGTTTGCCTGGCGTGAATCTACTTCTTGCTCAATGCGTCAGCGACCTGGTTCACTTTCCCTGGATGATAGATGATAGTCAGATCATAATCCTTTAACAACTCAAGCCAACTCCTATGAAGCATATTCAACTCTTTCTGCGTGAATAGATATTTCAGACTCTTGTGATCAGTGAATACTTTGCACTTTACTCCATACAGATAATGACGCCAGATCTTAAGTGTGAAAACCACTGCAGCTAGCTCCAGGTCATGAGTTGGATAATTCTACTCATATGCCTTCAACTGTCGTGAGGCATATGTTATAACTTTGTCATTCTCTATGAGGACACATCCTCAATGAAAGAGTTAGACCACAGTTGTAATGCATATAAAATCAAACTTGAAATTATATACATGTACCTAGCCCGTTCTTCGATGCATCACTATATATGACAAACCCTTCCGAACCAGAGGGCTGTGCCAATATAGGGATTGTGGCAACCTCCTTTTCAGCTCAGCAAAACTCTGCTCGTAGTCAGCGGTCAATTCAAATTTTGTCTTCTTCTGTGTCAATCTACACAGGGGCGTCGCTATCGATGAGAATCATTCAACGAATTTCCTATAATATCACGGCCAAACCTAGAAAACTGTGCACTTCAGTCACATTGGTTGGCCTGGGCCACTCATTAATAGCTTCAATCTTCTCGGGATCTAGAGAAATTTCCTCCTCTGAAACCACGTGTCCTAAGAAAGCCACGCTCCTTAGCCAAAATTCGCACTTATTGAACTTGGCATACAACTTCTTCTTCATGAGGACCTCTAGAACTTCCCTCAAGTGCCCTGCGCGCGACTCCTCATTAGAGGAATAGACCGATATATCATCAATAAAGACAACCACAAACTTATTAAGCTGATCCCTGAACACCTTGTTCATCAAGTCCATGAAGGCTGCTGGAGCATTAGTCAGACCAAATGGCATCACTAAGAACTCATAGTGGCCATATCTAGTACAGAAAACAGTCTTTCGCTACATCCTCTGCTTTAATCCTCAGTTGATAATATCTCGATCGAAGATCAATTTTAGAGAATACCTTAGCACCCTGAAGAATGCCAAAGTTGCAAGATTAATTGCAGAATTGTGTATTAGTAGTATGAATTACATTGATTAAAGGGTACCTTTAATTGATCGAAGAGATCCTCGATCCAGGGTAGAGAATACTTGTTCTTGAGAGTGATCTTGTTAATCTCTTGATAATCGATACATATCTGCATACTACCATTCTTCTTTTTCACAAATAACACAGGGGCTCCGCAGGGCAAGACACTAGGGCGAATAAACTTGCGGTCGAGAAGTTCTTGTAGTTGCTCTTTTAATTCTTTGAGTTCCGCTGGTGCCATACAATACGGTGCTCTAGAGATAGGTCAGCACCCGCTATAAGATTGATTTTGAATTCCACCTCTCTGCTCGGTGGCAACCCTGACAGTTCATCGCGAAATACATCTTTGAACTTGTTTATTATAGGAATCAAATCGATGGATGGAACCTCATGTTCTGTACCGATGACGAAGACTAGGAATCCTTCTCCGCTCTTCTTTAGTGTTCGATATGCCTGGGTTGTAGTCAAATATATTTTCTGAGGAAACGTCTTCCACTTAGAATCCCTTTGGAAGATAATTTCCTGCATACTCGGACTCTTCATGCTGGCCTGTTTTTGCCGACAATCAATAGTGGCATGATACTTAGACATAAAGTTCATGCCCAGAATAATATCAAAATCCCTCATCTGAATCGGGATCAACGTCGCAAAGAAATCCTAACCGTCAATCTCCAGCTGACACCCTCTATACTGATGATGAGATAGTAGTACTTGGTCGCCAGCTGCTTGGACTCAATACGGGGTCTCGATCCACTCAGGTAGGATAATAAGATTCTTGAAAAACCTTTTAGCGATAAAAGAGTGACTAGCCTTACTATCGAATAAGACATTGGCGGGAACCTTGTTTATTAAGATCGTACCTAACACGTTTACGGTTATACACATGCATATGAACACAGATAAAAATTGAATTAAATCAAAGTCGAGATAGAAAAAAAATATTTAATTAAACAGTACCTTCTATGGTGTTGCTGGCCTCCTTGACGTCAGCGTCAGTCATCACATGGATTCGAGCATTGGTCCTCGCCTTCCCCTTCTGCTGCGTCTGACCCTGCTGTGGAGGGGGCGCTTGTCTCTGCATGGGACATTCTTTACCCAAATTCCATGGTTTGCCACAGTTGTAGAACACGTTCATCGTCCTCCGACACTGGCCCAAATATGGGCATCCACAGTGAACACATTGTGGGGGTGGTGGTCTTACCACCCACAATGGATGTGCACCTGTGACGGTTGGCCCTCCAATCATCAGTGGCTGCACAGTCTGTCTCTGTCCCTACTGTTGCATCCTGAATGCTCGTCTGGTCTGATGGCGGCGGGGCACCTTCAACCATCTACTTGATCTCCCAGAATGGGTATCCTCACGGGGCCTCTTGGCCTTATCCTCTGCCACAACTCTCTCAAGGTCACTTTCGACCTCTCTGCAAATCTCGAGCAAATCCTCAAATGTTCTCGGCCTAGCACAGATAATCAACGACTGGATACGAGAATTCAGCCTTGTCTTGAACTTCAGCATCTTGGCCCTCTCGTTCTCCATAGTAGAGGGCATATATCTCCCAGAGCATGAAATCTCTTTGTATACTGGTCCACAGTCATGGACACTTGAGTCAGCATCTGGAACTCAGTCATCCTCCTCTGTATTGCACTCTCTTAATTGTAATGTCTGTGTTACTCCTCTCAGAACTGAGTCCAAGTCATCGGTGGGGTCAACCAGATCTCCACATTATGCCATCACTCCTCGGCATCTCCCTCGAGGAATGACACTACTACCTCAACCTTCAGATCATTAGGCACCTGCAGTAGACGCAGCTACTCAGACACATTCTTCAGCCAAATCTCGGTCTCCTCTGGTCGTGTCATCCCCCTAAACATCGGAATCTGAGATTTCTACATCTCTCTATAATAAAACCTGGGTCCCTGTGATGGTGGTAGTGGTGGTGGCGGCTGCCGGTGAAGCTGCTGCTGCTGTGAATGGGCCATCTGCTGCTGCTGCTGAGCCAGTCAGAGTGGCCAAAGTATCTGCGAGAACTTATGGGCTAGCCCCATGATCCTGATGATTGTCACCGTCGTGTCCTCCATTTCTAGCTGGCTCACGACGTGGCGGCATTTTTTGAAATTTGATTTCATCAAAAATCGGGTTAATTAAGGGTAAGTTAAGAATTTAGACACTTTTGAAGCTCAAAAGGGGGTGCAGGGGTAAAAACGGTAATTAGATAAAGAAAGCTCGCCGTCGGCACACACCTCCCGTAACCCGATCATAACTTACGTATACTTCCTTTATTATGGGTAAAATAATCATTTTGAAAACAGATCATGACTTATCTCTAAGTGATCTAATTAATCTTGCATTCCCGAGACGGATGAAATAGCCTCGCTTTGATACCACCTTTAGCGTCTCGCTCCCGAACCTTAGCATCAAGAACAGTGTACTCGCTGCAGTCTGCTACGAGAACTACAAGGCGTCAAACTAACTTCTTACACTTCAGAAAAGACGTAGAAATGTTTTTCGCAGAAACGATAAATATAAATGTTAAATTAAAATTCAATTCATTAATAATTCGGATGAAAATAAAGTAATAATAATTGGGTTGAAGAGACCCGACATGTAACAATCTTAAGTCAATAGTCTAAAACCAAATATAACATAGGAAATCGGTGTGAATCCCTAAAACATAAAGTAAACAGCCGCATGGTCTCTCTAGCTCATATGCACGACTGTCACTCTGCCCACTCAGCCACGTCAGCCCCGTCCTCGACAAAGATGTACTCGTACTCATCCTCATGCTTACCTAGAGGGGGAGTAGGAGTGAGTGACATGACATCACCCAGTAGGTGCCTGCATCTATCCAATACGAAACAAGCATACCGAAATGATATACACACATAACCACATATATACATGTGAAAACATAATACGGAATAAATACCTGCAGAAAGTAAGTCACTTCACATAACAATACGCCACTCATGATGCATGTCTTCCTCTACGTGTCACACGCAACAAAAACTATGTCAGCCAATATGTCAATGTCTATGCTGAGCAATACATGAACCCCGGGGGCAGTGTGTAGCGCCCCGGCCCGACACTGTCATCGGAACCAGTGCACCCGCCGTAGCCTACTATGAGAACTACGAAGCGTCAAAGCAGATCAAGCGTACATCATTCATGACGTAAGATAAATCAGCGGAAACGTCATAAAATCTAAACCTTCATCGTCAATAATACAACCAGAAAATGCAGCGGAAATAAAAGGTGTTTGTTCATCTAGCCAACACAAGTTCCAGAACAACATAATAACATTGAGTTTCCAAAACTTAAAGAAAGTAGTCCAGCATCTATCTATTCTCATGTCCGTCATCCCATTGAGCCCACTCGCCATCGTCTTCGATAAATATCATCTCATATTCTGGCTCACCTGAAAAGGAATAGAGTATCTGTTCTTAGCGAAATTATCGCCAGCAAGTAACCCGTCTATACACCTTACATGATCACACACGACGAGTCACCAGTATATAAATCATTGCCCAGAATAAGGTGCTCGGGTTAGCAAGTAGCATCTTAATAAGAATTCCTCAAAACAGATAAAGCACATAAAGGATACACGGATATGAGCATAAACATGTACTAAAACAACATATCATCATAAGCAAGTCATAAACTAGTCACATCTCTTGCATATCAAATCTTATGCTTCGTGTATCATGATGCATGTACTTCTTTAAAATCACACACAACACCCATGCATATGTCTTCTTTCATAAACATGTCATGCGTGTCACTTCACAAAACTTTTCATAACTCTTCTTATCATATTCTTCGCATAGCAGAACTTTATACCCTGTGGGTGATCAGTCCACAGCAAACAGAACTTTATACCCCGTGCTGAAAGGTCCACGGTCCCATTACATACATCATATATCCGTGCTGATAGGTCCACGGCCCCATAAAATACTTTATTTTCCGTGCTGATAGGTCCACGGCCCCATTATATACATCATATATCCGTGCTGATAGGTCTACGGCCCCATAAAATACTTTATTTTCTGTGCTGATAGGTCCACGGCCCCATAACATATTTTATACCCTGCTGTTGATTCACAGATCACGCTTTTATACCCTGCTTTCGCAGACGTGACTTTTATACCCTGCGATCAACCAGCAGCCATTTTGCCTTTCGAAAACTTTAAACTTCTCTTGTAAACATATGTACTTTCGCAAAGCAATTCTCAAGTCAAATGCAAGTGCCCATGTCATGATGCGAGATGCACATGTAACTTCATATCAACCACGTAACACACACACACATACATCTTACATATCAAGTATACGGTCTAGCACCTCAAACTCTCCATGTTCATATCTTTCCAAGTCCGTTCGTCTCACTAATTCACTTGGGATTCAATCTTATTCTTATTTGATCAAACTTACCATCTACACCTCAATTACTCCTCAAATACCCTTGCATTTTATGTTCAAAAGAAGTGTATAAAGTTACTGCACATACATAGGGCGCCTAAAGGGTCAAAAAGACTTCCAGTATACTTCGAACGCTACATGGAGCGCCTAATGTGGACATGGAGCACCTATACTAGGCGTTCGAAGTGTTCGGGGATGTGCCGTATACATCGAACGCCTACATGAAGCGCCTAAGGTGACATCGAGCGCCTAATGTAGGTGTTCGAAGTGTATGGGGATGCTCTGGGACACATTGAACGCTACATTAGACGCTTAATGTGACTTGAAGCGCCTAATGTAGGTGTTCGAAGTGTTCTGACGGTTCTAAACTACAGTTTTTCTGCAATAACTTCCACCCAACACCTTTCTTCTTCAACCCTTTCATGATCAACACTTCAAGATCCATCTTAGCTCCTGGATTCATCATGCTTAACACACAACTAACATGATTTGATTCTTAAACAAGCAAACTAGTCTCCACCCTAAACCTTCTATCACCCACAACGTTCAATAGATATCTTCAAACCTTCCAACCCAACAAGTCTTACAACAATGTCAACATTCATCCTTCCACTCCCTGCAAACACACTCAAAGCATCCAAGGTGTAATCACCAAACTTAAGAACTTACACAAGGACAATGAACACATCACGTATAACACTCTTGTGGGCATATTTAACAACAAAGATCACAACATAACCATTTTCAGATATTGGCCCAAAGAACATAACCTTACTCAATCAACAACAACAATTACATGTATAGTTAAACATTTAGCATAGACAAGTCAAACTACTAATGTGTGATCCAAGTTTTCTCTTTGTAAGAACATAGGGCCTAAAGTATCAAAATTTGCATAAAGCGTATAGAAAGATTACTTGCCTTGGTTTCTAGTTAATCTTACGGATTTACTGCAGAATTTCGGTAAGGATTGCACCTAGTTTGACCGCAATTCTTCCTCCTCTTCTTCTTCCTTTCTCTCTTTCTCTTTTCTCTCTTTTTCCTCTCCTCTTCCTTCTCTTTTTCCTGCAGCTGGTTTCCCCTCTCCTTTTTGGTGTTATAACCATCCCCCTTAATGCCAATGGGGGGTTATACCAAAGTGTGGTGTAACTCCCCTATCTTTAGTAGGGGCCTTTTATGTAATTACCCTTAATTACCTTTAATTCTACTTCTAACCCCTTTTCTTATTTTTCCTATATTTTAAGTAACTAATTAACACATCCTACATCATTAATTAAATTGCATTTAAGGTTGACCTAACGTATTGGAAGTCGTGCTTAAAAGTTACGGGGTATGACATTCCACCCCCCTTACAAAAAGTTTCGTCCTCGAAACTTACGTACCTTAGTCAAAGAGTTGAGGATACTTCTCCCGCATTTGTTCTTCGAGTTCCCATGTGGCTTCACGTTCCGTGTGATTGCTCCACTAGACCTTTACATAAGGAATCACTCGCTTCCTCAACACTTGATCCTTTCGGTCCATAATTTTCACGGGTATCTTTCGTATGTAACATCGTCCTTAAGTTCCAAAGGTTGAACTTCAAGTACATGACTTGGATCCGTCACGTACTTCCTTAGTTATGATACGTGAAAGACATTGTGCACTTGTGCCAACATTGGAGGTAACGCTAACCTATATGCCAAGGCTCCCACTTTCTCAAGTATTTCGTAAGGACCAATAAAACGAGGGCTTAGCTTGCCTTTTACTCCAAACCGCATGACACCCTTTGTAGGTGATACTCTCAAGTAGACTTTTTTACCTACATCAAATTCCAATGGTCGTCGTTTGGAATCCGCTCAACTCTTGTTGCGATCCTGAGCAGCCTTGAGTCTTTCCTGGATGACTTTCACCTTTTCTAGCGTTTTCTCCAATAGCTCAGGTCCGGTAATGGTCCTCACACCTACCTCGTCCCAATAAACCGGGGACCTACATTTCCTTCCATACAAAGCTTTAAAAGGAGCCATGTCAATCGCGCTGTGGTAACTATTGTTATAAGAAAACTCCATCAGCTTTACCATTCCATCCCAACTCCCTTTAAAATCCAACACGCAAGCTCTTAGCATATCTTCCAAGGTTTGAATAGTCCGCTCGGACTGTCCATCAGTTTGGGGATGATACGCCGTACTCAACCTTAATTCCGTACCCATGGCTTTCTGGAATGCTGTCCAAAACTTAGAGGTAAATCGTGAATCCCGATCGGACACTATACTTACTGGGACACCATGTAAACTAACAATATTCTCCATATATACATTCACTAACTTGTCGAGAGGTGCTTCACTTGAAACGGGTAGGAAATGGGCAGACTTTGTTAGACGATCCACGATGACTCAAATCATGTCATATCCACTTCTTGTCTTTGGTAAACCAGCTACGAAATCCATCGTGACATGTTCCCATTTCCATTCCGGAATTTCCAATGGCATCAACAATCCACCAGGCCGTTGGTCTTCCGCCTTGACTTGTTGACAAACCAAACACCTCTCTATAAATTCAGCGACATGTCGTTTCATTCCGGACCACCAATAATATTGCTTGAGATCTCTATACATCTTGGTGCTACCAGGGTGTATGGATAGCCTTGAGCTGTGAGCTTCTTGCAACACTTCCTTCCTAAGTTCGTCTACATCAGGTACGCATAATCTTTCTCTAAACCATAAGCTCCCATCCTCTTTGGTCCGAAATCCTTCAACTTGACTATGTTTCACCTTTTCCATTATTTCATTGAGTGTCTTCTCATTCTTCTGAGCCTCCTTTATCCGATCAACCAAACTTGGCGTGATAGTCAATGCTGTCAGGACGTTCATCGTGGATTCCACCAAATCCAAACCAAATTCCTCAATCTCTCTCTCTAGTGGTGATTGCCTCGCATGGCTGGATTTCCTGCTTAAAGCGCCGGCTACCTTGTTAGCCTTTCCTGGGATATAATAGATTGTCAGGTCATAATCTTTTAGCAACTCCAACCATCTCCGCTGCCTCATATTTAATTCCTTCTGTGAGAACAAATACTTTAAACTCTTATGATCCGTGAATACCGCGCACTTCTCTCCATACAAATAATGCCGCCAGATCTTCAAGGCGAACACAACCGCGGCAAGTTCAAGATCATGTGTGGGATAGTTTTGTTCATAAGACTTCAGCTGTCTTGAGGCATATGCGATGACTCGTTCGTTTTGCATTAAAACACAACCTACAAATAAGGTATTAGTCTAAACTTAATGGGTATACAAGATCATAACCTTATACTATAGTTTACGTACCTAAACCGTTCTTTGACGCATCACTATAAATCACAAACCCATCAGTTCCGGAGGGTTGAGCCAATACTGGAGCTGTCGTTAGTCTCTTCTTAAGCTCCGTGAAGCTTTGCTCGCATTCCGCCGTCCACTCAAACTTGGACCTTTTTTGAGTAAGGCGACTGAGAGGTACGGCAATCCTTGAGAATCCCTCCACAAACTTTCTGTAATAACCCGCTAGACCCAAGAAACTTCGTACTTCGGTAATGTTGGTAGGTCTAGGCCATTCAGTTATAGCTTCCACCTTCTTCGGGTCAACAGCAATCCCCTCTTCTGATATCACGTGACCTAGAAAAGCCACACTTCTTAACCAAAACTCACACTTGCTAAACTTAGCATAAAGTTGTTTCTGCCTCAAAATACCTAGTACGGTTCTCAAATGCTCAGTGTGAGTTTGCTCGTCAGGAGAATACACCAGAATATCATCTATGAATACCACTACAAACTTATCCAACTGTTCTCGAAAGACGGTATTCATAAGATCCATAAAAACCGCGGGGGCATTTGTTAATCCAAACGGCATCACCAAAAACTCATAGTGGCCATATCTTGTGCGGAAGGCTTTCTTTGCGATGTCTTCGGCCTTCACTCGCAACTGATGACACCCTGATTGAAGATAACAGCATTGCAAGATTTTAATGAGTGTATTGAAACATGTTCGCTTATGTCACCTCAATATCACGGCTCTAGATTTACATGGGCTGAAGGCAGAGGTCTTGGCCGAGTTCGACGGAGATTGGACTGGATCTTTGTCAACTCTATGTTTCAAGATGTGTTTGAGAATTTGCAGCTAACTCATTTACCCAGGGTCACATCTGATCACACTCCACTTCTATTATTATGTCGAATAAGTGCTCAGTCTGGCCGTCGTTTGTTTCTCTTTTTAGATGTCTGGCTTCATCATTCAGATTTTCATACATATGTGAAGAATGCATGGATATCATATTCAACAACGGGAGGCATGCATGGTTTCTATACAAAGTTATTTTCCCTCAAGAAAGACATACAAAAATGGAATAAAGATATCTTTGGGAACATTTTCAGCAATCTGAAGAATGCAGAGGAACAACTTAATAGCGCTGAAAATAGTTGGGACGTGAATCCCACGGAAGAGACACGACAGGCATATTATAAGGCAAGGGCAGACTACTTGCTCGCTTCTAATTATGAATTGCAATTCTGGAAGCAAAAGGCGAGGGTAAAATGGCTAAAAGAAGGTGATGCTAATACAAGGTACTTCCACTCACTTGTCAAAGGAAAACGCTCACACCTACGTATTCAACAGATTCGAAACTCGACTGGAACGCTGCTGACGAATCCGGACGACATTATGACCTCAGCTGTCACGTTTTATACAGAGTTATTTTCTCGTGAAGCAACACAAAATCATTAAGCTACCCTGTCACACATTCCTGGTCTGATATCTGAAGCCGACAACCTCATGCTTACGCAGCTACCATTGGAGACAGAGGTAGAAGCGGCAGTGTGGAGTCTAGATCCTCAGAGTGCAGCTGGACCTGATGGTTTTCATGGTAATTTCTATCGTTCATGCTGGTCTATAATACATTTGGATGTACTTAAAGCTGTACAAGAGTTTTTCCTTGGAGTCCCACAGCCTGCTGTCATGGCTAGTGCATTACTTACATTGATTTCAAAAACGCAATCACCTCAAACATTTAGTGATTTTCGCCCTATCTGTCTTACAAACTTTTTGAGCAAAGTTTGCACTCGTATTATTGCCACACGTTTGGGAGTGTTATTGCCTAAGTTAATCTCGCCGGAGCAAACAGGATTCCTTCCCGGTCATGATATCTCAACTCAAGTTTTATTGGCCCGGGAAATGGTTCATATGCTGGATAGAGGGGGATCTCAATTATGCCTAAAGTTAGACATGATGAAGGCATTTGATCGGGTAAGTTGGGAGTATCTTGAGCTGTTATTGCGGAAATTTGGATTCTCGGATTTTTTCATTCGGATTGTCATCAACCACTTACGTGCCACAAAGCTGTCAGTATTAATAAATGGGCAACCATCGGTCTCTTTCCGTCCATATAGAGGTGTCAAGCAGGGTGATCCATTGTCCCCTTTGCTGTATATTTTATCATCGGAGGGCTTCAGCAGAGGATTAAAGTCGCTAGTTGCAGCAGGCTATATCCAGTCTTTTCGACTAGGACGCATACCATTTGCCATTTCACACTTGGCATATGCAGATGATTTACTTATTTTTCTACGTGGCACACAGCGTAATCTTAGACGATTTCACGCATTCCTAACTACGTATGAAACTGCATCGGGACAAAAGGTTAATTTTCACAAAAGTAGTTTCATCCCTTCGGCCAACATCACCTTACGTCAGCGTCGGACATACAAAGATATGTTAGGCATGCGAGCTACCTCTCTACCTTTTCGATACCTTGGTTCATATCTTCACAAAGGCATTAATCGATCCTTATATTGCTCTTCCCTATTACAACATATTGAGGACCGTCTACAAGGTTGGCATGCCCGTCTACTCTCCTCGGCGGGACGTTTAGTGCTTTTGCGTTCAGTAATTGCTGCTCTTCCGCTTCATATTCTGGCAGCAGGTGGATTGCCAAAGTCAATTCGGATAGAAAGATGGCATCATTCTATTGGGGAAATAGGCATCATTGGGTAGCATGGAAAAATATTGCCATGCCTATTGAGGAAGGCGGATTAGGCCTTCGAGATCTTAACATGTTACAGCAGGCATATCATTGTCGAATTTGGTGGACATATCAATAGCAGAACACTTTATGGAGTAAATATATGCATATGAAATATGGCAGGAGAGGTGATTATCGACCTCGGCTTCCGGATTCCGCAGTATGGAAACTAATATGTCAAATTCATCACATCTGCATTTCTCGAACGACTGGCATGGGCTCTTTTCTTACATGGACGCCGACGCCTACAGGCGAATTCACTCTCAAATCGGCATATGATATTTGCAGGATATCAAGACCAACACAACTATCTGTGAAATTTATTTGGTTTAAGCAACATTCCCCATCCACAAAAATATTGTTGTGGCGCCTTTTTCATTCTGCTATGCCATTCGAAGATTACATTGGGCAATACTCAGTGGCACGACCCACGCAATGTCCTTTTTGCAGGCAACACTCAGCCACAGTGGATCATGTCTTCCTTCACTGCATTCGCATTCGACAGATATGGGCCTTTTTTGCCTCAGAGTTGCAGGGAATACTCCCGACATCACTAAATCTGCGATAGTATCTCTTAGCTTGGTGGTATCGCTCCACATCTTCATCATTATTTGAAGTTTTAAAAATTGTCATTCCAGCGATTACAGTTTTCAACATTTGGTGACAATATTCTCAATTAGTATATGGGGACTCTACATCCTTATCTACCACGGTGCTTCGGAATGCTATACAGTTTGACATTCACATGTGGATCCAGAAAATACAGGGATCAAAACTTGCAGCAGGACCGGCTCTTTCTCTCTCATGGATCCCACGGCTCCGTCCCCCATGTCTCCGTGTTGTACGGTGGAAAACCCCACCTGCAGGTAGGCTCAAATTAAATATTGATGCAGCAGTCGGCCGCAACTATGCCGCGGGTGGAGCTATATTACGCGATCATACCGGTAACTGTGTGCGTGCGCTCTCTTTTCGACTGCCTCCATGTACACCTTTGATGGCGGAGATTCAGGCTACTCTATTTGGTTTGATGTACTTTCTCCCCTTATATCGCTCGCTCATGATAGAATCTGATTGTGCTCAAATGTTGTCACGACTACATCAACCAAAAAATATCTACGGCAACTATCACCTACGACTTTTACAGACATTACTTCATCATCATACACTGGAAATAGTTCATACGTATAGATAGGCCAATACGGCAGTCCACTATCTTGCTCAACATGCAATGCTGTGTCCTGCGACATGCTATTTCAATAGACATAATCTGCCAGCTTTGGTACGTGCATCACTCACATTGGATCTCACTTCGGCTAGCTTGCGTGCATGTTGATGTTCAAGTCCTCCTCATGGATTGGCTTATTTCTGATTACTCTGCCCGTACCATAGTGGTTACGGGCAGACACGTTTGCACACCTCGAGTCTTCCATATGGATTGGCATTTCTGCAATTTCTCTGTCTGTACTTTATTGAGTACAGGCAGACTCGGTATGATTTATTTTCACTCGTCCTGCTGGTTTTTCGTATGTCTCCTTCTCCCCATTGACGTGCCTTGTTGTTTTCTTTGTGAATGGAGATTTCGACACATTGGCGGATTTCACTTGCTGCTGAGATTTCATTGGCCTATGGACCTGGACCACGCTACCATGATCGGATCATCGTTTAATATATTCTCTGCATGGACGGACTCACGAATCATGTTTGTTTGCACCAATGATGATGTTTTTCTGACCGCTGGGACGAGGGCTTCTTCGATGCAAATATGCGGACTCCTTATGTTGAAGGTCTTCCAAATGGATTGGCAATTCTTTTATATATCTACCGGTACCTTAGTTGGTGCAGGCTGGCCTGGTATAATCTTCTTTCGATTTGTCATACACATTTCTCTATGTCTCATACATCTGCTTCACTCAGAGTTTCATTTATCTTGTGCATGGACGGGATCACGGCTCACTATTGTTTGCCTCACCACTGACACTACTCTTTCCGACGGGACGAGGGACAACCATCAAGACTGGACATCTTCGTGGCTTACTTTTGTTTTGTTACATTTTTATTATTTTCGGATTGTATATTATCACATTTTACATGGTAGCGCATATCAACACTCCATCTATATAAATATGTATGTTTTTTCCTTCGCCAAGGTTTTATCCACAAGGGTGGTTTTACTTGGCAAGGTTTTAATGCGGCATATCATATATATTTTGGATGTTGGTAATCATATACTGCTACTATCGTCATACTTTCATTCTCTGTAATAAGGTCTTCCTCCGCCATAAGTGAGGGCTTATGCTAATAAAATTTCCTTTGAATATATATATATATATATATATATATATATATATATATTAGGAAAAGATTTTATTAATGGAAAAGCGTCACTTATGGCGGAGGAAAGCCATAGTACATCAAAAAGTCAGTGTAAGTGAAAAGCGAGTACAACGAAGTAATAATTTGCATTCTCCAGTCATATATGATATGTCGCATTAAAACCTTGCCAAGTAAAACCACCCTTGTGGATAAAACTTTGTCGAAGGAAAAAGCGTATATATTTATATAACTGGATTGTGGAAATGAAATGCAATACATCTGAGAAGAATTAGCTAGACGACAAATGATAGAAAGACTCCATGCCTTCTCCGCCAAAAATATTGCCACTGCCGAGGACGGTTATTTGAGTCTGGGGAGATGGGTTGATTCTTCCGTAGCACTCATAGAGACCACCGTGATGGAACGTCTGAGCCATGCACATATGAGTGAAAAAAACATTTAAAGAGGATACAGAGCATAGCGAAATCTGTAAGAGCAAAAGTAAGCAAAGCGTACCGAGTCTGCCTGCACCTCGAAGGGTACAGACAGAATGATGAGATGAAAGCCAATCCATATGGAAGACATGAAAAACTTAAAGGCTGCGCACATGGGCTGAGGAGAGATCTAAAGAGATGGAACCACGCACTAATGGAGGAAGAGTGTGAGAGGTGTAGAATTGCGTTTTAAGGTTAAGCATTGTATGTTGAGCAAGATAGTGAGCAGCCATATTTGCCTCCCTGTAAATGTGCAGAAAGTCCAGTCGATGAAGATGTGTTAATGTATGCAGGAGCCGAAGATAATAATTCCCATGAACCATGTGTGGGCCCGATAGGCGGGAAATCAGCTGAGCACAATCGGACTCCAGAATAATCGATCGATACTGTGGAAGAAAATATAATAAACCAAATACCGCCGCTTGTATCTCAGCATTTAGAGATGTACTTGGAGGAAGTCGGAAAGAGATTGCCCCCACACAGGAACCAACATGATCTCACAAAATAGCACCCCCTGCGCTATAGTGTCTGCCTACCGCCGCATATATATTTAACTTTAATCTACCTGAAGGCGGAGTATGCCAACATACCAAGTGATGACGCGGCGGCTGAGGTGTGGGAAACCAAGCAAGTTGTCGCAGTGTAGCGCCCCGGCCCGATACCATCATCGGAACCAGTGCACCCCGCCGTAGTCTACT